>CM035812.1:19700849-20300849 GCA_020458035.1 Magallana ariakensis | reverse complement strand
GGATGCTCACTCCTCCTAGGCACCTGATCCTACCTCTATCTTGGAGGTCCGTGTTGCTCTGCTTTGAAATTGTACTTCGTTTTATGGATTTTTGAGATGGTTGACGGTTTGTTATTGTCATTTTTTCATCATGTGGGTGACCTTTTAGAATGTTAAAATATACCATATTTGTAGATATCTTTAATCTATATATCAAGCTACTTGAGATATGTTGACCAGACCCTAAAACAATAAAGATATTTGTAACAAAATGCACTAGTAGCTGCCGACACTAAGAGAGATATCTGAGTAATTGTGTCGTTATATCATGTGGATGACATAATAGAATGTTTAAATTACCAACACTGGTACATATCATTAATCTAGATATCCAGCTACTTGAGATATGTTGACATAACCCTAAAAAAATAAAGATATTTGTAACAAAATGTACTAGAAGCTGACGAGATTAAGAGAGATATCTGAGCAATTGTGTCGTAATATCATGTGGAAGACCCGATAGAATGTTGAAATAAGCAAGACTGGTACATATCATCAATTTATATCTACAGCTACTTGAAATACGTTGAAAAATCATTCAAAAAAGGGATATTTGTAGCAAAATGTACTAGAAGCTGCGGAGATTTAAAGAGATATCTGAGTAATTGTGTCATAATATCATGTCGGTTACCTTATGGAATGTTCAGATTAACCACACTTGTGGATATCCTCAATCTATATATTTAACTTATTGAGATATATGAACTAAACTGTTAAAAATGGAGATATTTGTAACGAAATGCACTAGTAGCTGACGAGATTTGGAGAGATATCGGAGTAATTGTGTCGTAATATCATGTGGATGACCTGATAGAATGTTGAAAATAGCAAGACTGGTACATATCATCAATCTATATATACAGCTACTTGAGATATGTTGACAAATTCCCCAAAAATAAAGATATTTGTTACAAAATGTACTAGTAGCTGAAAAGATTTAACGAGATATCTGAGTAATTGTGTCATAATATCATGTGCGTGACCTTTAAGAATGTTCACATTAACAACACTTGTAGATATCTCCAATCTATATATACAGTTACTTGAGTTATATGATCTAAACTGTTAAAAATGGAGATATTTGTAACGAAATGCACTAGTAGCTGACGAAATTAAGAGAGATATCGGAGTAATTGTGTCGTTATATCATGTGGATGACCTGATAGAATGTTGAAATAAGCAAGACCGGTACATATCATCAATCTATATATACAGCTACTTGAGATATGTTGACAAATCCCTCAAAAATAAAGATATTTGTAACAAAATGTACTAGTAGCTGAAGAGATTTAAAGAGATATCTGAGTAATTGTGTCATAATATCATGTGGGTGACCTTATAGAATGTTCAAATTAACAACACTTGTAGATATCTCCAATCTATATATACAGCTACTTGAGTTATATGATCTAAACTGTTAAAAATGGAGATATTTGTAACGAAATGCACTAGTAGCTGACGAGATTTGGAGAGATATCGGAGTAGTTGTGTCGTTATATCATGTGGATGACCTGATAGAATGTTGAAATAAGCAAGACCGGTACATATCATCAATCTATATATACAGCTACTTGAGATATGTTGACAAACCCCTCTAAAAAAATAAAGATATTTGTAAGAAAATGTACTAGTAGCTGAAGAGATTTAACGAGATATCTGAGTAATTGTGTCATAATATCATGTGGGTGACATGATAGAATATTAAAATAAACCATTCTTGTAGATATCTTAAATATATATAAACAGCTACTTGTGATATTGACAAAACCGCCAAATATGTAGATATTTGTAACAAAATGTACTGGAAGCTAACGAGACTTAAAGAGATATCTGAGTAAATGTGTCAAAATTTCCTATGAGTGACCTTATAGAATGTTAAAATAAACCACACTTGTAAATATCTTCAATCTATATATCAAGCTACTTGAGATATATGAACTCAACTGTTAAAAATTTAGATATTTGTAACGAAATGCACTAGTAGCTGACGAGATTAAGAGAGATATCGGAGTAGTTGTGTCGTTATATCATGTGGATGACCTGATAGAATGTTGAAATAAGCAAGACCGGTACATATCATCAATCTATATATACAGCTACTTGAGATATGTTGACAAACCCCTCTAAAAAAATAAAGATATTTGTAACAAAATGTACTAGTAGCTGAAGAGATTTAAAGAGATATCTGAGTAATTGTGTCATAATATCATGTGGGTGACATGATAGAATATTAAAATAAACCATTCTTGTAGATATCTTAAATATATATAAACAGCTACTTGTGATATTGACAAAACCGCCAAATATGTAGATATTTGTAACAAAATGTACTAGAAGCTAACGAGACTTAAAGAGATATCTGAGTAAATGTGTCAAAATTTCCTATGAGTGACCTTATAGAATGTTAAAATAAACCACACTTGTAAATATCTTCAATCTATATATCCAGCTACTTGAGATATATGAACTCAACTGTTAAAAATTTAGATATTTGTAACGAAATGCACTAGTAGCTGACGAGATTAAGAGAGATATCGGAGTAGTTGTGTCGTTATATCATGTGGATGACCTGATAGAATGTTGAAATAAGCAAGACCGGTACATATCATCAATCTATATATACAGCTACTTGAGATATGTTGACAAATCCCTCAAAAATAAAGATATTTGTAACAAAATGTACTAGTAGCTGAAGAGATTTAAAGAGATATCTGAGTAATTGTGTCATAATATCA
This sequence comes from Magallana ariakensis, assembly GCA_020458035.1. Classification (NCBI taxonomy): domain Eukaryota; kingdom Metazoa; phylum Mollusca; class Bivalvia; order Ostreida; family Ostreidae; genus Magallana; species Magallana ariakensis. Next base: position 20,298,075 of record CM035812.1, on the reverse strand, counting down.
TGTGGGTGACATGATAGAATATTAAAAAAAACCATTCTTGTAGATATCTTAAATATATATAAACAGCTACTTGTGATATATTGACAAAACCGCCAAATATGTAGATATTTGTAACAAAATGTACTAGAAGCTAACGAGACTTAAAGAGATATCTGAGTAAATGTGTCAAAATTTCCTATGAGTGACCTTATAGAATGTTAAAATAAACCACACTTGTAAATATCTTCAATCTATAGCTATATATCCAGCTACTTGAGATATATGAACTAAACCGTTAAAAATTTAGATATTTGTAACGAAATGCACTAGTAGCTGACGAGATTAAGAGAGATATCGGAGTAGTTGTGTCGGTATATCATGTGGATGAGCTGATAGAATGTTGAAATAAGCAAGACCGGTACATATCATCAATCTATATATACAGCTACTTGAGATATGTTGACAAATCCCTCAAAAATAAAGATATTTGTAACAAAATGTACTAGTAGCTGAAGAGATTTAAAGAGATATCTGAGTAATTGTGTCATAATATCATGTGGGTGACCTTATAGAATGTTCAAATTAACAGCACTTGTAGATATCTCCAATCTATATATACAGCTACTTGAGTTATATGATCTAAGCTGTTAAAAATGGAGATATTTGTAACGAAATGCACTAGTAGCTGACGAGATAAAGAGGGAATCGGAGTAGTTGTGTCGTTATATCATGTGGATGACCTGATAGAATGTTGAAATAAGCAAGACCGGTACATATCATCAATCTATATATACAGCTACTTGAGATATGTTGACAAATCCCTCAAAAATAAAGATATTTGTAACAAAATGTACTAGTAGCTGAAGAGATTTAACGAGATATCTGAGTAATTGTGTCATAATATCATGTGGGTGACCTTATAGAATGTTCAAATTAACAGCACTTGTAGATATCTCCAACCGATATATACAGCTTCTTGAGTTATATGATCTAAACTGTTAAAAATGGAGATATTTGTAACGAAATGCACTAGTAGCTGACGAAATTAAGAGAGATATCGGAGTAATTGTATCGTTATATCATGTGGATGACCTGATAGAATGTTGAAATAAGCAAGACCGGTACATATCATCAATCTATATATACAGCTACTTGAGATATGTTGACAAATCCCTCAAAAATAAAGATATTTGTAACAAAATATACTAGTAGCTGAAGAGATTTAACGAGATATCTGAGTAATTGTGTCATAATATCATGTGGGTGACCTTATAGAATGTTCAAATTAACAGCACTTGTAGATATCTCCAATCTATATATACAGCTACTTGAGTTATATGATCTAAGCTGTTAAAAATGAAGATATTCGTAACGAAATGCAGTAGTAGCTGACGAGATTAAGAGAGATATCGAAGTAGTTGTGTCGTTATATCATGTGGATGACCTGATAGAATGTTGAAATAAGCAAGACCGGTACATATCATCAATCTATATATACAGCTACTTGAGATATGTTGACAAATCCCTCAAAAATAAAGATATTTGTAACAAAATGTACTCGTAGCTGAAGAGATTTAACGAGATATCTGAGTAATTGTGTCATAATATCATGTGGGTGACCTTAAAGAATGTTCAAATTAACAGCACTTGTAGATATCTCCAATCTATATATACAGCTACTTGAGTTATATGATCTAAGCTGTTAAAAATGGAGATATTCGTAACAAAATGCACTAGTAGCTGACGAGATTAAGAGAGATATCGGAGTAGTTGTGTCGTTATATCATGTGGATGACCTGATAGAATGTTGAAATAAGCAAGACCGGTACATATCATCAATCTATATATACAGCTACTTGAGATATGTTGACAAATCCCTCAAAAATAAAGATATTTGTAACAAAATGTACTAGTAGCTGAAGAGATTTAACGAGATATCTGAGTAATTGTGTCATAATATCATGTGGATGACCTGATAGAATGTTCAAATTAACAACATTTGTAGATATCTCCAATCTATATATACAGGTACTTGAGTTATATGATCTAAGCTGTTAAAAATGGAGATATTCGTAACAAAATGCAGTAGTAGCTGACGAGATTAAGAGAGATATCGGAGTAGTTGTGTCGTTATATCATGTGGATGACCTGATAGAATGTTGAAATAAGCAAGACCGGTACATATCATCAATCTATATATACAGCTACTTGAGATATGTTGACAAATCCCTCAAAAATAAAGATATTTGTAACAAAATGTACTAGTAGCTGAAGAGATTTAACGAGATATCTGAGTAATTGTGTCATAATATCATGTGGGTGACCTTATAGAATGTTCAAATTAACAGCACTTGTAGATATCTCCAACCTATATATACAGCTACTTGAGTTATATGATCTAAGCTGTTAAAAATGGAGATATTTGTAACGAAATGCACTAGTAGCTGACGAGATTAAGAGGGAATCGGAGTAGTTGTGTCGTTATATCATGTGGATGACCTGATAGAATGTTGAAATAAGCAAGACCGGTACATATCATCAATCTATATATACAGCTACTTGAGATATGTTGACAAATCCCTCAAAAATAAAGATATTTGTAACAAAATGTACTAGTAGCTGAAGAGATTTAACGAGATATCTGAGTAATTGTGTCATAATATCATGTGGGTGACCTTATAGAATGTTCAAATTAACAGCACTTGTAGATATCTCCAACCTATATATACAGCTTCTTGAGTTATATGATCTAAACTGTTAAAAATGGAGATATTTGTAACGAAATGCACTAGTAGCTGACGAAATTAAGAGAGATATCGGAGTAATTGTGTCGTTATATCATGTGGATGACCTGATAGAATGTTGAAATAAGCAAGACCGGTACATATCATCAATCTATATATACAGCTACTTGAGATATGTTGACAAATCCCTCAAAAATAAAGATATTTGTAACAAAATGTACTAGTAGCTGAAGAGATTTAACGAGATATCTGAGTAATTGTGTCATAATATCATGTGGGTGACCTTATAGAATGTTCAAATTAACAGCACTTGTAGATATCTCCAACCTATATATACAGCTTCTTGAGTTATATGATCTAAACTGTTAAAAATGGAGATATTTGTAACGAAATGCACTAGTAGCTGACGAAATTAAGAGAGATATCAGAGTAATTGTGTCGTTATATCATGTGGATGACCTGATAGAATGTTGAAATAAGCAAGACCGGTACATATCATCAATCTATATATACAGCTACTTGAGATATGTTGACAAATCCCTCAAAAATAAAGATATTTGTAACAAAATGTACTAGTAGCTGAAGAGATTTAACGAGATATCTGAGTAATTGTGTCATAATATCATGTGGGTGACCTTATAGAATGTTCAAATTAACAGCACTTGTAGATATCTCCAATCTATATATACAGCTACTTGAGTTATATGATCTAAGCTGTTAAAAATGAAGATATTCGTAACGAAATGCACTAGTAGCTGACGAGATTAAGAGAGATATCGAAGTAGTTGTGTCGTTATATCATGTGGATGACCTGATAGAATGTTGAAATAAGCAAGACCGGTACATATCATCAATCTATATATACAGCTACTTGAGATATGTTGACAAATCCCTCAAAAATAAAGATATTTGTAACAAAATGTACTAGTAGCTGAAGAGATTTAACGAGATATCTGAGTAATTGTGTCATAATAGCATGTGGATGACCTGATAGAATGTTCAAATTAACAACATTTGTAGATATCTCCAATCTATATATACAGGTACTTGAGTTATATGATCTAAGCTGTTAAAAATGGAGATATTCGTAACAAAATGCACTAGTAGCTGACGAGATTAAGAGAGATATCGGAGTAGTTGTGTCGTTATATCATGTGGATGACCTGATAGAATGTTGAAATAAGCAAGACCGGTACATATCATCAATCTAAATATACAGCTACTTGAGATATGTTGACAAATCCCTCAAAAATAAAGATATTTGTAACAAAATGTACTAGTAGCTGAAGAGATTTAACGAGATATCTGAGTAATTGTGTCATAATATCATGTGGATGACCTGATAGAATGTTCAAATTAACAGCATTTGTAGATATCTCCAATCTATATATACAGGTACTTGAGTTATATGATCTAAGCTGTTAAAAATGGAGATATTCGTAACAAAATGCAGTAGTAGCTGACGAGATTAAGAGAGATATCGGAGTAGTTGTGTCGTTATATCATGTGGATGACCTGATAGAATGTTGAAATAAGCAAGACCGGTACATATCATCAATCTATATATACAGCTACTTGAGATATGTTGACAAATCCCTCAAAAATAAAGATATTTGTAACAAAATGTACTAGTAGCTGAAGAGATTTAACGAGATATCTGAGTAATTGTGTCATAATATCATGTGGGTGACCTTATAGAATGTTCAAATTAACAGCACTTGTAGATATCTCCAACCTATATATACAGCTACTTGAATTATATGATCTAAGCTGTAAAAAATGGAGATATTTGTAACGAAATGCACTAGTAGCTGACGAGATTAAGAGGGAATCGGAGTAGTTGTGTCGTTATATCATGTGGATGACCTGATAGAATGTTGAAATAAGCAAGACCGGTACATATCATCAATCTATATATACAGCTACTTGAGATATGTTGACAAATCCCTCAAAAATAAAGATATTTGTAACAAAATGTACTAGTAGCTGAAGAGATTTAACGAGATATCTGAGTAATTGTGTCATAATATCATGTGGGTGACCTTATAGAATGTTCAAATTAACAGCACTTGTAGATATCTCCAACCTATATATACAGCTTCTTGAGTTATATGATCTAAACTGTTAAAAATGGAGATATTTGTAACGAAATGCACTAGTAGCTGACGAAATTAAGAGAGATATCGGAGTAATTGTGTCGTTATATCATGTGAATGACCTGATAGAATGTTGAAATAAGCAAGACCGGTACATATCATCAATCTATATATACAGCTACTTGAGATATGTTGACAAATCCCTCAAAAATAAAGATATTTGTAACAAAATGTACTAGTAGCTGAAGAGATTTAACGAGATATCTGAGTAATTGTGTCATAATATCATGTGGGTGACCTTATAGAATGTTCAAATTAACAGCACTTGTAGATATCTCCAACCTATATATACAGCTTCTTGAGTTATATGATCTAAACTGTTAAAAATGGAGATATTTGTAACGAAATGCACTAGTAGCTGACGAAATTAAGAGAGATATCAGAGTAATTGTGTCGTTATATCATGTGAATGACCTGATAGAATGTTGAAATAAGCAAGACCGGTACATATCATCAATCTATATATACAGCTACTTGAGATATGTTGACAAATCCCTCAAAAATAAAGATATTTGTAACAAAATGTACTAGTAGCTGAAGAGATTTAACGAGATATCTGAGTAATTGTGTCATAATATCATGTGGGTGACCTTATAGAATGTTCAAATTAACAGCACTTGTAGATATTTCCAATCTATATATACAGCTACTTGAGTTATATGATCTAAGCTGTTAAAAATGGAGATATTCGTAACGAAATGCACTAGTAGCTGACGAGATTAAGAGAGATATCGAAGTAGTTGTGTCGTTATATCATGTGGATGACCTGATAGAATGTTGAAATAAGCAAGACCGGTACATATCATCAATCTATATATACAGCTACTTGAGATATGTTGACAAATCCCTAAAAAATAAAGATATTTGTAACAAAATGTACTCGTAGCTGAAGAGATTTAACGAGATATCTGAGTAATTGTGTCATAATATCATGTGGGTGACCTTAAAGAATGTTCAAATTAACAGCATTTGTAGATATCTTCAATCTATATATACAGCTACTTGAGTTATATGATCTAAGCTGTTAAAAATGGAGATATTCCTAACGAAATGCACTAGTAGCTGACGAGATTAAGAGAGATATCGGAGTAGTTGTGTCGTTATATCATGTGGATGACCTGATAGAATGTTGAAATAAGCAAGACCGGTACATATCATCAATCTATATATACAGCTACTTGAGATATGTTGACAAATCCCTCAAAAATAAAGATATTTGTAACAAAATGTACTAGTAGCTGAAGAGATTTAACGAGATATCTGAGTAATTGTGTCATAATAGCATGTGGATGACCTGATAGAATGTTCAAATTAACAACATTTGTAGATATCTCCAATCTATATATACAGGTACTTGAGTTATATGATCTAAGCTGTTAAAAATGGAGATATTCGTAACAAAATGCACTAGTAGCTGACGAGATTAAGAGAGATATCGGAGTAGTTGTGTCGTTATATCATGTGGATGACCTGATAGAATGTTGAAATAAGCAAGACCGGTACATATCATCAATCTATATATACAGCTACTTGAGATATGTTGACAAATCCCGCAAAAATAAAGATATTTGTAACAAAATGTACTAGTAGCTGAAGAGATTTAACGAGATATCTGAGTAATTGTGTCATAATATCATGTGGGTGACCTTATAGAATGTTCAAATTAACAACATTTGTAGATATCTCCAACCTATATATACAGCTACTTGAGTTATATGATCTAAACTGTTAAAAATGGAGATATTTGTAACGAAATGCACTAGTAGCTGACGAGATTAAGAGAGATATCGGAGTAGTTGTGTCATAGTGCCATTGTGTCATAGTTTTACAGTATGTCATGTGGATGACCTGATAGAATGTTGAAATAAGCAATTGGGTGGGTGACCTTACAGAATGTTCAAATTAACAACACTTGAAGATGTCTTCAATCTTTACATACGGCTACTTGAACTACATGGAAAAATTGTTTTTAATTAACATAGAGATGTTTGGAAAGAAATGGTATCTGAATAATTTTGTTGTAATATCATGCGGATGACATAATAGATTGTTATAGTTAATAACACTTGTTGATATTTTCAATCTATATGTACTGCTACTTGAGTCAAATAGACAATATTGTCTTATATAGAGATATTTTAAACGAAATGCACCAATTACTGATGAGAGTATGAGAGGCATATGAGTACTTTTAAGGTATAATCATATAGATAACCTAGTCAAATGTTGATTTAACATCACTTGTAAATATATCACAAAAGATGATAAATCATGTGGATGATATAGTGCAATGTACGTATTAAGAACACAAATAAAAATCCCAGGTATGTTTTGTCACTTGGACAGTAACTAGTAACTAGCAGCCAAGTTTTCGTTCATCTCGTAGCCAGTTACTAGTAGCTAGCTTTTCTTACTTCGCGTAGCCAGTTACTAGTAGCCAGTTACTAGTAGCCAACTTTTATTTCATCTCGTAGCCAGTTACTAGTAGCTAGCTTTTCTTACTTCTCGTAGCCAGTTACTAGTAGCCAGTTACTAGTAGCTAACTTTACCTATCTATATATTCACCTGTATATCGAATATATTAAATCGTTCGCGAATTGTACATCGTAGTAAACATTAACTTTTATGCAATATAATTCGTTTTTCATGCATCATATTTATCAGAAAAAAAGTATTTAGGATATTATTTATATTTGATTAAAACCAGCGTTGTATTTTAATTGAACCCGTTATTTTCCGTGTGATATTTGATTTTGGGCCGAAATGTTCTCGGCAATCGGCTAGGGTGTGTGGTACATGTAATGAAAACAATTTTAACAAATCGTACGCGGAATGTATATCTGCGTTAATATTTAATTAACTTGTATGTTATATAATTCGTTTTTAATGCATCATTTTCTTATACAGAAAGAAGTGTATTTATGATAGTTTTTATTTTTTAATTACTTTAAACAAGAGTTTGATTTTTATAATTGAACCCGCTATGTTCTGTGTGATTTGATCTCGGGATGCAATATTCGCGGCGATTGGCTAGGGTGTTCGGTAATGAAAGCAATGTTAACAAAACAGAAAATTTATTGATCATTAAAGCTCATAATTTTTGTTAAAACAATTAACTGGTCACTTTTAGAATTCTATAAATGTTGCAGCGATGATTAACAACTCGGCAATTGTTACTAAAAAGAAATTCCACGTAAATCTTTAATCGTACGTGTTCTTTCCCAAGTTATGCCATTATAAGTTATCCATGAAGATCATTTAAAGCGACTATATGTTTATCATGAACAGCGTTTATTCGTTACTATCGTGTATCAATCCTATCCTATCGTGCATGCATACTGTTCTATCGTGCGTTAATGCTATCGTATCGTGCGTATATACTGTTTTATCGTGCCTTAATCTTATCCTATCGTGCGGTTAATGTACATGTTATCAAATGTCACAATCATAAGTATGAAAAAATGACAATAACAATCCGTCAACCATCTCAAAAATCCATAAAACGAAATACCAATTCAAAGCAGAGCAACACGGACCTACAAAAAGATGGAGGTAGGATCAAGTGCCTAGAAGGAGTGAGCATCCTTTCCTGACCGGTGGCACCCGCCGTGTGCTCTTTGTCGTAATCGGGAAAAGACGGAAAAGTCCATAGAAAATTCGGTGATTAGTTATGGTCTAACAATCAGTATGAAAAACTTCAGTCAGCATGCGACCCAGTGGAAGATTGTATTCATGTTGCATGTTACTCTATAAAACATTCAAAAATTGAATATTTTGTATAATAAATTGAACAATTTTACCTGGGCGACTTAAGATAGAGTTAATCGATTTTTTATGTTTCGCTCTTTAAAAAATACGAAAATTTCAAATGAAAAATGACGATTTTTACTACCTATCAAAATTAATGACGCAGGTGGGTATATTATAGAAATATGTTTGAATATATATTATTGGAGACAATGAAGACAAGCAGAAAAATTCATGTAATATCTTTATTTTTGATTTGGCGATTGTGGCCACTTCCTACATAATCCAAATAAGTATAATTATAATTGATTTTATAATAACGTTTTAACCAAATAATTCTTATTTCTTAATGTATATTATAAATAAACCTTATCCTTATAAAAGTATCTTTAAAATCCTTAAACTAATCCTTATAATCCTCATCCTTAAAAAATCATATAATCCTTATAAACATTCATACTTGTTCTGGGTGAGCAGATATCCAGGAGAAGTTCTTTGTATCATTGTTTAATGAACTATAAAACGAATTACACACACCTCTCAATCCGAACTACTTGAAATGTAATGACGTCAAAGTTAACAGTAAAAACGCCATCAATGGTAGGATATTACGCGCAAAGAATTACATGTAAGGCGCGGATTATAACTACAGCAAAACCAGAAGACAATGCTATAATAATTTGATTTATTTTCTATGAATATTTTAAATCACATTAATAACAAGCTGTTTTGTAGATAATGAGAATTCTTAATATATATCTAGATGACAAAATTAAAGGTTTGACTGTTTTATTCATTTAGGAAATATGTTATATAAATTACGTTATTTAAAATTATTTTAAGTGAAGTTCAACGGTTTTACATTTTTTAACATAAAAAACATACATTTACATATATTAAACTTTTTTGATTGTTCATCGCCATTTTTTTTTTCACTGTAAAAACTAAGAAAGAAAAAAGGATAGCCTATAAAACCTTAATATGACCAGGAATTGAATGCAACATATAAATAAAAAAATATCACATTTGGACGAGCAAACTGGGAAAATTTTGTTTATTAACATTTATTGCCATTTATTTAATAGATATTTCTAAAACTGCTGTCCAGATTCCTCATGGAATTCAGAAACACAACAGTGTGAACTTAAGTATACATTCATAAGAGACAGTCCAAAGATATAAATATATTATAATAGCAGTAATTTGATCCAAAGGGCCGAATCACGTCGAGTTTCCAGGCGCGGATCATTGGATCAAACAATAACCGAAGCGTCGAGTTTGATATGATTAATCACACGTGATACGACTCTTTGGATTAAGTTAATATTATAAATTTATTAAATACCCTTCCAATATTAGGTAAATATTACAAAATGGCGGATTTTTTTTTCAATATAATATCAAGGGGGAGATCATCCTGCCATTGTTGTTCCCTTTTTTGTATATGTACATGCAATATGTTATTCGGAGATCTCCGAATTTTTAAAGGTTAAGAATTTTCTTAAACATAATTTAATACTTGTATCAGAGATTCCACATTACCTGTTCGAAAAATCCCTTTTAAGAAGTTTAAGTATTGTGGTTTTTCTGGGAACCACCTATTAGTGGCATAGTTTATTTGTAGTTAGTGTTTTAATTCGTCATTAATAAATGACAATATTCATCAATGAAAACATTGTTGTTTTTTAAGAAGTAAAAATTCGCAAACTGCAGGGTTAAGAAGAAACTGTACCGGATTATTGTTAATCGATAAAGGTTTTATTGGCAAACTAAAAGATTGATGGATGCATAACAATTCATTGTTGAATTATTTCTACATTTTTACATTTTAAACTTATCCATCTTTAAACGAACTCTTTTAAAACGCGTTAGATAATGTGTACTACGTCATCAGTTTCAGAGAGTTTATATATGGACAAAGCTCGTTGATTACTGACAATGCATCTTAAAATTAATGTTTTTATCTTTGGCTTACAGCAAAGACGCCTCATCATAGATTTTTAAAGGTTATGAGCTCCAAGCAGTATATTAAACAGCAGAACGTGTGACTTTCATGCAGATATCGTTCCATGAAGAAAACTACGCAGATAAACATTAAATCATTTACATGTCAATCTTTATTTATAAGATATAAAGTATAGACATTTGTCATAATGAACTTTTTGGAAACATTAAAGTTGATACTTGGGTAAATATGTTGCATTGATATTCATATTTCAATTTACGTGCAGATAGAAGAAAAAAGCGGAATGCGTTCTCAGAACCAAAACTGACAAACATTAACAGAATCATGCGAAGTACATATATACGATCTTCAAGTATGTATGCACAAATACTTCCTGCAATAAATCAATATCAGTTTAATTTCCAACAAATTTCAAATTAATGACAAAAACGTTTAAAATAACAAGGAAACACATATTGACATCTACATGTACCTTAAAAATATACTTTTTTATTTAGTACTATAAGTATTGTTATATGTAATGTACATAGGTTGTACGTCAGTTGTTTTAACCTAATCTAAGAGAGGATGTTTAATACGTATATTAATGAATGTATTTAAACCGTGCATTATTTCTATCTTTAGTTTAATGCGTAATTAGACATTTTTGGAGGAAGGAAGTTTATGGTTACTATTAAGCAACAATCATTTAAGTTACCAAATGAAAGCAAAGATCTTTCATTTACAAACACGTAATGTATGCTGGTATGATGTCTTTCAAAAAACGTTGGTTCAACTTACGTGCAATTCTTCAATTTATATGCTTTAGCTTACTTAAATACACTTCTGCATCTGGATGTGAAGGGTAAGATTTATTCATTTATTGCTCTAACAGTCAACTGATTTCATGAACCTACTTGTAAGCATTTATAATATTTTGTTCGTTCGTTTGTTTGTATTTCGTTGGTTGGTTGTTTTTGGAACCATTAATGTTGTTAATGAAGGGTTCCAACTTTCATAAATGGTATTTAGTCTTTAATCTTCGTATGATTTTGTTGTGACAACACTGGCTTCTAATAATATAGTACGTTTCAGTTTCTTTAAAGGCTGCTGTCCAGGTTCATTATGGAATTCTACATCTCAACAATGTGAGAGTAAGGAAACGCCATTCATTTTTTAATAAAAACTGTTGTAAGAAATATATTCATCAAACAATATTTAAAACTATTGTTAAAACTAATAAATTTTTCTGTAAGTTTGAGAAACCAATGTTCAAAGAGTTAAAATTGAGTAAAAATAATGAAATAAATAATTAATCAAAACTAGCAACAGTCACTGTAATCTTAGTGTACTTAATAGCTTTAGAATGAGGTTTATAATTTTTCAAATTTTTATTCTTGAAAATTAAGAATACATCAATGCACGATATCTGATCTGAAAAGAAAGATAATCCGTCTGAACAAAATTTTGATATGACACCGTAAAAATACACGTTCATGGTGTCTTACTAAGGTTATTTCAGAGAAAACATTAAAAATTGTCCGTTTTTGACATTTTCTTTTCCATTTGAAGGGTTTTTTTTTTTTTTTTTTTTTTTTGTTTTTTGTTTTTTTTACATCAGATTCTTATACTAAAAAACTAATTTATTTACATTTATTATTTAAAAATGCCCAACTGTATTTAATTCAAACTGCTTTTCACAGATATATCACATCAAAATATTATTTATTTAATGTAAAGAGTAAATCAGTAAATTGTTCATCGGCTTTATACGTCCTTACTCATGGGAATTATGCTATGTGATTCCTTATTATAAATTACATAAAAAATAAACAGTCAAGTATAAGCATGTAATATCCTTTTTAAGGATGTATCGCAGGTTTCACTGGAGAAAATTGTTCATTATCGTGTCCATATCCGTACTACGGAGTGGATTGTCAAAGAGCATGTAACTGTAGCAGAGACCTGTGTGACGTGTCTACGGGATGTATGGATGCTACTACAAGTAATTCATTTTATCTATATCACAATGATACATGCTTGTATGCTGACAAGCTATTGTTTAATTGTTTAAATAAGCTCTATGTTGAAATAATACTTCAGTAGGAAATTCATTTTTATATAAATCGTTCATTAAAATCAAAACTCAATGATATACGATATTATACTTTGCATTCTCTCTTACTATTTGTATTAATACTGCAATATTAAATAAAAAAGGTTATACTATTAAGAAGAAGAACACAAATAATGACGAGTATTCCAGAACCTTCTCCAAGTGTAACCGTGAGTATCAATTGAACCTTTTCATATGGACTCTCGTGATTTCTGTCGATTTTATAAACTGCCAAAATGGACAAGAAAGGCATAAGAAATGCTCTGCATTGATCATACTTAAAATCTATAAAATTGTTATAAAACAGATTGTTAACTATTTTATATCATTGTTAGTGTTTGGCCATTATTTAGATATTAAGGAAACTAATAAATGTCAACTTGGATACGTTGGAAGATTCTGTAGAGCAAGATGTATTTATCCTTATTACGGAGAAGAGTGTGAGGCACAATGTAATTGTAGCGAACCGATGTGTGATGCTGCTACTGGATGTAAAGCTGTTGATAGAGGTATGGTTTATTTGTTAACGATAAAAGGGATGAACAGTTTATTTTATTCAACACTTCTAAAATCATTCACAACTACTTTCAATTCAAACTTTGTATATCTCAGACGTGCAGTTGTGAGATTGTTGAAAGCATAACCGATTTTTTGGCTTATATGGAGAATAAAGGAATGATTCTAAATATCATATTTTGTGTGTATATGTACCAGTTCATACAGTAATGTTTGTGTCATGTCTCGGGGTGATACAGCAAGTCATCATTAGATTAGCTGTAAGGAAACAAAGGATAGATTGATAACTCGTGCACACATTGCATACTAAATGGAAACCAATAAAAAAGGACGATCTCTTTTAAATTTTGTAAGGGACTACCAATTCAAATTAAACCGATTTCAATTGAAATTTATGATGTTTTAAGTTGCGTTATGTATTTATTAGAACGGTTGTTCAATATGATTAATAACAAACGTCAACTACATCAGCTGAGTCTTACATTACACTGTTTGATTTCTCTGTTGCTGCTTGACCATGCCTTTCTATATATCTGACCGATAAAAAAATTGGTTTTTAAGATGTAAAGTACATATTTCTGAATTAATTTGCTGTAAATATGAATGTGAGGGTATGAGTTATTGTCTTTGTCGAACTTACGAACGTACACAAATCCATTAATGCATGATAGTAAAATCCAACGACTCTCTAAGTTTTTTCAAACAACAGCATTTTCTTTCTTAGCGGTTGCAATTTATTTTTTCTGATTTTTGACCTCGGTGTTTTGTCACGAAGAAGATTGTATCGTCTATTTTGAAGATCCGAAGACATATGACAGGTGAAACACATCGACATTGAATGGCTTGTATTTATGATTAATATTTTTAAAAAGACTAGGATTGGAATGATTTCTATAAACAGTGTTTTAAAAAGATATTATGATAGATTAGTAAGGGTTGATACACGGCTTGACGAGGGCGCGCTCTGCGCGCCTGAGGCAGCCGTGTAACAACCATTCTGTCGCATGGTCTTTGTTTCTAGATTGAATTATTAAAATTATCAGGGTTTAATTGCGAAGGACTGAATTAGATAAACAGTTAACAGTGTTCTGAGATATATTCACTTTTTTGTATGTGGATTAAAAGTAACAGAATGAAAAATAAACTTTCTGTTTTGCATTCATTGCACTTGTACAGTTGATTACAATAAATCACTATTAAATGTTCTAAATCTATATTTTACTTAAAAAATGTCTCTTATACATCCTATGAAAAATGCTATCTTATAGCTGGCCTGTGTGATTGGTCCAATGATTAATTCATTAACACTTTCCATTCAAAAAAGACCCGTGCATTCATCAGTGATATACCACGGGAAATTAATGGAAATTAGCTGTCATTAGGGTGGAACAATGCTACAATACTGTTATATTTGTACATCTTTGCTGATAAAAATGATTTATGCTCGTAAAATTTATTTCACCCTATGCCATTTTTTTTTTCCTATAGATATCTTATTGTACATGCAGTTTAATATTTGAAAACAAATGTGTTGATGTTGCATGTATTTTAAAGTATATTTCATGTAAGTGTGTTACTTATATATATATATATATATATATATATATATATATATATATATATATATATATATATATATATATATATATATATATATATATATATATGTATATATATACTGCGTTTTGCTGACAGATGTCAATTATAACGAAACTAAAAACATGTATACACAAAAATTAGGTTTAATTATCTTTTTTTCTATGATTACTATCTGTAATAAGGCTTTAAAATGTATATTTAAAAATTTCACTAATCGCACATTTCAATATAATAATAAATACCAGTGTTACACAGTACATGTAAAATAGTCAATGCATAAGTTTCTGTTTTTTTTTAATATTTAATTATACTTGTTGTCCATACGTTATTGTAAATATCAAGTTTATTTTCAACGACCACTTAGAAGTTTTATCAAATTAAAACTAAAATACCACAACGAAATAGGTAAAATATTTCTAGGAAATCAATAGATTAAGTGATTCATTTTCAACATCTTGGTCCGTAAAATTCCATTCACACTCAACGCTATTGTGTCTAACGGGTAAGTCATAATTAGACTGCATGTACATTCACATATAATATGCATCAGGTTTTTTTTTTTTTTTTTTGGAAATTCCAAAAATAAATAAATAAATAAATAAATAAATGAAGGAAATTCCTGAAGTCAACATCGGACTTTTGTATTTTTATTACATTAAAGCACAATTGAAATGTAAAAAGGAGGAAGTTTTATGTAAAAGTAATTTTAATATTAGATCTATGTGTCCTACATAATAACATATAATCTATTTTCATTAAACAACACTTATTGTTTATAAACAAAATGATAATGGGAAAAATTGAAATTAAACTATTGATATACGTTTTTTTTGACAAGTTATATCTCTGCATCACCATGTGAATGGTAAGAACTATTTAATGAAATTAAAGATAAGCTAGTATATTTCGAACACAAAGAAATTTCGATTTTCATATATTTTACATACATTTAATTTGTTCCTTAAATTCTCCAAATGTTTCATTAAGAGTGTTGGGTTCTAATACGTTTAAGACATGTCTGAATGTTAGGATGCCGTCGTTTTTTTTTGCATAAAATCTATATTTGATAAGCCGAATTTAGGGTGGGAAAAACAAAAAAGGAAAGACAATTGCATGAAAAAAACATGACCATTAGCAAAATCACAATTGCAATTACGACTCAATTCACTAATATATATTTTTTAAAATTCAGATCCTTAAACAATATTATTATAGCAAACAACGTACATATACAGCAAAACTCGAATATAACCATCACGGATATGGCGAATTCACGGCTATAACGAATTCTTATCCATGTCCCTGCGAATTTCTTATATAAACCTATAGAAAATAATTGTAATTTAAAGACCCCCGCTGGCAATATTTTAACGCATTTTATCATTTTTATAACGAATATGTTCCATTTCAACTTTCATTGAAGATAATTACAATTTTAAGATGCATATATAAAATACTCAAATTCAAATAAAATATTGATTTTTTTTTAAATTGAAGTGAAATGGTTATATTGACAATTTTTGTAAATGACGGTGATACTGATTTTATATCTTACGTTAGTTTGGAAAACTGTCGGCTGATTATTGTATAACGAATTCGCTATAATATGTCTTAGGAATTCGTTATAAATATAAAGCGAATTACGGCTATAACGAAGTCTATGAAATTCGTTATAAACGAGTTCTGCTGTATATATTTGTCAGTGTGTTTTACATCATGAAAACATAGTTTTCTGATAGTTTAGATACCAAAAAAAACATTTTGCTATCCATTAATGCGAATAAAACCCCAACATTATCATTTATATTAAAACTGAAACAAATCAAAAGCATTATTGGTTGTTGTACAAATTGCATAACTTGAAGTTTAAATGGAGTAAACGATAACCTCGATAACGAGGCTCAGGAATGACAAAAGAAGTGAGACATATAGTCGGTTACCTTCAATTTGAACAGTACTGGTACTGACTTTACTTCATATGTTTCGATTTTGCTAAGGGTTGCTTTAGTTTGTCGATATCAATGACATCTTTGAAAAGAAATGTTGCAAGGCAGGGGTGTTAAGGAAGCATATGGGCATTTCAGCGTATTATTTAGACTGTTATATTCAAAATCGTGAGATTAAATGGTTGTTTTGAATCAAACTTAGTATTATCCTTTGAAATAGATGTCAATGCAATAAAATTGGGTAGTACATCACTTCCACATCGGTGCATTATCACATGACAAGTATAAATAGCTTATGTATACCCCTAGCATAAAATGAGATAGAACAACACTACCCTACGGTTTCCACAAACAATAAGCCTATCAAATGACGCCAAAGCATCTCAGTTTTATCAAAACCGCTGCTAGAATCCTATAGTCTCCGTAAATAAATAGTTATTCATGCGGTTCTCAAAATATCTTCCGAATTTTTATTTAGTTTGCAGGGAAAACGGTATGTTTCATCAAAATAACATAACACAATTCTAGCGGCACTTTTCTATTTAAGCATTGATCAAACTATCGATACATGTAAAATTGGAAAGTTAATTTATACGGGAAAGTGTTCTTCAAGTCAGAATTTATATCATGAACAACGAAAAAGAAAAGCCAGGCCGATAAATAAAAGCAAAATTACATACCTTTTAGCGAATAATTGATAAAACTTACATCACTCCCATTATTCTTTTGTTCCATTCTCAATAAATCACACGAAGATACCTTATTTAATATTACTTATATTTTGAATCTGTTTCATGCGCGGATCCAGAAAATTTTTCCAGAGGGGGGGGGGGTCCAAAGGATCATTGTGTTTGCCGGGGGGAGGGGGGTCCGAGGCATATGTGTGATAATTTTACTATGTAAATTGAATAAATTTTCACTTTCCAGGGGTGGGGGTCGGGACTACCCGACCTCCCCCCCTCTAGATCCGCGCATATGTTTACAATGCTTTCCGATCAAATTTATACGACATTTAACTTTCAGTCATGACGTCATCAATGTGTAAATCTACGGAATACAATCTAATTTTTGATAAAAATTGTCTCTGCTTAATTTTTGTTTGTTTTTGGTCTACGTTTCGTTACTTAAATATTTCAATATGTACGTAATAACCACGATCTATGATTTCACGAAATTACATGAAAATCAGATTCCATAACTTCCTTAACACCACCGCGAAGGCAAAGCCAATGATTATATGATTGGAGTTCAGATATCAAATGTTGCATGATAAACTATTTTTATGGGTACGATGAAGAAGCAGTTTAAAATTCGCCATATTTATTTTAACAATTTAGTTTTAGGGGCATATGACAAGTAGTTTGTAGGAAGACTTGTACAGTCAGTTCAAGCATATCTTTTACAACATACCATATAACATAGCATAGCATTGAAATCTCATAGCATAGCATTGAAATCTCATAGCATAGCATTGGAATCTTATACCATAGCATACAATCTCATATAATCTCATTCGTCATATCATACCATAGCATAGCATACAACATTATTTTAACTCGGTTTTAAATGTTTTTATTTGAAAAAAAACAAAGTTCAAATTGCAGATTTGTGGTTAACTTTGGCTTCTTATTATTTTACTTCGAAATGTGTGGAACTCTTCTGTGTATTGAGGCTTTTTTGTTCAAATATCATAGCATACCATAGCATAGCATAGCATACCATATCATTAAGGCCTTCATTTCAATTCATTTCAATAGCATAGCATACAAATCTCATAGCATATCATTAAAATCGCACACCATAGCATAGCATAAAATTGTAAAAGAAATGCATGGAATGACTGTTTAAGGGACTGACAGTTTTCAAGAATTAACTGAGATGCATGACGCGACTTCAACCATTTTAAAACAATGACTTGATGCAGTCAAACTATGACTCGTGTTCATCATAACAATTTGTACTGTTTCATCTATGCATCGCTTTTTGTCTAATATGTCAATAACTTTCGTAAACGGGCAAAACACAAACACTTGACTTTTACAATATATTATTTTATAAATAATTAATTTCCCGTTCGTAATATCAAGGTTCGTCACGGTCGCCCTTCTGAATTAGACTGGTTCATTGCCACAATTTTCTCTCTGTAATTCTTGCAAAACAAAGAGTAATACATTCCAATTTTCGCTTACTATTATATCATAACATGGCCGATTATTTATCTATATTACAAAATATGTACACAGCCAAGTGCCTGTTGTACACATAGCTGTGCATGAAGTTTTTATAGAAATATATATCTCAAAATTATGTATTTCTTAAAAATCATGTTTTATTACACCTATTATGGAATATATAAGCTCAAACAGCAGATTTAATAGAAGAATTCGTGACTTCCATTCATGAATCGTTTCAAAAGTCAAACAATCCCGATAAACATTAAATCATTTACATATAAATTATTTGTATCGGATATCAAGTTTACACTCTGGTCAAAATGACCCATGTTTTGAGACATTAACGTTTTTTCCACATACATTCATATTTCAATTTATCTGCAGATAGAAGAAAACAGCAAAGAATGGTCTTATTAATGATAACCAAAATTGACAGACATTACCAAAATCATGTGAAGTACATAAACATGTAATGTACATGATTTTCAAGTATTTATATACAAAAACTTCCTGCAATAGAATTAATATCCGTTTAAATTCCAATTAAATTTCAAATAAATGACAAAAATCTTCAAAATATCATAAGGAAACAGATTCTGACATCTAAATATACATAAATAAAAAATATTTATATTCTTGTCCTTTACTCCTATAAGTTTTGTTGTTTGTATAACATTTTTAAGTAAGGTTTTATGCCTACTATAATACAAGATGTGAAATACGTACAATTGTGTATAAATAATGTGCATTATCTCAGTCTTAAGTTTAATTTGCAATTAGACATTTGTGAAAGAAAGAGGTTAAGAATTGTATATTTAGCAAAAACGCTTTAAATTACCAATGTAACATATTTCATTTTACAACAACAAGTAGTGTGAGCTGGTTCAATGTCTTACAAAAAACATTGGCTCAACTTTTGTGCAATTCTTCAATTTATATGCTCTAGCTTGCTTAATTACACGTCTGCATCTGGATGTGAAGGGTAAGATCTATTCATTAATTGATATAACAGGCAAATGATTTTATGAAAATACGTATAAGCCTATATAATGTTTTGTTTGGTTAGTTTATGTTTTTTGTCGTTGGTTTGTTGTTTTTGCAACTATGAACCTTGTTAATTAAGGACTTCACAATTAAAACAAGAAAATGCAGCATTATTCTGTACATGATTTCATGTGACGATCCTTGGTTTAAATTATCATTTACGTTTCAGTTTCTTTAAAGGCTGCTGTCAAGGTTCAGCATGGAATTCTACATCTCAACAATGCGAAAGTAAGGAAACGCCATTTATTTTTTAATAAAAATGTTATGCTTTGCAATTTATCAAAAAGTATTTGATGCTATTGTTGAAATTAATAAATTGTTCTGAAAGTTTCAGAGACAAATGTTTAAACAGTTAGAATTGAATACAAATATTGAAATAAATAATTTATCAAAAATAGCGGCAGTCACTATAATATAAGTACATGTATAATAATTATTTTTGAATGTAAATGGTAATTTTTCAAATTATTATTCTTGAAAATTAAGAATGCATCAATGCATGATATCTGATCTGAAATAAGAGATAATCCATCGGATAAAAAATTTGATATGATACCGTAAAAATCAACTTTCATTGCGACTCATTAAGGTCATTTCAGAGAAAGCGTTAAAATGTTCTTTTACATTTGAAGGTTTTTTTTTTTTTTTTTTTTTTTTTTTTACATCTGAATCACATGCTATAAAACTAACATATTTCAATTTATAATTTGATAATGCCCAACTGTATTTCATTCGAACTGCTTTTCATAGATACATTATATGGAAATATTATTTTTTAATGTAATGAGTAAATCAATAAAACTTTTATCGGCTAAATACGCCGTTAAACATGTGATTTATACCATTTGAGTTATTATTTAAAACATGTATAAACATGTAATATCATTTTTAAGGATGTAATCCAGGCTTTAGTGGAGTTAACTGTTCATTACCGTGCCCATATCCTTATTACGGAGTGGACTGTCAAAGAACGTGTAACTGTAGCAGTGACTTGTGTGATGTTTCATCAGGATGTACAGATGTTTCTACAAGTAATTCAATTTATCAATATCACTATGCTATGCTAACGAGCTATTGTTTAATCAAAGTCAATAGTGAAACAATACTTTAGTTGGAGATCTTAGTTTTTGTTTTTATCAATCCTTCATTAAAATCAAACTTCAATGATATACGATTCGCAATTCTTCATTCTCTCATACTTATTGTATTAACACTGCAATACTTATTCTTCAAAGGGCATAACATTAAAAAGAATACAGAAAATGACGAAAATTCCCGGACATTTTCCAAGAGCATCTGTGAGTATCAATCAAACCTCTTCGTGTAGACTCGTGTTATGAATTGATAATATGGACAATGAAGGCATAAGAAAATGTTTGATCATACATTTTCTAATTAAAAGCGTTACACAACATATGGGTGGTCGTTCCATATGTGTCACTTTATTTACATGTAGATATTGAAGATTCTAAAAAATGTCGCCCCGGATATGTTGGA
Source organism: Magallana ariakensis (assembly GCA_020458035.1). Classification (NCBI taxonomy): domain Eukaryota; kingdom Metazoa; phylum Mollusca; class Bivalvia; order Ostreida; family Ostreidae; genus Magallana; species Magallana ariakensis. The sequence continues at coordinate 20,276,612 of CM035812.1, read as the reverse complement.
AGATACTGTAGAGCAAGATGTATTTATCCTTATTACGGAGAAGAGTGTATGGCACAATGTAATTGTAGCGAGCCAATGTGTGATGTGGCTACTGGATGTAAAACTGATGATAGAGGTATGGCTCATTTGTTATCAATAAGATCAATAAAGGTGAATCAAACTATTTTCATACTCACCTTTCAAAATAATTCGCAATTGAGTTTAATTCGATTTAAAAATTTTCAAATATATCAGATTTATATATTAACTACTGTTAAAACAAAAAGATTTTTCCAATGGGCAAAAGTGAAGAATAAATTAAATTTATTGACAGTAAAATGTTTCACACGGTGACATTTGTTTTATAAATCTCAAGATGTACATGGTTTAAATAAAAACCAAATTTTTATTATCAACACGTACATATATGGGTCATTCTCAAAAATTGTCGATATTTCGGTACTAAAAATTTAAAAATTCTACATTGCAATTTTAAGACATTTATTACTTGATTATATTAACCAAAGTATGACGTATGTATGAGTGAATTTTGCAATCTTAATTACATCATATTAAGCTCTGATGACAGGTCATGTAAACTGTGTTGAAGTAAAATGTCATTCCTGTTACCAGATATGAATGTTTTAAGATTTAGTGGATTAAATGAAATTTTCTAAATTTTCAATATCAAATTGACTTATTGCAGTATTATTCAACATATGTGTGAATGATTGTTCAAAAGCATGGATTTTGTTGAAAATTTGCAATGTTCAAGTAAAACAATTGAAGTTGGATTCATTTTTCAATTTTTGCAATTTGCACAAAATCCTTCCAGAAAACACTAACATACATATGAATGTTTCAACCAATCCATATTCATTATCTTAATATACTGTGAAACTATCATTTAGAATATACAAAGCAAATTGCAATTAATTTAAAAAAACTTCATCGGTAACAGGATGGACAATGCAGTAACAGGAATGACATTGGTGTATCAGAAATCACATTTATCAGAATGTAAGATGATTTACATTCTTATTGCTGGTATGTGATAAGAACAAGTACCTTTAAAACATCCAGGAATTTAATCTAACTTTATTAAGATGCAAATGCACACATTTTAGAAAAGAGGACAATGGTAAAAAGAAGGAAAGATAGAAACAAAACAAAAGTGCGATCTTGGTGCTTTTAATAAGGATTTGAATGTATTTTCTATTCACATTTGTTATATGCAATAACAACACTTTGCGTTGCTTACGCTTCATGAAACCTAATCCTACACATTAGTAATTATCAATCCTTTTCAAATTTTCATTGTTTTTCAGGGAAAAACCAAATAATGTTGTTGATTTTAAACTTTATGATGGCTCAATTTTAAAAGTAACAGGAATGACGATTCAGTGGAAATCTGCATCCTTTAATAGAATGACAGTCAATTTTAAACTTTTAAATCATGTCTATTGGACTTTATTAAACACTTCATCATTACCCTAACTCTTATCAATGAGATGTCATTGTAACAAAAAATAATTGCGGAAAACAGAACTCAATTGTCATTACTGTTACTGTAAATGTCATTTCTGTTACCATACCTTTTACATAAAAAACACCACTTTCTTTACCTTAATCATTTCTTCAAACAGTTTTTATGGTTTTTATACCAACATTTATATATAATGGCAATCATAATATTTTATTCTAATAATTATAGATTCCTATATTATCCATTTTACATAATCAAATGTCATTGCTGTTACTTGTCATTCCTGTTACCAATCACAGAAGTGTTTATGATAAGCCTATAGATTGCTTCAAAATTAAATATCTATATTTGATGTGTTTAAGCAACAATTTCTAATGTTATTAAGCATACTTGATGTGCTTAAAACAAGTTCTTTGCACACAAATAATGTAAAACTATCCCATCATGTCATTACTGTTACCATATGTGTCCTTCCTGTTACCTTTAAATGAGGTAACAGAAATGACAGTAACAGAAATGACAAATTCACTATATATTGTACAGTAAATCATATAGACAACTACTGCTGATATTGATTGTAAATGGATATTAGTGTGGTATGCTGTTGATAAACTTTGCAAGTTAAAAGAAGTAAATTTCTAGTTTATTTAGGGAGTTACATTGGTAACGGTAATGACACTTGGGAAAGATAACCATGCAGTGATTCCTCTGAGAGAGAAATTTTTTCATTTATTTGATGTGAATGGGTTATATTTTTCCTACCATCAAACTTAATGAATAAATTGGACTGTTTTTGTGTTAATTTAAAAGAGTTTGAGTATATTATTATCAATTTATTCTTTATTTTACAACTTGGTAACAGGAATGACATTAATTTATGGACAAGTACATTGGTTGAGATATATTGCGTATCTTACTTGCCAAATGTGAAAAAATATTTTCCAAACATTAATTACAATATAATAACAAAATCCAAGTGAAGAAACTACTAAAAATTTGTTGTTATTAATAAAATCATGAAAGCGAATTAAGTGTACCCTAAGTAATGGACAAAGCTTTTCTTAAAGAATACACCTACATACTTGCTTGTAGTTTTTAATTTTGTGCATGTTAATATTCAATGACTATTGTAAAATCTTACACTAGAGTAGTATCAACAATTGTGTCCAAAATATTTATGCTAGCAAATACAGAAATATTTATTTTTGCCTATGGACATGAATTTCGACAATTTTTGAGAATGACCCATATACACTGCATACAGAATTGAATACAACTGAAATTGATCGATAAAACAATTCATTATTAAATAGGTTAGGAGTAAAACGTTGGCAATTATGTCTCGTCTTAGAAAATTTAATGATTACTATCATTTAAATCTGTCTGATGGATATTTTAAAAACTGTTGGGATGCATTTGTGTGAACGGTTTCCATTAGCTAATTCAAAAACCATATCTAAGTATTTTATGACGATTACTGTAATGCTGTATATACTAAAGTTTATAGCTTGTAATATAAGCGTTACTATGTATACCAGCCACTCAGTTTTACATGATCGAGGAAAGAACTTGTTTTTACATATAAAAATATATACGTCAAATATAATTTACTAATTTTGAGATGTGAATGTGTAAAAAACATAAACCTACAATAAATTATTGCATATGTGTACGGATGAAATATATAAATATATAAACTGAATTAAATATCTTAAACTCAAAACTGTTATTCACATTAATTCGATCAATATTCAAGTTTTTAAAATACGGAAATTACAATAGCCAAAATCAACGGTTGAAAAGCTATTGTTGTCGCCTCTTTTACGGGAGTGATCTATGCAAATTCGCCCGATACTCTTATTTACGAAGCCGTTCACAAATTATGTGAGATACAAATTTCTACATTATATGAATTTTATTTGTGATGAACACTACATTACTTTTGTAAAAGCTAAGAAACCAAAATATACATGGAACGTTTAAGATAAACTCTCACAGATTGAAGCTCTGTCATTAGGTCAACTGAAAGGTAGCTGAAAGGTATGGGACGGTGACTGAATGACGTAGCTCAGTAACCTTACTTAGTTGTTATCTTTCAGCCCCTTAATTGACTGAATGGCAGAGCTTCATCATTTGAATCTGCAATTCATGTGACCGGAATGCTGTTTACCAACAACTGTCAATGTCACTTTATATTTATTTGTTTGTTTGATTGTTTAATTTCTTATTTTTTTTGTTGTTGTTGCTTATTTGTATCGACCTTCCAATGGTATATTGTATACACAAGGGTAAATCAAAGCCCTAATGTAAAGATAAAACATAATGGTTATTTTATAATCATGAAATGATCTTAAAATTGAGAAATTGTTGTGCTCAAACGATGCAGATTTGATTTTAATAATCTACTTAATCCAGAAATAGATTTTAAACATTATGAATTTGTTTTCGAGTGTGTTAGAGTCTATTTCTTTATTTCTGACATCGTGTTTTTTCAAGAGGAAGAATTTATCATCTATCTGACAGACCAGGAAACATGCCAGAATTGAAACACATCAATCTTGACAATATTCTGCAACGGCTTTATCTTACTCTATATCTTATTCTCTCTCTCTCTCTCTCTCTCTCTCTCTCTCTCTCTCTCTCTCTCTCTCTCTCTCTCTCTCTCTCTCTCTCTCTACGTCTATCTAGACTTATATTTAAGTCTTCAAATTTTTTTTCAAAGAAATAATACGAATATTGGTATACGAATAGACAGAATAGCTGTTGTTACATTCATTACAAGGGGATGTTAATTGTACAGTCGAAAAAATATTTATGATCGACTGTGATGTCGGTTAGAAACACTCTAAAAACATTGTATCAGCTTAACCAAATAAATTCTTGTAAATTCATTCCCGTATATAATTCAACATGCTTGGATCATCGTATGTTTTATTCTATTACTATCATCCGGAAAAACATACTCATACTTAATTGCTTTAATATTTTATACACTTCTCTCCAGAAGAACATTAATATTAGCTCAAATATTTACTAGATTTTTTTAAATTAAATCTTATAGAAGTTAAGAAACAAATTATTTTTACTAGATTTTTTTTTAATTAAATCTTGTATATAGAAATAAAGAAACAAATTGATTTTATCACTTATTTATTATTGCATTATTTTATGTTTATTCATTCATGACTTTGAAAATGTTATAAATAAAAAGTGTTTAAAAAGCGTGGCTTTCATTATCTTTTTTAGAAGAATATGGCATTTATTCTATTGTTCTGCAGTCTAAATGCGCTTTCAACAACGTTTACTTAGACAAAAAGATACTTCAAATGAAATGCAACTGTAATGACATATACACAGTAAACACTTGTCAAACTTTACATTGTTTACATTTTACCACAGAGTATTCGTAGATATTTATATTATAATAAAACTAAATACACAAAAAAGTGATGTTTTAAGGTGCAACCGTTGGGGCGAGCGCAGCATGAACTACACGTACCCATAGACTTGTCCAACACTAAAACAGTCCTTGATTCTTCGAGAGAATTTGATCAGTGAAATTTGTATAATTGCTTGTCAGTATCAGTTTTAATTTTTTTTCACCTGTTTCATAAATTTTGTTTTTTAATTCGTTCATTTTTTATATGCTAAATATACGCTGTAGGCACGTGCCCCCTTTTTAGGTGTACACATTCCGATATAAAGGTTTGACCATATGCAAACTTCTACGTTTATTTTAAACTGTTTAATGGTTCTACTTTTTATTTAAATTTATTCATGACGTGGCTTGTAATTCTGAAAAAAAAAATTTTTTTTTAATTCTTCACTTTTTGATCAATATGACAGTAACGCATGGAACTAGCATGTATATCATCCATTTATCTAAGCCACAAAAGAATGAACAAAATCTAATCAACCACTAAATGTATAAGAAGTACTTATTACACATAACACAGATGCTTGATCCACCTCTACATTTATCGCGAGAAATCAACGCGATTTCACTGTGACGTCACACGTAAACTTTATTTTACCTATTTTTAAGAATATCGACACAACTCGAAGGAAAGGAGTGGTGTAGAAGATCTCTTGGTTGTCACTAAAGTTTACACGATACTCAAAACGCGTTTTTTAACTGCAGTGAACTGTAAATTACGAGTTAATTGTCATCCATTTTTTTTGCAAAGCACTACGGGAGCTAAAATGGGATGCAGCCAACAATATCTCTTGATGAATATGTACGTTTATCTCGTTCTTTTTTCCCGCGCATTGGTTCCTAGAGCTTGCTTCACTCGCTCATAATGAGGGTAAATAGTTAATATTTCATGAACAAACTCTGTTACAGGTATTTGATATGCAAATGAACATATTTTCAAAAATAAATGGTAAAATTGTAATGCATCCAAATTTACTACTTATTATTCATTTCATTCCTTCATTTTAACACATATCCGGTATATGTTTACAATCCACTTGGAACATTTTTTCAAGTCATCTATTTATCAAGTCCATAATGCCAATAGGAAATAATTCAATACATTTATAGCAACAACATAAGTGATTCAAATTTAATAACATAGCCCGGTCTTCAATCTCAATTCACACAAAAAGTGTGTTATTGTTTTCATGATGTAGGCCTTATTTACAACAACATACGCATATGCTTTTTTAACGTAAAGAGCATTGTCAGAAAGTCCCTTAATTTATGTCTACAGTACCCGCAACGTTATGTTTTACAATCCTATCCTATCGTGTATCAATCCTATCGTATCGTGTGTGTATACTGTTCTATCGTGCGTTAATCCTATCATATCGTGCGTGAATCCTATCAGGTTTATCGTTGAATTTTAAGAGTTTCTCCGTTTATCCTATCGTGTTAATAGTTTCGTACCTTTTCATAACATATACATTTATTTCAAAGCTACAAGTCGTTCAGTGCGCCGTTTATCGATCAAAAAAAAAAAAAAAAAAAAAAAAAAATGAAAAATCCTATCCAGCATTCCATCATGATACTAATTTCTTAATTCTTTAGGTCAAAATTAAACAATGTCACATATAAATCATATCTGTAAGCAGTGAAAATGAAAAATTAATGTACACTATCGATGTTCTTTGGAACAAAATAACATATTTACCTGTATTTTGAATATATTACATCGTACGCAGATTATATACCTGCGTAAACATTAACTTGTATCTAATATAATACGTTTTTTGTGCATCATATCAGAAACGGAAGTATTGTGGATATATTTCATATTTATTAAGAAGAGTTGTATTTTAATAAAACTTGCTATTTTCCGTGTAATTTCATCTCGCGCTTAAATGTTATCGGCTAAAGGCTAGGGTGTGCGGTAATGAAAACAATGTGAACAAATCGTTCGCGAAGTGTATATTTGCATAAACATTTATTTCATTTGTAAGTAATATACTTCGTTTTTAATGCAGAATTTTTATACAGAAAGAAATGTATTTATAATAGATTATTTGTTAAGATCAAGAGTTGTGTTTTCATTGAACCGGCTATTTTCCGTGTGATTTGATCTCGGATTGAAATGTTCGCGGCTATCAGCTTGGGTGTTCTGTAATAGAAATGTTAACAATACAGATAGTTTATTGATCATTTAAGCTCATATTTTTTGTTAATTTGTTAATAAATATAAACTGGTCATTTTTATACATTTTATAAATGATGCGGCAATGATTAACAACTCGGCATTTGTTAATAAATAGAAATTCCGCGTATATCGTGATTCGTACGTGTTGATTCTCATATTCTGACATCATCAGATTAATCGTAAAGATCGTTTTACGCGATTATACGTTTATCATGAACAACATTTATCCTTTCCTATCGTGTATCAATTTTATCGTATCGTGCATGTATACTGTTCTATCGTGCGTTTATCCTATCATAACGTGCATGAATCCTATCCTATCGTTTATCTTGTAAAAATAACGTTGCGGGTACTGTACATCTCTCATTTTCCTCTTTTATTCATTAAGGCCCAATGTAATCAAGTTTAAAGGAAGGAAGTATTTGAAAGCAGTTTTGATATCAGGGCGTGTTGTTTTAAGGCATTCGATCCAAATGGCAAACACTGGACTGCAGGCGTTAATATGCATTTTCATGATAGTTACACTTCTGCATTGCGGTGTGAAGGGAAGGGTAGGATCCATTTATTCCTTAACAAATTAAGAAAATAGTTTCTATTTTTCCATTTGATTTGATTAAATAGCAATCTAATCCTTTAACTTCCATTTAACCAAATACCAGCAAGCTACAGATTTATAACAACGACAGAGAAAAATACTTATTGCTTGTTCTCCACAATAAATGTGTCCTATATGAATAACCGAAATAATTACTTGTAGATCCTTCCTATTTCCACACTTCAATATAATGGAAGTCAATATCAAGTATTTATTGCCATAAATACTATCAAAATAATGTTATTTCCAATACTTTTCAAAACCTTTCAGGTTTTACAAAAGTTGTTGTCCTGGTTCATCATGGAACTCTGAAACTCAACAGTGTGAGCGTAAGTTTACCTAAAATATACCAGATTTTATGTTTTGTCCTTTCATAAGAGTTCATTACTTTTTCTGATATTAATAAACTGTTTTTCATCTTTGCTAAACCAATAGTCAAACAGTAAGAGTTAAATAAAAATAGCGAAATAATTCATTAAAAACATCGACAGTCAGTGTAATCTAAATATTATTTAGGAATGTGAATGATACTATTTCAAAGTATTATTTTTGAAAATTTAAATCAGATTCTTATATATAAAAAAACTATTTTTACAATCGGTATTTCTATAATTTCAAACTGTATTTCATCTGAACTGCTTTTAATTGATACATCATATGAAAATATATTTTTTAATGTAATTAGTAAATCAATGTAATGTTTATCAGGCAAAAATGCCCGTTATCATGTTATTATGTCATCTGAATTGTTATTACAAACTACATAAAAAAACCCTTTTTTATGCATGTGCATGCAATATCTTTTTCAAGGATTATCGCAAGCTTATATGGAGATAACTGTTCATCAGCATGTCCATATCCTTATTACAAAGTAGACTGTCAAAGAGCATGCAACAGTATTACCGTAGCAGTGACTTGTGTGATGTTTCTACGAGATGTAAAGATGTTTCTAGAAGTAATTAAACTTTCTTTGTCACAACAATATGCTGACTAGCAATTGTTTATTTAAACTTTACGTTGAAATAACACTAAATAGTACATTTTTAAAAATCAATTGTTCATTTAAATCAAAGTTCAATGATCCGAAATTCTGCATTCTCTCGTATTTATTGTATTGATACTGTACACTAATTCTTAAAAGGGTATAAAACTAAACAGAATAAAGAAAATGGCGAATATTCCCGGATTTTTTCCAGGAGCATCCGTGAGTATGAATTGAACCTCTTCATATGTATTTTCGAGTTTTGTGTCAATTTTATGAATTGAGAAAATGGATAATGAAGGCATAAACATTGTTCTGCATTGATCAAACTTTTTTTTAATAAAATCGTTACAAAACTTATCGTTGGCCATTTTATATAAGTGTCACTTTATTTAGACATCGAGGATCCTAAAAATGTCATCCCCGATACGTTGGAAGATTCTGTAGAGCAGATGTATTTATCCTTGTTACGGAGAAAGGGTGTGAGGCGCAATGTAATTGTATCGAGCGGATGTGTGATGTGACAACTGGATGTAAAGCTGTTGATAGAGATATGACACAGAAGTTATGAATTTATTTAAAAAATATTGGAAATAAAATGTTTTCATATGGTGACGCTTGTTTTATAAATCTTAAGATGTACATGATTTAACTAAAAACAAAAATTATATTATCTACACGTAAATATATATATTGCATACATAATTGAACACACCTGAAACTGAACGATAAAACAATGCATTTTTAAATAAGTAAGGATTAAAACTTTTCCAATTTAAATAGTACTTATGTCGTCTAAGAAAATTAAGAATTGCTATCAGTTGAATCTGTTCTGATGGTTGTTTTAAAAAGTGCTGAAATGCATTAGTGTGAACGGTTTCTACTAGGCAATTCAAAAACCATATCTAAGTAGTTTTCAGTTTGTAATACATGACCCCACGATGTATACCAGCAACCCGGTTTAAAATAATCGTTAAAAGATCTTGTTTTTACATATAAAATATAGACGTCAAATATAATATACTAATTATAAGATGTAAATGTGTAAAAAAAATATTCAAACTAAAGATCACTGCGTATGTCAATATATAAATATATAAATACCTAAACAATTGGATACAATGAATAACATATCTTAAACTTAATGGTAACATAGTCATTCATGCAATCAATTGTTGAGTTTATTAGGAAAATTTAATAGTCATAATGAAAATTAATGATCAAAAAGCAATTGTTGCGTCATTTGTAACGAGAGTGTTCATCGAAAATTCGCCTAAAACTTATCTAGTGGGTTTCTGAGCGACTATATTTCAAGAAGTCTTTCAAAAAACAGGTTAAATACAAATTTTAACATTACATGAGTTTTTTTGTGATAAACATTATATTACATTTACAGACCTAAGGAAGAAACAATACATGTAACTAACAGAAAAAAACTCTCATAGCATGAATCTCTGTTATTCAGTCAACTGAAAGGTAGCTGAAAGGTATAGGACGGCGAATGAATGACGTGGCTCTGCCATTCAGTCACCTTTAAGATATCTTTCACCACCCCCACCTTACATTAGACTGAATTGAATGGCAGCGCCTCACCCTGTGGATCTGCAAGTCGTGTGGGCGGAATGCTGGTTTTTTTTCAGACTACTGTTTGTTTGTTTGTTTATTTGTTGTTTTTGTTGGGTATTTTTTTCGTTTTGCTTTCTGGTATCGATCTTCCAATGTTATTATGTATAAACCAGGGTAATTTAAGGGTTTTAGTGTTACGATAAAACAAACTGATTATTTTATAATTATAACATGATATTCATATTGAAATAGTTTTATTCTCACACAGTTAAGATTTCATTTTTATTACATTTGTACATACTTAATCAGGAATACGATTTTAAACATTATCAATTTTTTTAAGTGTGTTAAGAGTTCATTGATTTATTTCTGGCATTGGTTTTTCGTGAAGAGGAAGAACTTATCTTCAATCTAACAGACTAGGAAACATGTAAGAGTTGAAATACATCAATATTGACGAAAAGGCCTTGTATGTAAGCTTAATATGGATGAATGGTAATATGACTATTATAAAATGCATTTTATACACATTAATTATATAATATTCTTTATGCATAAATCTGAAATACGGATAAATGGTAATGTGATTTTTATAGATAATTTGTTTTACATACATGTTCATTATGCATAAAATTTAATAATCTTGTTACACTTCTGCTGAAAAAGTCTATATTTGTAAAACGGTGCTGATACATGTTCCTGGTGTTATGGATATCGTTATGTACATATTTTTGTTATAATAATTAATAATCCAAAAATGTAATAAATAGTCATTACGTTATTTTAACTGTTTTCTATATCAGCATAAACTATGAACTAAAACATTGATGTTTATTTTCTTTCATATTTATATTATATATCATATATTTTATATTCTTTCTTTTACTTTCAGGTGTTTTTTTTTTTACATTGATGTCACCCAAAGCCGTTCTCTAAAAAATGATATAATAGTACTATATCATTTAAAATAAAAAAGGATAATTAAACAATCCTATCTTTAATACATCATTTCAGATTTGGTGTTATGGATATTGTTTTTTGATGATATAATTTGATTTTTTCCGCGTTTTTGTTCCGCTTGTTTTTTCTTTGTTTTTGTTTTATCAAATGGGTTTCTTTCTCTGAACTGTAGTTTATATACAGACCATTTACATGTAGTATACAATGTATACAACAACACAAGAAATTATCGTACACTGTACTCGGCAATGTCCCAAACAAGAAAAAAAAGGCTAAATAACCTTTAAATATAATGCTATTAACACTTTATTGCTATTCAATATGTGTTATATTCAAAATATTAAAACATTCCAAAGGCCATGTTATAGATATGTATTTGAATATTTATAAATTTCTGTCTTTAAACTTTTTATATTAATATACTCAAATCAGCACGTCAAATTAGTGTCATATCTCCTGTGTTAGGAACCCAATGGAATTAAACCACTGCATGTGATATATTTTCTTTCATTTAGGACCTTCAAATATAATTTGACATTATTTTACATCCTTTAAAGGTCGTGTGGTATTGTGATTAACATATAGCCGCAGAACTATTTATACATGCATGAGTTATTCTAATACGTTAATACCTTTCTCGATGCTTCTTTTCTGTCTTTACGAATACAGTGCTACATATAATGAAAATATATTTTAAAAGAAGCTTCAATCTTATCATGATCAGAAGAATAGGTGTTTTGTTCCTCTATACATTAAGTGATTATAATGCACTAACGTTTGATACGGTAGTTTTTTTTGTAAACAAGTAACAATCTTTTAGATACTATGCATAATTAATTATGTATATATGAACTGAATGACTTTGTATAAAACATTTGTTGTTTTCTATTTCTCAATTTTCACGTAAGATATTTTATAGTAACAACTAACATAATTTTGTTGTAGCTGGTCAAGTTGATTGGCAATGTATTGTTTAGAGGTTTACTTAGAACATTTTAATATACATTAATAACCTTTTAACCTATTGTATTTAAAATTTGTTGTGTGGTGAATATTTATTGAAGAGCATTATTTTCCGTCTACAATTTTGTTTTGTTTATATGCAGGGTTAAATGCTGTTATTTAATAAAAAAGTAAAAGAATGAGCTATATTTAGTCAAAAATGGAACAAAACGCATTCGAATGTTAATGTCGAAAGTTTTAACATAATCTAAATAAGCAATTTCTGATTTCATAATTTTTACAAACTCTAGTTTAAAAAGGGTAATTGTACAATCTCAAATGCAACGTTTATGACCTATACACTTGTCGAACTTTACATTGTCAGTATTTAACGAAACACATGGACATTTCTATTATTATGAAACTAATATACCCAAACGTATTAGGGTAAGTACTCATTTTTGTATGAATATATTCTGTTACAAGGCAATTGAGATCTACATGAAAAAATTAATACAAATTTAAGAGTTTAATATTATGACCGAGTCTGTTATATGGTAAAATTGTAAATGCATACAAATAAAACATTTATTATACATGCCATTCCTGCATTATAACACATATCCGGTTTATGTTCACAATCCACTTTGAATGTTTCTTAAAATAGAGTCGATAATGCCACAAGGAAATAGATGAATATGTTTATAGCAACAACATATTGGAATAAGTGATTCATTTTTTATAAAATGGCCCTAAATGTTACCTCAATTCACATACATTTTAATTTTTTATCGTGTAGACTATAGTTACATTAATATACATGGGTATTTTTTTTTTCGGAATTAAAAAAAAAAATGTAAAAAGCGCCTTAAATTTTTACTTCATTTCGAATCCTTCAATTATATTCGATAATACACAATGTAAACAAATTCAAAGGAAGGAAGTATACGAACACAATTTAATATCAGCGCGTGTTGTTTTGATGCATTCGATCCAAATGGCAAACATTGAGCTGCAGGCGCTGATATGCATTTTTATGACTAGATACACTTTTGCATTAGAATGTGAAGGGTAGGAATTTAATTAACCTTTGATTTCTTAATTATATTAGCAAATACTCTCTTTTTCGTCAACTGAGTTGATACAATTCTGGCAAATCAATTCTTCAATTTTTATAAAACCAAATAACAATATAATCGAACATTATTTTTCATTCATTTTAAGGTAGTGTGATTAGCATACAGTCGCAGAAATATTCATACATGTATGAGTGGTTCTGATACGTTAATACCTTCCTCGCTGCTTCTTTTCTGTCAATACGAATGCAGTGTTTCATATGATGAAAACATTTTTTAAAAGAACCTTACTCTTATCTTGATCAGAAGTATACGTGATTTTAACAATCTTTTATTACTATGCATTATTATTTTGCATATATGATTCGAATTGCATTCTGACTTCCTACATACCGTTAACTGTTTTTTTTTATCTCAATTTTCACATCGGATATTTTACATGTAGTAACAACTTGTGTAACGACATCATTGTCAAGTTATTTGTTTTCTTCAGTGGTATACCTCTTAGAAAATCCTGCAATAGTTATATCTTTACAATTTTTTACTTATTGCTTTTAATGAGTAAATCATGTTGAATAAACTTTAAATGTGATATGCTGCATATCGAAGAGCAATCTCTTCCTTCAACAATTTTTACATTAAAAATACTTTTTTTAAAGATGCAGGAACTCAACAAGGCAGTTATAGGCCATAATGAACAAGAACGAGCTTTTTGTCTTTTATATGAATAAGTGTAAAATGTAACATAATAGGATGTCATTTTTAATGTTGTAAGTTTAAACTTAATTAACATAAGCCATTTCAGATTTTTACTTTTGCACAAAGTTTACTTAAAACAATGATATACAAAAAATACAACGTTAATGGCATACATGTATACACTTGTTACACTTTTCTTTCTCTAATTTTTAACACATAGTATACATGTACTTAGATTATTCTATTATAATGAAACACAAACACGTATCAGGGTATAAAGTTATTTTTTTTCCTATATTTAATCTCTGATAAAAGGCATTTGACGTCTAAATGAACAATTTTCACAAATCTGAAAGTCCATTACAATGGCAGCTTCTGTTATATGGTCAAATTGTAATGCATACAAATTTAATGTTTATTATACCTGTCATTCCTACATTATAACACAGGTCGAGTTTATGTTTAAAATCCATTTAGAATATTTATCAAATTATCTATTCATCAAGTTTATGATGTTACAGGGAAATAATTGAATATATTAATAGCAACAACATTAGTGATTCAATTTTAATAAAATAATCCGGTCCACAATCTTAATTCACAGAAAAAATATGTTATTATTTTCATCGGTGGCCAAAATTACATTAACATACGCATATGATTGAAACTTTCAAGGGTATTGATAGAAAGTCTCTTAATCTATGTCTTCATCTCGCATTCTTCTCGTATATTTATTTTTGCCCAATGTAAACAAGATCAAATGAGGAAGTACACGAAATCATTGAATTTTTAAAATCAGCGCATGTTGTTTTGATGTATAAGATCCAAATGGCAACCATTGATCTGCAGACGTTGATATGCATTTTTATGACTAGCTGCTCTTATGCATTGCGATGTGATGGGTAGGATGAATTTATTCCTTTACAAAATAAAAAAATGATTTCTATTTTTTAACTATAGTGATTTTTTAACAAAACAGCCCTTCAACTTTCATTTAACCGAATAGCAGCATGTTACAAGTTTATAACGACGGTACAAAAATATTTCTTGTTTTCGACAATAGCTCTATCGCAGATGAATAACAGAAAAAAATACTTGTAGATCCTTCCTATTTCCTGACTTCATTTACCCAGTACATGTATACAAATGTAAGCGATTATCAAGTTCTAATTACCGTCAATACTATTAAAATTAAACTATTTGCAAATATAAAGTTTCAAAATCTTTTAGTTTTTACAAAGGTTGTTGTCCAGGCTCATCATGGAACTCATCAACTCAACAGTGTGAGCGTAAGAATACCTAAGATTTATTATATTTGATATTAAGTCCTTTGATTTTGGCGAATTCGAAACTTGTTTTGATTTTTCTCAATTTCAAATAAATGATAAAACCCTAATATTGCTGAAATTAGTATAATTTATAATTAAAAAAAACAAACTATTATAGACATTCGATTAAGACAAGATTTAATAAAATTGAATTTTTAATCGTAAACAATTGCATTAATTTTACATTATTTGATATAAAATATATGTTCTGTTACCGCTATTGTTTTTACTTTAATTTCGAATATTTTAATTAAACTAAGATTAAACGCAAAAAATAGAATTTTAGCTTCCTTCCTTTTTTACATAAAATTTGAGATAGCTTACATTTCAAATACAACAATGGTTTGTAAACTTTTCATTTTCGACTCCAAACTAATATTGCTAATATAATGTTGCAATTCTAATTGGGAGGTCATCTTTTCTGTATTGAACATAAAAAAAAGTAATAACAGCCACTTTAAAAAAATGTATTTTGAGTACATTTTAAGGTTTTGACTTCTAAATTTAAAGTCATATTATAAAAGGGAAGTAATAAAAAAAGAAGGCGTTCTTTACTGAAAGTAAAGGTTTAATAACGAATTTAAGAGATTGCACTATCAAAGTTAAAACCATTCATATGCTGTAATGTATTACAAAATGAAGAAAACAATTATAATTAAAGTTCTAAACACAAAAGAAATAATTGTATTATTATGATAATTATATTAATGTTATTCTTTTAATTAGAAGTAAACCTTCTATTTATTTGACAAGAATCAATGATTTTGCTTTGACCAAGATTTTTATTTTATGATTATTTCAAAATACATTTCAACTCACTATCAAGTTCATATGAACATTAGACATTTGACAATATTTTTTCAGGTTGTATGCCAGGCTACAGTGGAATAAACTGTACATGGTTGTGTCCTTATCCTCAGTATGGATTAAAGTGTCAAAGAACATGCAACTGTAGCAGAGACTTGTGTGATGTTTCTACTGGATGTATTGGTCCAACCACAGGTAAACAAAAACAAATCCAGGATATCAAAGAACCAGAAGAGATCGAGTACATATGACTGAAATGTTTATGAAACATACACTTATTTTTCTTAATATCTTTTATTGTGAATGTGTCTAAATAGCTTCAGAAGGATGCAACCCTGGATTCTTTGGGAAAAACTGCCGAGCCAAATGCGTCTATCCATATTTTGGGAAAGATTGCCAGGAAAGATGTGATTGTGACAAAAACTTGTGTGATGTTTCTACCGGATGTTTTGCTGACACCACAGGTTAACAATAAATCAAATACTTGTTTTGATATGTAAATGAATTAGTTGATTTAAGCTAAAACAATGCGTTATCACTCAGTTTAAGAGTTATCATTATGTTATAAATACAGTGCATGCGGATTGTAGTCTGGGGTACTTTGGAAAGAACTGTAGGGGAAAATGTTCCTATCCTTACTTCGGCGAAGAATGTCAAGGTCAATGTGACTGTGACGAAAAGAGATGTGATGTTTCTATAGGATGTACCAATGTCACAAAAGGTACTGCATCATATATTAATTTAGTATTTCAGAGAATTAGGTGACATTCATTTTTTAACAAATAATTATTTTTTCATGAATCATATTTTTTTCCATAATATAATGAATATATATATATATATATATATATATATATATATATATATATATATATATATATATATATATAAAATGTCATCTTTCTTGATATACAATCCTTAATTCTTATGTCATAGGATTACTTTCAAACTTTTGTTTTGAATGGCACTTGAATTTGAATTAAAAAGTTTTTTAAAAAAAAAAGCATAACGCAAAAGTGTATCGGTAGACAAAAATATATAGAAAAAAACAGATAAAAGGAAAGTGTGGTCAACTTAATAATATATTGTACTGGCGTAGTCATGATCTTTCTTTAAATGGTAAATAATCGAGTGTTGATACAGAAAACAAACATACTCTATCATAATTATTGATAAGACAAATTCGCAGTTAGCAACTACATACAAACATCTAATTAGGCATTAGGTCTGTTCGAAACCGAACATATGTATAAATGATCCGCAAAGCAACCACATCCTTATGAAAATGAATCCAGTATAAGACGATGATAAAGAAGTGTTTTGTTTATCTAAAAAGTATTTTTTTTTCAAATTTACTAGCTGAGTAAGACTTAAGATAAAATCCACAAAAGATAACAAGAGCGTCAATTGATTTATAAAGACCCTGAAACCTGCTACTACACCAGTTGCACGCTTCGGTTGACGTTTTATGAACGGTACGGTTAGCTTTGTGAACGGCACGGTTCGTTTTATGAGAATGGTACGATTCGCTTCTTGCACCGTACGGTTAGTTTTAGAGGTTTTGTAGCACGTTTCAGGGTCTGTACAACAAGTAAATTTGACATTTGAATTATTTCAGTTTTAATTAAAAAGGTAAGCAATCCTTACCTTAATCTTTAAAAATAGATGTGAATAGAACTATTAAACTTTTAATTGATACTATTTGACTTCATTAAAAAAAAATGATAACGATACTATCGACCCTGTCTTAGTTTCTTTTGTGACAAATTCCATCATTTATTCAACAAATATGATGTAGTTTATTGACTGGTTAATGAAGAAAGAAAGCCATCAAAGGATTAAAATGTGTCTGTCAACTTAAAAATGACTGAATATTAGCTTACCAATGATCAAATATCACTTTTGTACCATTTACTGACTAATCATCTTTTCAGAACCCATTAGTTAACATAATGACTAACATTTATCGTGTTATATTATTTTCATGTGAATGTTGTTTAATATTTTTAATTCCTAGAATATCAATTGAACAGAAATGCTGTCGAATTTATTAAGTAGCATACTATGTGTGTTACAAGCTGTTTTTAACTACCAGTCATCAGGCACACGAGTATATAATATAAACTACCAACATATTTCTTTAAAAGTAGTAGAAACATATTGAATCAATGGTGTAATTTTTTACGTTATAAATGAAATACAATGTATTGCCTTTCGTAACTAAATAGGAATATCTTAACTTTGAAATGAGGGAGTTCCTGTATAATTCACTTATTTCACGAGGCGAAGCCGAGGGAAATAGTTGCTGTCGAGGGGAACAATAAACTTGCTATCGTCCGAATAGTCTGTAAATAGGTATTTTATTATACCGAAGACAATTTCATTTGTCGGCGATGCAGATTTTCTTGATGATAAACAAATTAGAGTTATCGTACTTTGAATTTAATGTAGCGACTCGGATTACGCCAGAGGTGTTCCGAGTTTAAAAACGAGGGAAATCGAATGCCGCTGGTGAATAGTGTCCATTACTATTCACCATGGACAGATAGAACGGAAACTATTTTACGATTAGATAGAATAGCATGTTTATTCGTTGTAATTTAACATAGAAAATATTCACAGAGGTATAATAAGAAAAATATTATTACATGAGTGATATCCACCGTATGTTGAGCTAAACTTGTAATTAAAATATTTATCAGATAAAAAACCCACATGATTATTTCATGACGAGCAGATTTTAAAATTTATTTTATTTAAGTTAATTTTGTTGCTTAACAGACTTTTCAGAGGTTGTTGCATTGGTTTCTTTTGGAATTCAAAAGCACAAACGTGTGAACGTAAGTAGAATCCCGTAGAGACAGTCCAAAGAAATATACATTTAAAACTACACATAAATAGGTGTGAATCTGACTGATTTAAAGCTTCCCTATTGATAATTTGATTAATAATCATAGTTTTAGTAAACATTTTAATAAATGACAAAGTTTATTTTTAATCTAAAGCTGTTATATTATGTTACAAGAACAAGGTCCACGGGTACGTATAGAGCTACAAGTATGTTTATACACATTTGATTCTACATGTTTTGTACAACTTGTAGAATTACGCGGTAAGCAGAAATTATGACGTAATCCACATAAAATTAAGGGATTCCCATAGTTACTCGTACTTTTACATGTACACGTTTAAATGCTTAACCTTTCTAATAAAATGTTTGCCGACTTCTACATTAAAGTTTACTTTTGTTTAACAGTTTTCTACTTAAAATTGTTGATAAAGTTCCATGCAAAATTTAATATTTATCAGCAACATAGAGTCACTTAAAATTCAAGTATAATCCGACGTTTCATTCCTCCATAAAATCCAAAACAGAAAACTCATCTGATAATCAGATAAAAAAAACTGATTCGTTGTTATATCTGATATTTCACGCTATTTGTGTATCTATTTTAAAGGGTACATGGCTGGCTACACCGGGGTGAACAGTTTATTGCCGTGTCCCTATCCGTATTACGGGGTAGACTGTCAAAAAACATGCAAATGTAGCAGAGACAGGTGTGATGTTTCTACAGGATGCAATAGTCTAACCACAGGTTAACAATAAAAAAAATAATTAGGATGTAAACCAGTCCCAAGTACATGTATTGTAAAACCTCATTTTATCCGACATTACATTAAAGTCAAAGGTGTCGGAAATTTCAAATTCTTATATACTTGTTTAAAACCGGTATTTTCTATGTATTTCAAGAAGGATTCTCTTAAAACGTATATCAAGGAAATTCCATCCTTATTCTTAAATCTTCTTAAAAATTCGAACTTTAAAAAATTCACTATTTCTATTAGTAAAAAAAAATGCAAAGCGTTTTCGTTCTTGTTTTTTGTTTATTTGTTAGTTTGTTGTTTTTTGTTTGTTTCTTCGTTTGTTTTTGCATATTGTTTTATCTGATAGGAAAGAAATAGGTACATGTACTATAGCATTGAATCATGGTTTTTGAAGTATACAGTCTCATAACTGCAGCGGTGTGTGCATGCAAATTGAGTAACGCTGTAGTTATGAGACTGTATACTTCAAAAAATCATGATTTTGCTTATATTTACATTTTTTTTAACTTCATGTGTTATCTGCAAATGTGATTTCTACCTTAAAATTCCTATCTCATCCTGAGGGTAAGTTCATATAAATGGAAGAGCCACAGTAAAAGCCACAAGCGTGAACTTTGATTTTCGCCTGTGACGTTGCAGTTTACAGCGTTTAACGTTGTGACGTCATAATAAAACTCGTCATTTTAACATTTGAGTACCCTGTGTGCATTACAGTGTAAAAACTGCCGTATCTTTCAACACACTTTACAAGCAAAAAATATGTGAAATGTAAATATAATAGAATGGATATGCTAATGTATGCAAATGCATGATAATGGTGTAGTATATAGAAGAGATTAAGTTGTAAACGTTTTAAAGAACGGCACTGTACCGGTTATCTGCCAGGAATTGTACCATGAATGTAATAGTCATTGTAAGTTCATAAGGGAAATTTATTAAAATAAAAATAAAACATATCAGCTCATTTACATGAAATCGCAAAGCGAAGCATTAACTTTCCCGCTATTTTTTGTGTGACGTTTCTAGTGGCTGTATTGCTATTACAATAGGTTACAGTTAATTATACATGTACCAAGTAACTCAAATTCGTTTAACTATTGATGGGAAATTTGATAAAAGAATTAAAATGAAACCCATACTTCATATTTCTCAGTTCAAACCGGATATGTTGGTGAAAACTGTCGAGGAAAATGCTTCTATACTTTTTACAGTGTGGATTGTCAACGGCAATGTGATTGTGATGAAGAGAGGTGTGACTTTTCTACCGGATGTACAAATTTGACGAAAGGTATTGCATAAGATTTTACAATAGTCTAATTTATGATAGCAAACTTATTTTTAATTCATAATTTTGTCCTGGATTCATAACACTATGACTTCTTGATATTTTTTTTTTTCAAAATCAAAAATGAACTCTTTAAAAAAACCACTTAGAAATGTTTTATTGCACGGCAATTACACCCTGAAACCTTTAACATAAAGAAGATTTTGGAGACACGACAATTCAAAAATTATATATCATTATGATCAAACAATCATTTATGTATAATCAAGTTGATTTTTGTTAAAAAAAAAACGTTCTTATTTGATTATGTCATTTAAGATAAATGCATTTTTATTACTTTTATTATAAGGTAAGATATTTTGTTTTTAACTTCAATAAGTTGATAGTATTTTGATAACAAATTTGAGAAAATGATTTTGTTTTAAACATGTGTTTACATACTTTAAACTTTGTTTTGTATGAAATAAAAAAATATTTTTAGTACATTAATCTATGAATGCACAATTAATGTATTATCTCCTGATAAGTAAATTGAATTCATTGTTTAAAAAAATGTAAAAATGAAAAATAAAATAAAATATTAAACTTGTATTATTTTCAACTTCAATAAGTTGATAGTATTTTGATAACAAATTTGAGAAAATGATTTTGTTTTAAAAATGTGTTTACATACTTTAAACTTTGTTTTGTATGAAATAAAAATAATATTTTTAGTACATTAATCTATGAATGCACAATTAATGTATTATCTCCTGGTAAGTAAATTTAATTCATTGTTTAAAAAAATGTAAAAATGAAAAAAAAAATTAAGCTTGTATTACTAAAATGAGGAGATGTGCCTATAGTTATTTATATATTAGTATTTAATCAATTAGTTTAACTCATCATATCTAAACGTGTTCATTGACAATTAATCTAGTTTTCTTCGTAGGTTTTTTTATAGAGGTAAAATCAAAACGTCTACAATCTGTGGGTTTTTTTCGGCTGCCAAAGCTTCGAATAATGACACTTCTATCTGTAGGCGTATTTGCATAACATCTGGATTCTGCAAGTCTCAGCTTTATGTTTTAAAGCCCATTGCTTAAAGTTTCGCACTGTGATCCGTCATACAAACAGTCATGTACAATATTTTGAATATATTGTTCAAATTGATCGTTATGTAATTTTTGTATAATTTTACTAAATATACTTATTATAATATATTCAATTAACGCTGTTTTATGTGTTTTACTTTATTAGCAATAAACAATATAAATCTGTTCATGAAAATAGGATAAATATCGTCATTGTATTTTTCTGCAACTCCAAAAGGATTGCTATCAAGTTCTGTAATACAGTGTAAATTGCATTACCGTCACTAAAATCTATTTTCATCCAGAATCAAAATATTTGCTAACTTTTTTTCACAGAAAAAACATATTTTCTGTAGGCATGTTGATGATCCTTAAAAAAGGATTTTAAGAATGCCTTTGGTTGTAATAAATATCTAACTCTAATAAAGCAGCAGAAACGAAGGCTTTACCTTTTTATGGTCATTTTTTTTCGTTCATCATTTGTTCAAATTAAGAAGAATAGACTCATTTTGTAGTTGCAAGGGTCATTTAAACATTTATAAAGTTCAGATTCAATCATTTGTTTGTTTGTGTTCATTGGAGTTTTTTTTTTCTTTATACTTTAATTGAATTTTTAAAACAATTCAGAAGGCTTCTTACGTGGTGTAATTTCTATACTATCTGTGGAGAAATCTCTATATTCAAAATATATTCTTCAAATAATCAGCAGTTGGTTAAAATTCTACATAACAGTTTCTTATTCTAGCTTATTAAAAAACTATCTAGGTTATAAAATATATCTTAACTATGAACCCCACAGATATAATGCCGATGCAAGGCGTTAACATTGGTACCCAGTGATACAAAATAGATCATCTTAGAAATAAAGATTGGAAAAATAAGTAATATATTTTTTTATCATGGTATTTTTCTAATGGCTATAGATTGCCGTTTATTACTTATGGTATAAACATCATGTCTAGGATATTAAATCACACTTTAGATTTTAGCAAATTGATGAAATTTTTATTACATAATTTTATCTATCTTTAAAAGTTCATGATGATTTGTTTGATTTGTTTCGTGTACGTATTTGTTACAAATCTAGAAGTGTACCTTGGAAGGCATTTGGATGTCAACCAAATCAAACTTTTATACATAACACTTTTTGTGAATCATCAGGAATCCTTTTATAGAAACTAATTTAATAATGAAATAAAACAAGTATAAAATTTATAAAGTAGACTTAATAAAAAATATAGTATAAGTAAATTTGATACACATTTTTCCTAGAAAAAATCGTTCATTCGTTTTTCTCAACACAATATTTTCCAACAATTTACCATATGATGTCACATTTATAACTGCATTGCAATCAGCCACTTGTTTTTATTTGACAGTGTTGTATCTAGATGACTTCAAAGGTTCACTCAATTGGACATTTTGGTGAAAAACATACCTTGATTTGAATGAAATTGAGAAAAATGTAAGAAATTAAGGTGACCGTCCCTTTTTTTTGCATTCATCTGAACTAAAATGTACACCCATGTCGCTTTTGCTCAAAATAATTGTACATGCTATGTAAAACATAGTAATGTTGTCTTTCTATACGTCTTCTTATAAGTTAAACGTAACCACGAGATCATCAGTAAATAAATATTTTCTGTAACACATAAAAATAAAAAAAAAAAATTATGAAATAATGGTATCATTGTCAAGGTGATGATTTGAAATTTGTTTCCTGTAGTTTACCAAAAAAACTTTCTGTAGAACATTTTTGGAATTCTCGAGTTTACTTTAAATAAAAATCATAGTTATTTTAAAAGTTGCTGTTTAGATTGTGGAATCATCAAAGTCAGAAATGCTAACGTTTGTCAATTTGTACTTTAAAAAACCTTTGAATACCAGTGTTACAATCCAATTTTTAATTTCTTAGTGACAAATGCTTTTCTCTAATTGTCATCTAGTTTCTTGAATATAAATCGTGCTATAATTGGATTAATTGCTTTCTTCTATCTCTTTACTTATTCCGTAAAGGAATGTTAAAGAAAATGTACGTACGTGTATCTCTAGGATGTCATAGCATTACCGCAAATTGGGATTTTTTTCTGTTGCACACGAAATGATTTTATAGTTATTTATGTTATTATACACTAAAACCTATTTCTCAAAGATATATGGTCCTATGTGTATTTTTCTGAGCATAAACAATCAACATTATTTGATATCATTTATTTTTCTTGAGTTGATAATGAAACATTGTCCTCGGCTATGGTACTTTAAAATATTTTTGCAATAGGAAGATGTAAAATCACTATTCTTGTCAAAAATGACCGATGTGTTTGATGTTATAATAAAATATATAATTAGAATACTTATTTTTAACGCTATATTTAAAATTTGATAAATTTTGTTTATTTATTTTTTTTTAAAGAACTATATTTAGAAATCGGCTGGTATATGTCGAACTAAGTTCTTTGGGAGATACTTCAGAGCGAGATGTATTTAAATTTATTAATACGTTGAAGAGTGTTTGTCACAAAGTAATTGCAAGGAGCCAATGTTTGATGTGGCTGTTGGATGTAAATCTGTGATAATATATGCTTTTTTCAGCATCAACTTTTTTCCGGCATAATTACTTTCCGTTACCATTTGTTTTTAAAATGTAAAAACATAATGTTGCACTTTATGACACAGACAAATGCATGTACTAGAGCGTTTGAAAATTTACAATTCGGTAAACACCTAATCCGATAATTCTAAAAAGAAGACAAAAAGCACATACTTGTACAAAACCCGCAAAGTTATTTTTTTTACAATCCTATCCTATCGTATCGTGTATCAATCATATCGTATCGTGCGTGTATACTGTTCTATCGTGCGTTAATGCTATCGTATCGTGCGTGTATACTTTTCTATCGTGCGTTAATCCTATCCTATCGTGCGTTAATCCTATCAGGTTTATCGTTCAATTTTAATAGTTTTTCCGTTTATCCCATCGTGTTAATCGTTTCGTGCCTTTTTATAAGCAAGTAAATTTATTTCAAAGTTGCAACTCGTTCAGTGCGCCGTATAAGAAATTTTATCAAACAAGAATTGTAAAATCCTATCCAGCATTCTATCATGATCCTAATGTCTTAATTCTTTAGATCAAAACTAACCAATATTACATGTAAATCATATCTGTAAGAATTGAAAAGAAAAAACAAAAAATAATGTAAACTATCGAAGTCCTTAGGATTAAGATAACATATTAACCTGTATATCGAATATATTAAATCGTACGCTAAGTGTACATCGGAGTAAACATTAACTTTTATGCAATATAATTCGTTTTTCATGCATCATATTTATCAGAAAAAAAGTATTTATGATATTATTTATATTTCATTAAAACCAGAGTTGTATTTGAATTGAACCCGTTATTTTCCGTGTGATATTTTATTTTGGGCTGAAATGTTCTCGGCAATCGGCTAGGGTGTGTGGTAATAAAAACAATTTTAACAAATCGTACGCGGAATGCATATCTGCGTAAATATTTATTTAACTTGTATGTTATATAATTCATTTTTAATGCATCATTTTCTTATACAGAAAGAAATATTTTTATGATAGATTTTATAATTACTTTAAACAAAAGTTTGATTTTTATAATATAGACCGCTATGTTCTGTGTGATTTGATCTCGGGCTGCAATATTCGCGGCGATCGGCTAGGGTGTTCGGTAATGAAAGCAATGTTAATAATACAGAAAATTTATTGATCATTTAAGCTCATAATTTTTGTTAAAACAATTAAATGGTCATTTTTAGAATTCTATAAATGTTGCAGCGATGATTAACAACTCGGCAATTGTCGCTAAAAAGAAATTCCACGTAAATCTTTATTCGTACGTGTTCTTTCCCAAATTATGCAATTATAACTTTTATGAAGATCGTTTGAAGCGATTATACGTTTAGCATGAACATCGTTTAACCTTTACTATATGTATCAATTCTATCCTATCGTGCGTGTATACTGTTCTATCGTGCGTTAATGCTATCGTATCGTGCGTATATACTGTTCTATCGTGCCTTAATCGTATCATATCATGCGTGAATCCTATCCTACCGTTTATCTTGTAACAAATAACGTTGTAGGTAATGTACATGTTATCAAATGTCATAATCATAAGTATGAAAAAATGACAAGAACAGTCCGTCAACCATCTCAAAAATCCATAAAACGAAATACAAATTCAAAGCAGAGCAACACGGATCTCCAAAAAGATGGAGGTAGGATCAGATGCCTAGGAGGAGTGAGCATCCTTTGCTGGCCGGTCGCACCCGCCGTGTGCTCTGTGTCGTAATCGGGGAAAAGACGGAAAAGTCCGTAAACAATTGGGTGATTAATTATGGTTTAACAATCAGTATGAAAAACGTCAGTCAGCATGCGACCCAGTGGAAGATTGTATTCATTTTGCATGTTACTCTATAAAACATTCAAAAATTGAATATTTTGTATAATAAATTACACAATTTACCTGGGCGACTTAAGATAGAGTTAATCGATTTTCTATGTTTCGCTCTTTGAAAAATACGAAAAGTTCAAATGAAAGATGACGATTTTACTACCTATCAAAATTAATGACGCAGGTGGGTATATTATAAACAAATGTTTGAATATATATTATTGGAGACTATGAAAACGAGCAAAAAAATTGATGTAATATCTTTATTTTTGATTTGGCGATTGTGGCCATTTCCTACATAATCCAAATAAGTATAATTATATATGATTATATAATAACGTTATAACTAAATATTCTTATTTCTTAATGTATATTATGAATAAACTTTATCCTTATAAAAATATCCTTAAAATCCTTAAACTAATCCTTATAATCCACATCCTTAAAAAATCATATAATCCTTAAAAACATTCATACTTGTTCTGGGTGAGCAGATATCCAGGAAAAGTTCTTTTGGAATTATTGTTTAATGAACTATTAAACGAACTACACACACCTCTCAATCCGAACTACTTGAAATGTAATGACGTCAAAGTTAACAGTAAAAACGCCATCAATTGTACGATTTTACGCGCAAAGAATTACATCTAAGGCGCGGATCATAACTACACCAAAACCAGAAGACAGTGCTATAATAATTTGATTTATTTTCAATGAATTTTTAAGCTTTGACTGTTTTATTCATTTAGGAAATATGTTATATAAATTACGTTATTTAAAAGTATTTTAAGTTTAGTTGAACGGTTTTACATTTTTTAACATAAACACCATACATGTACATATATTTAACTTGTTTGATTGTTCATCGCCATTTTTTTTCTTTCACTGTAAAAACTACGAAATAAAAAAAGATAGCCTATAAAACATTAATAGGATCAGGAATTGAATGCAATATTTATAAAACATTTGGACGAGCAAACTGGGAAAATTTTGTTTATCAACATTTATTGCCATTTCTTTATTTTTACTTTTTGAACTTATCCATCTTTAAACGAACTCTTTTAAAACGCGTTATATAATGTGTACTACGTCATCGGTTTCAGAGAGTTAATATTTGGACAAAGCTCAATTATTACTAAAAAAAAGTCTCTTAAAATTCATGTTTTTACCTTTAGCTTAAACCATAGACACATCATCATAGAATGTTCAAAGGTTAAGAGCTCGAAGCAGTAGATTAAACAGCAGAACTTGTGACTTTCATGCAGATATCGTTCCATGAAGAAAACTACGCAGATAAACATTAAATCACGACATGTCAATCTTTATTTATAAGATATAAAGTATACACATTGATCAGAATGAACTTATTTCAAACATTAAAGTTGATACCTGGGTAAATATGTTGTATTGATATTCATATTTCAATTTACGTGCAGATAGAAGAAAACAGCGGAATGTGTTCTCATAACAAAAACTGACAAACATTAACAAAATCATGCGAAGTACATATATATGATCTTCAAGTATGTATGCACAAATACTTCCTGCAATAAATCAATATCAATTTAATTTCCAACAAATTTCAAATTAATGACAAACACGTTCAAAATAACATAAGGAAACACATATTGACATCTACATGTACCTTAAAAATGTACTTTTTTATTTAGTACTATAAGTATTGTTATATGTAATGTACATATGTTGTACGTCAGTTGTTTTTGCCTAATCTAAGATAGGATGTTTAATACGTATATTAATGAATGAATTCAAACCGTGCATTATTTTTATCTTTAGTTTAATGCGTAATTAGACATTTTTGGAGGAAGGAAGTTTATGGTTACTATTAAGCAAAAATCATTTAAGTTACCAAATGAAAGCAAAGATCTTTCATTTACAAACACGTAATGTATGCTGGTTCGATGTCTTTCAAAAAACGTTGGTTCAACTTACGTGCAATTCTTCAATTTATATGCTTTAGCTTACTTAAATACACTTCTGCATATGGATGTGAAGGGTAAGATTTATTCATTTATTGCTCTAACAGTCAACTGATTTCATGAACCTACTTGTAAGCATTTATAATATTTTGTTCGTTCGTTTGTTTGTATTTCGTTTCGTTGGTTGGTTGTTTTTGGAACCATTAATGTTGTTAATGAAGGGTTCCAACTTTCATAAATGGTATTTAGTCTTTTATCTTCGTATGATTTAGTTGTGACGACACTGGCGTCTAATAATATAGTACGTTTCAGTTTTTATAAAGGCTGTTGTCCAGGTTCATTATGGAATTCTACATCTCAACAATGTGAGAGTAAGGAAACGCCATTCATTTTTTAATAAAAAGTGTTGTAAGAAATATATTCATCAAACAATATTTAAAACTATTGTTAAAACTAATAAAATTTTCTGTAAGTTTGAGAAACCAATGTTCAAAGAGTAACAATTGAATAAAAATAATGAAATAAATAATTAATCAAAACTAGCCACAGTTACTGTAATCTTAGTGTACTTAATAGCTTTAGAATTAGATTTATAATTTTTCAAATTTTTATTCTTGAAAATTAAGAATGCATCAATGCAAGATATATGATCTGAAAAGAAAGACAATCCGTCTGAACAAAGTTTTGATATGATACCGTAAAAATACACTTTCATGGTGTCTTACTAAGGTCATTTCAGAGAAAACATTCAAAAATGCCCGTTATTGAAATTTTCTATTCCATTTAAAGGGTCTTTTTTTTTTACATCATATTCTTATACTATAAAACTAATTTATTTATTTAAATTTAAAAATTCCCAACTGTATTTAATTTAAACTGCTTTTCACAGATATATCACATCAAAATATTATTTATTTAATGTAAAGAGCAAATCAGTAAATTGTTCATCGGCTTTATACGTTCTTACTCATGGGAATTATGCTATGTGATTCCTTATTATAAATTACATAAAAAAATAAACAGTCAAGTATAAGCATGTAATATCCTTTTTAAGGATGTATCGCAGGCTTCACTGGAGCAAACTGTTCATTAACGTGTCCATATCCGTACTACGGAGTGGATTGTCAAAGATCATGTAACTGTAGCAGAGACCTGTGTGACGTGTCTACGGGATGTATGGATGCTACTACAAGTAATTCAATATATCTATATCACAATGATACATGCTTGTATGCTGACAAGTTATTGTTTAATTGTTTAATTAAGCTCTATGTTGAAATAATACTTCAGTAGGAAATTCTTTTTTTTATATAAATCGTTCATTAAAATCAAAATTCAATTATATACGATAGTATAGTTTGCATTCTCTCTAACTATTTGTATTAATACTGCAATATTAAATAAAGAAGGTTATACCATTAAGAAGAAGAACACAAATAATGACGAGTATTCCAGAACCTTCTCCAAGTGTATCCGTGAGTATCAATTGAACCTTTTCGTATGGACTCTCGTGGTTTCTGTCGATTTTATAAACTGCCAAAATGGACAAGAAAGGCATAAGAAATGCTCTGCATTGATCATGCTTAAAATCTATAAAATTGTTATAAAACAGATTGTTAACTATTTTATATCATTGTTAGTGTTTGGCCATTATCTAGATATTGAGGAAACTAATAAATTTCGCCCTGGATACGTTGGAAGATTCTGTAGAGCAAGATGTATTTATCCTTATTACGGAGAAGAGTGTGAGGCACAATGTAATTGTAGCGAGCTGGTGTGTGATGCGGCTACTGGATGTAAAGCTGTTGATAGAGGTATGGTTTATTTGTTAACGATAAAAGGGATGAACAGTTTATTTTATTCAACACTTCTAAAATCTTTCACAACTACTTTCAATTTAAACTTTGTATATCTCAGAAGTGCAATTGTGGGATTGTTGAAAGCATAACCGATTTTTTTGCTAATATGGAGAATAAAGGAATGATTCTAAATATCATATTTTGTGTGTATATGTACCAGTTCATACGGCTATGTTTGTGTCATGTCTTGGGGTGATACAGCAAGTCATCATTAGATTAGCTGTAAGGAAACAAAGGATAGATTGCTAACTCGTGCACACATTGCATACTAAATGGAAACAAATAAAAATGGACGATCTTTTTTAAATTTTATAAGGGACTACCAATTCAAATTAAACCGATTTCAATTGAAATTTATTCGAGATGATGTTTTAAGTTGTGTTATGTATTTATTAGAACGGTTGTTCAATATGATTAATAACAAACGTTAACTACATCAGCTGAGTCTTATATTACAATGTTTGATTTCTCTGTTGCTGCTTGACCATGCCTTTCGATATATCTGACCGATAAAAAGATTGGTTTTTAAGATGTAAAGTACATATGTCTGAATTAATTTGCTGTGAATATGAATGTGAGGGTATGAGTTATTGTCTTTGTCCAACTTACGAACGTACATAAATCCACTAATGCATGATAATAAAATCCAACGACTCTCTAAGTTTTTTTTTAAACAACAGCATTTTCTTTCTTAGCTGTTGCAATTTATTTATTTTTTATTTTTGACCTCGGTGTTTTGTCACGAAGAAGATTGTCTCGTCTATTTTGAAGATCCGAAGACATATGACAGATGAAACACATCGACATTGAATGGCTTGTATGTATGATTAATATTTTTAAAAAAGACTAGGATTGGATTGATTTCTATACACAGTGTTTTAAAAAGATATTATGATAGATTAGTAAGGGTTGATACACGGCTTGACGAGGGCGCGCTATGCGCGCCTGAGGCAGCCGTGTAACAACCATTCTGTCGCATGGTCTTTGTTTCTAGATTGAATTATTAAAATTATCAGGGTTTAATTGCGAAGGACTGAATTAGATAAACAGTTAACAGTGTTCTCAGAGATATATTCACTTTTTTGTATGTGGATTAAAAGTAACAGAATGAAAAATAAACTTTCTGTTTTGCATTCATTGCACTTGTACAGTTGATTACAATAAATCACTATTAAATGTTTTAAATATATATTTTACTTAAATAAAATGTCTCTTATACATCCTATGAAAAATGCTATCTTATAGCTGGCCTGTGTGATTGATCCAATGATTAATTCATTAACACTTTCCATTAAAAAAAGACCCGTGCATTCATCAGTGATATACCACGGGAAATTAATGGAAATTAGCTGTCATTAGAGTGGAACAATGCTACAATACTGTTATACTTGTACATCTGTGCTGATAAAAATGATTTATGCTCGTAAAATTTATTTCACCCTATGCCATTTTCATTTTCCTATATATATCTTAAGGTACATGCAGTTTAATATTTGAAAACGAATGTGTTGATTTTGCATGTATTTTAAAGTTTTATTTCATGTAAGTGTGCTATTGTTTCTAACGGGTAAGTCATAATTAGACTGCATGTACATTCACATATAATATGCATCAGGGGTTTTTTTTTGGAAATTCCAAAAATAAATAAATAAATAAATAAATGAAGGAAATTCCTGAAGTCAACATCGGACTTTTGTATTTTTATTACATTAAAGCACAATTGAAATGTTAAAAGGAGGAAGTTTTATGTAAAAGTAATTTTAATATTATAAAGCCCTACATAATAACATGTAATATATGTTCATTAAACAACTTATCGTTTATAAACACAATGATAATGGGAAAAATTGAAATTAAACTATTGATATACGTTTTTTTGACAAGTTATATCTCTGCATCACCATGTGAGGGGTAAGAACTATCTAATGAAATTAAAGATAAGCTAGTATATTTCGAACACAAGGAAATTTCGATTTTCATATATTTTACATACATTTAATTTGTTCCTTAAATGCTCCAAATGTTTCATTAAGAGTGTCGGGTTCTAGTACGTTTAAGACATGTCTGAATGTTAGGATGCCGTCGTTTTTTTGCATCAAATCTATATTTGATTAGTGGAATTTAGGGTGGGAAGAACAAAAAAGGAAAGACAATTGCATGACAAAGACATGACCATCAGCAAAATCACAATTGCAATTGCGACTCAATTCTATAATATAATTTTTTTTTAAAATTCAGATCCTTAAACAAAATTATTATAGCAAACAACGTACATATACAGCAAAACTCGAATATAACCATCACGGATATAGCGAATTTACGGCAATAACGAATTCTTATCCATGTCCCTGCGAATTTCTTATATAAACCTATAGAAAATAATTGTAATTTAAAGACCCCCGCTGGCAAGATTTTAACGCATTTTATCATTTTTATAACGAATATTTTCCACTTCAACTTTCATTGAAGATACATGAAATTTTAAGATGCATATATAAAATACTCAGACTCAAATAATATACTGATTTTTTTTTTTAAATTGAAGTGAAATGGTTATATTGACAATTTTTGTAAATGACGGTAATACTGATTTTATAACTTACGTTAGTTTGGAAAAGTGGCGGCTGATTATTGTATAACGAATTCGCTATAATATGTCTTACGAATTCGTTATAAATGTAAAGCGAATTACGACTATAACGAAGTTTTTTTCTATGGTCTCTTGAAATTCGTTATAAACGAGTTCTGCTGTATATATTTGTCAGTGTGTTTTACATCATGAAAACATAGTTTTCTGATAGTTTAGATACAAAAAAAACCCCCATTTTGCTATTCATTATTGCGAATTAAACCCCAACATTATCATTTATATTAAAACTGAAACAAATCAAGTGCATTATTGGTTGTTGCATCAATTACATAACTTGAAGTTTAAATGGAGTAAACGATGACCTCGATAACGAGGCACAGGAATGACAAAAGAAGTGAGACATATAGTCGGTTACCTTCAATTTGAATAGTACTGGTACTGACTTTACTTCATATGTTTCGATTTTGCTAAGGGTTGCTTTAGTTTGTCGATATCAATGACATCTTTGAAAAGAAATGTTGCAACGCAGGGGTGTTAAGGAAGCATATGGGCAATTCAGTGTATTATTTAGACTTATATTCAAAATCGTGAGATTAAATGGTTGTTTTGAATCAGATCAAAAACTTAGTATTATCCTTTGAAATAGATGTCAGTGCAATAAAATTGGGTAGTACATCACTTCCACATCGGTGCATTATCAAATGACAAGTATAAAAAGCTTATGTATACTCCCTAACATAAAATGAGATAGAACAACACTACCCGACGGTTTCCACAAAACAATAAGCCTATCAAATGACGGCAAAACATCTCAGTTTTATCAAAACCGCTGCTAGAATCCTATAGTCTCCGTAAATAAATAGCTATTCATCTGGTTTTCAAAATATCTTCCGAACTTTTGTTTAGTTTGCACGGAAAACGGTATGCTTCATCAAAATAACACATAACACAATTCTAGCGACACTTTTCTATTTAAGCATTGATCAAACTATCGATACATGTAAAATTGGAAGGTCAATTTATACGGGAAAGTGTTGTTCAAGTCGGATTTTTATATCATAAACAACGAAAAAGAAAAGCCATGCCGATAAATAAAAGCAAAATTACGTACCTTTTAGCGAATAATTGATAAAACTAATTTCACTCCCATTATTCTTTTGTTCCATTTTCAATAAATCACACCAAGATACCTTATTTAAGGAGGTTGGATCCTGCGATCATATGTCTTTAAGTTTTTTTCTAAAGTATTTTTTTAAAAATCTACATACATAGTTAAACCAAAATTCAAAACAAAATTCTGGGGTCTATATGTTCCTTTCGGTGCTACAGTGTATTTAATATGACCTTTCTTCACTGAAAGTGCAAATTGCACATAAATCGGGTTTTCCTCAATAATTTTTAATCGGTATAAACAATGGCATCAAATACAAATTTATATTTTTTAAAATTAATAAAATTAAAATAATCATAAAGAAAAAGTTTGTAATTTCTTTACCTAATTGATATTTTGACCTTTTTGCACTGATAAAACGCTGTTTGTATCTATTAACGATTCAGCATGCAATACAATTATTTCAAAGTCTCAAACTTTTTCTCAAATTTTAATTGACTTGTCAAAAATATCTTACAAATTCAGAAAATAAACCCAAAAGTATGGGTCTATGCTGTAAATTTTGAGATATAGCATGAAATAAGCCTATTTTAGGCAAAAATTGGAGTTCATTTTTACTTGACTTTCATGAAATATTAGTTAAATGTGCCAATATATGTCGATAGAAATATTGAGATATTGTTAAAATATGTTTTTTGAACCAACGCAAAGATAACCCAATGCATAAACTAGCTGAAAAGTTGGTCTACACTGAAAATAAGGAAGCTAAAATTACAGTACTCTAGAACAACTGATTTATGAAAAATGTTCATTTTTTTCTTAAAAACCTTCCGCCACAGAATATAGTGCCTTACATAACTCTGTAAATAAGTAATTTTCCCCAACTATTTTATTCGATATAGTTTATTTGGCATTGTAAAATAGGAATTTACAAGTAGAATCAATATATGACACAGAATTTTCAGACTAGAGGTGACCCAAAATGGCTACCAAAAATCAGAGGAACGAACCTCTTTAAGTTCTTTTATTACTTATTTTCTGAATCTGTTTCATGGGCGGATTCAGAAAATTTTTCCAGGGGGGGGGGGTCCGAAGGATAATTGTGTTTGACCGGGGGGTGGGGAGGGTCCGCGGCATATGTGGATAATTTTACTATGTAAATTGAATAAATTTTCATTTTTCAGGGGTGGGGGTCCACCCGACTCCCCCCCCCCCCCTCTAGATCCGCAAATATGTTTACAATGCTTTCCGATCAAATTTACACGACATTCAACTTTCAGTCATGACGTCATCAATGTGTAAATCTACGGAATACAATCTAATTTTTGATAAAAATTGTCTCTGCTTAATTTTTGTTTGTTTTTGGTCTACGTTTCGTTGCTTAAATATTTGAATATGTACGTAATAACTACGATCTGTGATTTCACGAAATTGCACGAAAATCAGATTCCATATGCTTCCTTTACACCACCGCGAAGGCAAAGCCAATGATTATATGCTTGGAGTTCAGATATCAAATGTTGCATAATAAACTATTTTTATGGGTACGATGAAGAAGCAGTTTAAAAATTGCCATATTTATTTTAACAATTTAGTTTTAGGGGCATATGACAAGTAGTTTGTAGGAAGACTTGTACTGTCAGTTCAAGCATATCTTTTACAACATACCGTATAACATAGCATAGCATTGAAATCTCATAGCATAGCATTGAAATCTCATAGCATAGCATTGGAATCTTATACCATAGCATACAATCTCATATAATCTCATTCGTCATATCATACCATAGCATAGCATACAACATTATTTTAACTCGGTTTTAGATGTTTTTATTTGAAAAAAAAATGTTCAAATTGCAGATTTGTGGTAAACTTTGGCTTCTTATTATTTTACTTCGAAATGTGTGGAACTCTTCTGTGTATTAAGGCTTTTTTGTTCAAATATCATAGCATACCATAGCATAGCATAGCATACCATATCATTAAGCCCTTCATTTCAATTCATTTCAATAGCATACATGTAGCATACAAATTTCATAGCATAGCATACAAATTTCATAGCATATCATTAAAATCGCACACCATAGCATAGCATAAAATTGTAAAAGAAATGCATGGAATGACTGTTTAAGGGAGTGACCGTTTTCTGGAATTAACTGTGATGCATGATGCGACTTCAACCATTTTCAAACAATGACTTGATGCAGTCAAACTATGACTCGTGTTCATCATAACAAGTTGTACTGTTTCATCTATGCATCGCGTTTGTCTAAAATGTCAATAACTTTCGTAAACGGGCAGAACACAAACACTTGACTTTTACAATATATTATTTTATAAATAATTAATTTCCCGTTCGTAATATCAAGGTTCGTCACGGTCGCCCTTCTGAATTAGACTGGTTCATTGCCACAGTTTTCTCTCTGTAATTCTTGCAAAACAAAGAGTAATACATTCCAATTTTCTCTAACTATTATATCATAACATGGCCGATTATTTATCTATATTACAAAATATGTACACAGCCAAGTGTCTGTTGTACATAGAGCTGTGCATGACGTTTTTATAGAAATATATATCTCAAAATTATGTATTTCTTAAAAATCATGTTTTATTACAGCTATTATGGAATATATAAGCTCAAACAGCAGAATAAATAGAAGAATTCGTGACTTCCATTCATGAATCGTTTCAAAAGTCAAACAATCCCGATAAACATTAAATCATTTACATATAAATTATTTGTATAGGATATCAAGTTTACACTCTGGTCAAAATGACCCATGTTTTGAGACATTAACGTTGAGACCGGGGCAACTATTTTTTCCACATACATTCATATTTCAATTTATCTGCAGATAGAAGAAAACAGCAAAAAATGGTCTAATTAAGTATAACCAAAATTGACAGACATTACCAAAATCATGTGATGTACATAAACATGTAATGTACATGATTTTCAAGTATTTATATACAAAAACTTCCTGCAATAGAATTAATATCCGTTTAAATTCCAATTAAATTTCAAATAAATGACAAAAATCTTCAAAATGTCATAAGGAAACAGATTCTGACATCTAAATATACATTAATAAAAAATATTTAAATTCTTGTCCTTTACTCCTATAAGTTTTGTTGTTTGTATATTATTTTAAGTAAGGTTTTATGCCTATTATAATAGAAGATGTGAAATACGTAAAATTGTGTATTACAAATGTGCATTATCTCTGTCTTAAGTTTAATTTGCAATTAGACATTTGTGAAAGAAGGAGGTTAAAAATTGTATATTTAGCAAAAAAGCTTTAAATTACCAATGTAACATATTTCATTTTACAACAACACGTAGTGTGAGCTCGTTCAATGTCTTACAAAAAACATTGGCTCAACTTTTGTGCAATTCTTCAATTTATATGCTCTAGCTTGCTTAATTACACTTCTGCATCTGGATGTGAAGGGTAAGATCTATTCATTAATTGATATAACAGGCAAATGATTTTATGAAAATACGTATAAGCCTATATAATGTTTTGTTTGGTTAGTTTATGTTTTTTGTCGTTGGTTTGTTGTTTTTGCAACTATGAACCTTGTTAATTAAGGACTTCACCTTTCAAACGTGGAAATGCGGCATTAATCTGTACATCATTTCATGTGACGACCCTTGGTTTAAATTATCATTTACGTTTCAATTTCTTTAAAGGCTGCTGTCAAGGTTTAGCATGGAATTTTACATCTCAACAATGCGAAAGTAAGGGAACGCCATTTATTTTTTAATAAAAA
The DNA here is from genome assembly GCA_020458035.1 of Magallana ariakensis. NCBI lineage: Eukaryota > Metazoa > Mollusca > Bivalvia > Ostreida > Ostreidae > Magallana > Magallana ariakensis. The sequence goes on along the minus strand of CM035812.1, from coordinate 20,238,904 downwards.
TGTTATGTTTTGCAATTTGTCAAAAAGTATTTGATGCTATTGTTGAAATTAATAATTTGTTCTGAAAGTTTGAGAGACAAATGCTTAAACAGTTAGAATTGAATACAAATATTGAAATAAATAATTTATCAAAAATAGCGTAAGTCACTATAATCTAAATACATGTAAAATAATTATTTTTGAATGTGAATGATAATTTTTCAAATTATTATTCTTGAAAATTAAAAATGCATCAATGCATGATATCTGATCTGAAAAAAGAGATAATCCAGCGGATAAAAATTTTGATATGATACCGTAAAACTCAACTTTCATTGCGACTCACTAAGGTCATTTCAGAGAAAGCGTTAAAATGTTCTTTTACATTTGAAGGTTTTTTTTTTTTTTACATCTGAATCACATGCTATAAAACTAACATATTTCAATTTATAATTTGATAACGCCCAACTGTATTTCATTCGTACTGCTTTTCATAGATACATTATATGGGAATATAATTTTTTAATGTAATGTATCCTGTATCCTTATTACGGAGTGGACTGTCAAAGAACGTGTAAATGTAGCATATACTTGTGTGATGTTTCATCGGGATGTACAGATGTTTCTACAAGTAATTCAATTTATCAATATCACTATGCTATGCTAACGAGCTATTGCTTAATTAAAGTCAATAGTGATACAATACTTCAGTTATAGAACTTAGTTTTTGTTTTTATCAATCCTTCATTAAAATCAAACTTCAATGACATATGATTCGCAATTCTGCATTTTCTCATACTTATTGTATTAACAGTGCATTACTTATTCTTCAAAGGGCATACCATTAAAAAGAATACAGAAAATGACGAATATTCCCAGACATTTTCCAAGAGCATCTGTGAGTATCAATCAAACTTCTTCATGTAGACTCGTGTTATGAATTGATAATATGGACAATGAAGGCATAAGAAAATGTTTGATCATACGTTTTCTAATTAAAATTAAGTGGTCGTTCCATATAAGTGTCACTTTATTTACATGTAGATATTGAAGATTCTAAAAAATGTCGCCCCGGATATGTTGGAAGATACTGTAGAGCAAGATGTATTTATCCTTATTACGGAGAAGAGTGTATGGCACAATGTAATTGTAGCGAGCCAATGTGTGATGTGGCTACTGGATGTAAAACTGATGATAGAGGTATGGCTCATTTGTTATCAATAAGATCAATAAAGGTGAATCAAACTATTTTCATACTCACCTTTCAAAATAATTCGCAATTGAGTTTAATTCGATTTAAAAATTTTCAAATATATCAGATTTATATATTAACTACTGTTAAAACAAAAAGATTTTTCCAATGGGCAAAAGTGAAGAATAAATTAAATTTATTGACAGTAAAATGTTTCACACGGTGACATTTGTTTTATAAATCTCAAGATGTACATGGTTTAAATAAAAAAAAAATTTTATTATCAACACGTACATATATACATTGCATACATAATTGAATACAACTGAAATTGATCGATAAAACAATGCATTTTTAAAAAGGTTAGGATTAAAACGTTTTCAATTTAAATGGCAATTATGTCGTCTAAGAAAATTTAATGATTGCTATCATTTAAATCTGTCTGATGGATGTTTTAAAAAAATGTTGGGATGCGTTTGTGTGAACGGTTTCCATTAGCTAATTCGAAAACCATATCTATGTATTTTATAAGGATTACTGTAATGCTGTATAGGCTAAAGTTACTAATTTTGAGATGTGAATGTTAAAAAAACATAAAGCTACAATAAATAATTGCATATGTGAACGGATGAAATATAAAAATATATAAACTGAATTAAATATCTTAAACTCAAAACTGTTATTCACATTAATTCGATCAATATTCAAGTTTTTAAAATACGGAAAATACAATAGCCAAAATCAACGGTTGAAAAGCCATTGTTGTCGCCTCTTCTACGGGAGTGATCTACGCAAATTCGCCCGATACTCTTCTAGTGAGTATCTGAGCGACAACTATTTACGTCCACAAATTATGTGAGATACAAATTTCTACATTATATGAATTTTATTTGTGATGAACACTACATTACTTTTGTAAAAGCTAAGGAACCAAAATATACATGGAACGTTTAAGATAAACTCTCACAGATCGAAGCTCTGTCATTCAGTCAACTGAAAGGTAGCTGAAAGGTATGGGACGGTGACTGAATGACGTACCTCAGTAACCTTACTTAGTTGTTATCTTTCAGCCCTTTAATTGACTGAATGGCAGAGCTTCATCATTTGAATCTGCAATTCATGTGAGCGGAATGCTGTTTACCAACAACTGTCAATGTCACTTTTTATTTATTTGTTTGTTTGATTGTTTAATTTCTTATTTTTGTTTGTTTGTTGCTTATTGGTATCGACCTTCCAATGGTATATTGTATACGCAAGGGTAAATCAAAGCCCTAATGTAAAGATAAAACATAATGGTTATTTTATAATCATTAAAAATGATCTTAAAATTGAGATATTGTGCTCAAACGATGCAGATTTGATTTTAATAATCTACTTAATCCAAAAATAGATTTTTAACATTATTAATTTGTTTTCGGGTGTGGTAGAGTCTATTTCTTTATTTCTGACATCGTGTTTTTTTTCCAAAAGGAAGAATTTATCATCTATCTGACAGACCAGGAAACATGTCAGAGTTGAAACACATCAATCTTGACAACATTCCGCAACGGCTTTATCTTACTCTATATCTTATTTTCTCTCTCTCTCTCTCTCTCTCTCTCTCTCTCTCTCTCTCTCTCTCTATCTCTCTCTCTCTCTGTCTACGTCTATCTAGACTTATATTTAAGTCTTCAATTTTTTTTCAAAGAAATAATACGAATATTGGTATAAGAATAGACAGAATAGCTGTTGTTACATTCATTACAAGGGGATGTTAATTGTACAGTCGAAAAAACATTTATGATCGACTGTGATGTCGGTTAGAAACACTCTAAAAACATTGTATCAGCTTAGCCAAATAAATTCTTGTAAATTCATTTCCGTATATAATTCAACATACTTCGATCATCGTATGTTTTATTCTATTATTAGTCATCCGGAAAAGCATACTCATACCGAATTGCTTTAATATTTTATACACTCCTCTCCAGAAGAACATTAATATTAGCTCAAATATTTACTAGATTTTTTAAAATTAAATCTTATAGAAGTTAAGAAACAAATTATTCTACTAGATTTTATTTTAAAATTAAATCTTGTAGAAATAAAGAAACAAATTGATTTTATCACTTATTTAATATTGCATTATTTTATGTTTATTCATTCATGACTTTTACAAATGTTATAAATAAAAAGTGTTTAAAAAGCGTGGCTTTCATTATCTTTTTTAGAAGAATATGGCATTTATTCTATTGTTCTGCAGTCTAAATGCGCTTTCAACAACGTTTACTTAGACAAAAAGATATTTCAAATGAAATGCAACTGTAATGACATATACACAGTGAACACTTGTCAAACTTTACATTGTTTATATTTTACCACAGAGTATTCGTAGATATTTATATTATAATAAAACTAAATACACAAAAAGTAATGTTTTAAGGTGCAACCGTTGGGGCGAGCGCAGCATGAACTACACGTACCCATAGACTTGTCCAACACTAAAACAGTCCTTTGCTCTTCGAGAGAATTTGATCAGTGAAATTTGTAGAAGATTAATTACTTGTCAGTATAAGTTTTAATTTTTTTCACCTGTTTCATAAATTTTATTTTTTAATTCGTTTATTTTTTATATGCTAAATATACGTTGTAGGCACGTGCCCCCTTTTTAGGTGTACACATTCCGATATAAAGGTTTGACCATATGCAAACTTCTACGTATATTTTAAACTGTTTAATGGTTCTACTTTTTATTTCAATTTATTCATGACGTGGCTTGTAATTCTGAAAAAAATATATATTTTTAATTCTTCACTTTTTGATCAATATGACAGTAAAGCATGGAACTAGCATGTATATCATCCATTTATCTAAGCCACAAAAGAATTAACAAAATCTAATCAACCACTAAATTTATAAGAAGTACTTATTACACATAACACAGATGCTTGATCCACCTCTACATTTATCGCGAGAAATCAAACGCGATTTCACTGTGACGTCACACGTAAACTTTATTTTACCTATTTTTAAGAATATCGACACAACTCGAAGGAAAGGAGTGGTGTAGAAGATCTCTTGGTTGTCACTCAAGTTTACACGATACTCAAAACGCGTTTTTCAACTGCAATGAACCGTAAATTACGAGTTAATTGTCAGCCATTTTTGACAAAGCACTACGGGAGCTAAAATGGGATGCAGCCAACAATATCTCTTGATGAATCTGTACGTTTATCTCGTTCTTTTTTTCCGCGCATTGGTTCCTAGAGCTTGCTTCACTCGCTCATAATGAGGGTAAATAATTAATATTTCATGAACAAACTCTGTTACAGGTATTTGATATGCAAATGAACATATTTTCAAAAATAAATGGTAAAATTGTAATGCATCCAAATTTACTATTTATTATTCATTTCATTCTTTCATTTTAACACATATCCGGTATATGTTTACAATCCACTTGGAACATTTTTTCAAGTCATCTATTTATCAAGTCCATAATGCCACAAGGAAATAATTGAATACATTTATAGCAACAACATAAGTGATTCAAATTTAATAACATAGCCCGGTCTTCAATCTCAATTCACACAAAAAGTGTGTTATTGTTTTCATGATGTAGGCCTTATTTACAACAACATACGCATATGCTTTTTTTAACGTAAAGAGCATTGACAGAAAGTCCCTTAATTTATGTCTACAGTACCCGCAACGTTATGTTTTACAATCCTATCCTATCGTGTATCAATCCTATCGTATCGTGTGTGTGTATACTGTTCTATCGTGCGTTAATCCTATCATATCGTGCGTGAATCCTATCAGGTTTATCGTTGAATTTTAAGAGTTTCTCCGTTTATCCTATCGTATTAATAGTTTCGTACCTTTTCATAATATATACATTTATTTCAAAGCTACAAGTCGTTCAGTGCGCCGTTTATCGAACAAAAAAAAATAAACAAAATATGAAAAATCCTATCCAGCATTCCATCATGATACTAATTTCTTAATTCTTTAGGTAAAAATTAAACAGTATCACATATAAATCATATCTGTAAGCAGTGAAAATGAAAAATTAATGTACACTATCGATGTTCTTTGGAACAAAATAACATATTTACCTGTATTTTGAATATATTACATCGTACGCAGATTAAATACCTGCGTAAACATTAACTTGTATCTAATATAATTCGTTTTTTGTGCATCATATCAGAAACGGAAGTATTGTGGAAATATTTCATATTTATTAAGAAGAGTTGTATTTTAATAAAACTTGCTATTTTCTGTGTAATTTCATCTCGCGCTTAAATGTTATCGGCTAAAGGCTAGGGTGTGCGGTAATGAAAACAATGTGAACAAATCGTACGCGAAGTGTATATTTGCGTAAACATTTATTTCATTTGTAAGTAATATACTTCGTTTTTAATGCAGAATTTTATTACAGAAAGAAATGTATTTATAATAGATTATTTGTTAAGATCAAGAGTTGTGTTTTCATTGAACCCGCTATTTTCCGTGTGATTTGATCTCGGATTGAAATGTTCGCGGCTATCAGCTTGGGTGTTCTGTAATAGAAATGTTAACAATGCAGATAGTTTATTGATCATTTAAGCTCATATTTTTTTGTTAATTTGTTAATAAATATAAACTGGTCATTTTTATACATTTTATAAATGATGCAGCAATGATTAACAACTCGGCATTTGTTAATAAATAGAAATTCCGCGTATATTTTGATTCGTGCGTGTTGATTCTCATATTCTGCCATCATCAGATTAATCGTAAAGATCGTTTTACGCGATTATACGTTTATCATGAACAACATTTATCCTTTCCTATCGTGTATCAATCTTATCGTATCGTGCATGTATACTGTTATATCGTGCGTTTATCCTATCCTAACGTGCATGAATCCTATCCTATCGTTTATCTTGTAAAAATAACGTTGCGGGTACTGTACATCTCTCATTTTCCTCTTTTATTCATTAAAGCCCAGTGTAATCAAGTTTAAAGGAAGGAAGTATTTAAAAGCAGTTTTGATATCAGGGCGTGTTGTTTTAAGGCATTCGATCCAAATGGCAAACATTGGACTGCAGGCGTTAATATGCATTTTCATGATAGTTACACTTCTGCATTGCGGTGTGAAGGGTAGGATCCATTTATTCATTAACAAAATAAGAAAATAGTTTCTATTTTTCCATTTAATTTAATTAAATAGCAATCTAATCCTTTAACTTCCATTTAACCAAATACCAGCAAGCTACAGATTTATAACAACGACAGAGAAAAATACTTATTGCTTGTTCTCCACAATAGATGTGTCCTATATGAATAACCGAAATAATTACTTGTAGATCCTTCCTATTTCCACACTTCAATATAATGGAGGTCAATATCAAGTATTTATTGCCACCAATACTATCAAAATAATGTTATTTCCAATACTTTTCAAAACTTTCAGGTTTTACAAAAGTTGTTGTCCTGGTTCATCATGGAACTCTGAAACTCAACAGTGTGAGCGTAAGTTTACCAAATTTTATGTTTTGTCCTTTCATAAGAGTTCATTACTTTTTCTGATATTAATAAACTGTTTTTCATCTTTGCTAAACCAATAGTCAAACAGTAAGAATTAAATAAAAATAGCGAAATAATTCATTAAAACCATCGACAATCAGTGTAATCTAAATATTATTTAGGAATGTGAATGATACTATTTCAAAGTATTATTTTTGAAAATTTAAATCAGATTCTTATATATAAAACAACTATTTTTACAATCTGTATTTCTATAATTCCAAACTGTATTTCATCTGAACTGCTTTTAATTGATACATCATATGAAAATATATTTTTTAATGTAATTAGTAAATCAATGTAATGTTTATCAGGCAAAAATGCCCGTTATCATGTTATTATGTCATCTGAATTGTTATTACAAACTACATAACAAAACCCCTTATTTATGCATGTGCATGCAATATCTTTTTCAAGGATTATCGCAGGCTTAGGTGGAGAGATTTGTTCATCAGCATGTCCATATCCTTATTACGTAGTAGACTGTCAAAGAACATGCAACAGTATTACTGTAGCAGTGACTTGTGTGATGTTTCTACGAGATGTAAAGATGTTTCTAGAAGTAATTAAATTTTCTTTATCACACAAATATGCTGACTAGCAATTGTTTATTTAAACTTTACGTTGAAATAACACTAAATAGTACATTTTTAAAAATCAATTGTTCATTTAAATCAAAGTTCAATGATCCGAAATTCTGCATTCTCTCGTACTTATAGTACTGATACTGTACACTAATTCTTAAAAGGGTATAAAACTAAACAGAATAATGAAAATGACGAATATTCCCGGATATTTTCCAGGAGCATCCATGAGTATGAATTGAACCTCTTCATATGTATTTTCGAGTTTTGTGTCAATTTTATGAATTGAGAAAATGGATAATGAAGGCATAAACATTGTTCTGCATTGATCAATTTTTTTTTTAAATTTTTTAAATAAAATCCTTACAAAACATATCGTTGGCCATTTTATATAAATGTCATTCCGGATACGTTGGAAGATTCTGTAGAGCAGATGTATTTATCCTTGTTACGGAGAAAGGGTGTGAGGCGCAATGTAATTGTATCGAGCGAACGTGTGATGTGACAACTTGATGTAAAGCTGTTGATAGAGATATGACACAGAAGTTATGAATTTATTTAAAAATATTGGAAATAAAATGTTTTCATATGGTGACGTTTGTTTTATAAATCTTAAGATGTACATGATTTAACTAAAAACAAAAATTATATTATCTACACGTAAATATACACATTGCATACATAATTGAAGACAACTGAAACTGAACGATAAAACAATGCATTTTTAAATAAGTAAGAATTAAAACGTTTCCAATTTAAATTGTACTTATGTTGTCTAAGAAAAATGAGTAATTGCTATCATTTGAATCTGTTAAGATGGTTGTTTTAAAAAGTGCTGAAATGCATTAGTGTGAACGGTTTCTACTAGGTAATTAAAAAACCATATCTAAATAGTTTTCAGCTTGTAATACAAGACCCCACGATGTATACCAGCAACTCGGTTTAAAATAATCGATAAAAGATCTTGTTTTTACATAAAAATATAAACGTCAAATATATTATACTAATTATAAGATGTAAATATGTAAAAAAAAATATTAAAACTATAGATCACTGCGTATGTCAATAAATAAAATATATAAATACCTAAACAATTAGATAAAATGAATAAAATATCTTAAACTTAATAGTAAGATAGTCATTCATGCGATCAATTGTTGAGTTTATTAAAAAAATTAAAAAGTCATAATGAAAATTAATGATCAAAAAGCCATTGTTGCCTCATTTGTAACGAGAGTGTTCATCGAAAATTCGCCTAAAACTCATCTAGTGGGTTTCTGAGCGACTATATTTCAAGAAGTCTTTCAAAAAACAAGTAAAACACAATATTTAACATTACATGAGTTTTTTTGTGATAAACATTAGATTACATTTGCAGAACTAAGGAAGAAACAATACATGTAACTTACAGAAAAAAAAAACTATCATAGCATGAATCTCTGTCATTCAGTCAACTGAAAGGCAGCTGAAAGGCATGGGACGGCGAATGACTGACGTGGCTCTGCCATTCAGTCACCTTTAAGTTATCTTTCACCCCCCCCCCACCTTACATTAGACTGAATTAAATGGCAGCGCCTCATCCTGTGGATCTGCAAGTCGTGTGGGCGGAATGCTGTTTTTTTCAGACTACTGTTTGTTTGTTTGTGGTTTTTGTTTTTGATGTGTATTTTTTTTTTCTTTTTGCTTTCTGGTATCGATATTCCAATGTTACAATTTATAAACCAGGGTAATTTAAGGGTTTTAGTGTTACGATAAAACAAACTGATTATTTTATAATCATAACATGATATTCATACTGAAATAGTTTTATTTTCACAAAATGAAGATTTCATTTTTATTACATTTGTACTTACTTAATCAGGAATAAGATTTTAAACATTATCAGTTTTTTAAGTGTGTTAAGAGTTTATTGATTTATTTCTGGCATTGGTTTTTCGCCAAAAGGAAGAACTTATCGTCAATCTAACAGACTAGGAAAGAGTAAGAGTAAGAGTAAGAGAGAAATACATCAATATTGATGAAAAGGCCTTGATGTAAGCGTAATATGCATAAATGGTAATATGAATATTATAAAATGTATTTGATACACATTAATTATATAATATTCTTTACGCGTGAATGTTAAATACGGATAAATGGTAATGTGATTTTTATAGATCATTTGTTTTACATAAATGTTCATTATGCTCAAAATTTATTAATCTTGTTATACTTCTGCTAAAAAATTTCTATATTCGAAAACAGTGCTTTATACATGTTCCTGGTGTTATGGATATTGTTATGTAGATATTTTTGTTATAATGATCCAAAAATGTAAAAAATAGTCTTTACGTTAATTTAACTGTTTTCTATATAAGCATAAACTATGAACTAAAACATTGATGTTTATTGCTTTTACTTTCAGATTTTTTTTAACATTGGTGTCACCCAAAGCCGTTCTCTAAAAAATGATATAATAGTACTATATCATTTAAAATAAAAAAGGATAATTAAACAAACGTATCTTTAAAACATCATTTCAGATTTGGTGTTCTGGATATTGGGTTTTTTTTTTGATGATATAATTTGATTTTTTCCGCTTTTTTGTTTCGCTTGTTTTATCTTCGTTTGTTTTCTTTACAAATTGGTTTCCTTCTCTGAACTGTAATTTATATACAAATCATTTACGTGTAGTATACAATGCATACAACAATACAAGAAATTAACGTACGCTGTATTGGGAAATGTCCCAACCAAGAAAAAAAATGGCTAAATAACCTTTAAATATAATCCTATTAACACTGTTGATATTCAACATGACCTAAAATCAACGATGACCTAAAATCACTTATTATGAAAGGACCAAAATTCAGGGAACCTAGATCCTTCACATGGCGTCGTAATTTTATACATATCATGAATGCTATTGAAGATTACGCCAAGCGATGGGTAAAATCTGAAAAAGAAGACCTTGATACCTTGTCAGCGTAGGTTAAAAGCATCAGATGTATATTAAAATCTCGTATTAAACGACTGAGAGGTCAAATGAAAACCATATATCATTCTGTTTTCAATAATGCAGAAGTGAGAAAAGAACTAGGTAGATTGCATGATCAGTATGCACTGGTCCCTGCTGATAAGGCAAGTAACAACATTGTCTTTGTTTGTAAGGCACATTATATTAATTGCATTTTCAAAGAACTAGGTTTCGATTCTACACATGGTAATCCTACTTACACCCATAGCAGCCTTTCCAAGCAGGAAATACTTCAAAATCATAAATCGGTTATGAATACCTTTAACATCCCCAATAAACAAAATTAATTTGATTTACCTTATTTTTACTGGATTCCAAAGCTTCACAAAAGTCCTTACAAACAGAGATATATACTAGCAGGTTCCAGTAAATGTTCTACCAAACCTATCTCTTTAGTCCTTACTAAAATTCTTACAGAAGTTAAGGAGAAGCTTCAAGAATACTGTACAACAATATACTCCAGAAGTGGTGTGAATCAGATGTGGATACTAAAAAACTCTATAGAATTATTAGAAACTTTGAGGTCACAAAATCTTACTAAAATCAATAGCATCAAAACGTACGATTTTTCAACGCTTTATACAACCATTCCCCACGACAAATTAAAATCCAGACTTTTTGATATCATCGACAGTTGTTTCTTCAATAAAAACGGAAGTCGTAAAAATGCTTACCTTGTCATTGGAAATCTAAAAAACTATTTTGTTAAATCCATTCTGATTGCACACACAAGTACTCTGAAGTTGACATTAAAAAGATGCTTGAATTTCTGATAGACAACATCTATGTAGTTTTTGGAAATCAAGTCTTCCAACAATCTGTTGGAATTCCCATGGGTACCAATTGTGCCCCATTGTTAGCAGACCTATTTTTGTATTCTTATGAAGCAGAATTTATTCAAAAACTTGTACGTGAAAAAAATAAATTACTCGTTGTGGCCTTCAACTCAACATTTAGGTATATCGACGACGTATTATCAATTAACAATTGTTATTTCCATACTTACGTCGACTAGATATATCCCAGTGAACTTGAAATAAAAGATACCACAGAGTCGGCGTCATCTGTTTCATATTTGGATATTTTACTGGAAATGGACATTGATGGTAACCTAACAACAAAACTTTATGATAAAACGCGATGACTTCAATTTTTTTATAGTCAACTTTCCTTACTTATGTAGCAATATACCTTCAACACCTGCATATGGTGTTTTTGTCTCTCAGTTAATTCGATACGCAAGGGCATGCTCTTCGTATGAACAGTTTCTAAGACGAGGCAAGCTACTGACAAACAAGTTGATAAAACAGGACTATCAACAGTCTCGTTTAAAGTCATCTTTTCGTAAATTCTATGGTCGATACGACGACCTTGTCAGCAAATACAATCTTCCACTGAGTCGCATGCTGACTGACGTTGTTCATACTAATTGTTAGACCATAATTAATTACCTAATTGTCTACGGACTTTTGCGGTTTTTATTTTCCCGATTACGACAAAGAGCACACGGCGAATGTGACCGGTCAGCAGAGGATGCTCACTCCTCCTAGGCACCTGGTCCTACCTCTCTTGGAGGTCCGTGTTGCTCTGCTTTGAATTTGTATTTCGTTTTATGGATTTTTGAGATGGTTGACGGTTTGTTATTGTCATTTTTTTCATTCAAAATATAAAAACATTCCAAAGGCTATATTATAGATATGTATTTGAATATTTATAAATTTCTGTTTTTGAACTTTTTATATTAATATACTCAAATCAGCACGTCAAATTAGTGTCATATCTCCTGTGTTAGGAATCCAATGGAATTGAACCACTGCATGTTATATATTTTATTTCATTTAGGGCCGTCAAATATAATTTGACATTATTTTACATTCATTTAAAGGTCGCGTGGTACTGTGATTAACATATAGCCGCAGAACTATTTATACATGCATGAGTGATTCTAGTACGTTAATACCTTTCTCGTTGCTTCTTTTCTGTCTTTACGAATACAGTGATACATATAATGAAAATATATTTTAAAAGAAGCTTCAATCTTATCTTGATAAAAAAAAATAGGTGTTTTGTTCCTCTATACATTAAGTGATTATAATGCACTAATGTTTGATACAGTAGTTTGTTTTGTAAACATGTAACAATCTTTTAGATTCTATGCATAATTAATAATGTATATATGAACTTAATGACTATGTATAAAACATTTGTTGTTTTCTATTTTTCAATTTTCACGTAAGATATTTTATAGTAACAACTAACATAATTTTGTTGTAGCTGGTCAAGTTAATTGGCAATGTTTTGTTTAGAGGTTTACTTAGAAAACCTTAATATACATTAATAACCTTTTAACCTATTGTATTTAAAATTTGTTGTGTGGCGAATATTTATTGAAGAACACTATTTTCCGTCTACAATTGTTTTTGTTTATATGCAGGGTTAAATGCAGTTATTTAATACAAAGTAAAAGAACGAGCTATATTTAGTCAAAAATGGAACAAAAAACATCCCAATATTTATGTCGTAAGTTTTAACATAATTTAAATTAGCAATTTCTGATTTCATAATTTTTACAAACTCTAATTTAAAAAGGGTAATTGTACAATCTCAAATGCAACGTTTATGACATATACACTTGTCAAACTTTACATTGTCAGTATTTAACGAAACACATGGACATTTCTATTATTATGGAACTAATATACACACGTATTAGGGTAAGCAATCATTTTTGTATGAATATATTCTGTTACAAGGCATTTAAGATGTACATGAAAAAATTAATACAAATTGAAGAGTTTAAAATTATGACCGAGTCTGTTATATGGTAAAATTGTAAATGCATACAAATGAAACATTTATTATGCATGCCATTCCTGCATTATAACACATATCCGGTTTATGTTCACCATCCACTTTGAATGTTTCTGAAAATAGAGTCGATAATGCCACAAGGAAATTGATGAATATGTTTATAGCAACAACATATTGGAATAAGTGATTCATTTTTTATAAAATGGCCCTAAATGTTACCTCAATTCATATAAATTTTAACTTTTTATCGTGTAGGCTATAATTACATTAATATACACGGATATTTCTTTTTCGGAATTAAAAAAAAATTGTAAAAAGCGCCTTAAATTTTTACTTCATTTCGAATCCTTCAATTTTATTCGATTCAAAGGAAGGAAGTATACTAACACAATTTAATATCAGCGCGTGTTGTTTTGATGCATTCGATCCAAATGGCCAACATTGAGCTGCAGGCGCTGATATGCATTTTATGACTAGTTACACTTTTGCATCGCGATGTGAAGGGTAGGAATTTAATTAACCTTTGATTTCTTAATTAAATTAGCAAATACTCTCTTTTTCGTCAACTGCGTTGATACAATTATGGCAAATCAATTCTTCAATTTGTATAAAACCAAAAAATAACAATATAATTGAACATTACTTTTCATTCATTTTTAAGTAGTGTGATTAACATACAATCGCAGAACTATTCATACATGTATGAGTGGTTCTGATACGTTAATACCTTCCTCGCTGCTTCTTTTCTGTCAATACGAATGCAGTGTTACATATGATGAAAACATTTTTAAAAAAAACCTTACTCTTATCTTGATCAGAAGTATATGTGTTTTTAACAATCTTTTATTACTATGCATTATTATTTTGTATATATGAATCGAATTGCATTCTGGCTTTCTACATAACATTAACTGGGTTTTTTTTATCTCAATTTTCACATCGGATATTTTACATGTAGTAACAACTTGTGTAACGTTAACGTCATCAAGTTTAAATGTGATATGCTGCATATTGAAGAGCAATCTCTTCCTTCAACAATTTTTACATTAAAAATACTTATTTAAAGATGCAGGAACTCAACAAGGCAGTTATAGGCCATCATGAACAAGAACGAGCTTTATGTCTTTTATATGAATAAGTGTAAAATGTAACAAAATAGCATGTTATTTTTAATGTTGTAAGTTTAAACCTAATTAACATAAGCCATTTCAGATTTTTACTCTTGCACAAAGTTTACTTAAAAGAATGATATACAAAAAAATGCAACGTTAATGGCATACATGTATACACTTGTCACACTTTTCTTTCTCTAATTTTTAACACATAATATACATGTACTTAGATTATTCTATTATAATGAAACACAAACACGTATCAGGGTATAAGATTTCATTTTTTTCTATGATAAATCTATGTTAAAAGGCATTTGACATGTAAAGGAACAGTTTTCACAAATCTAAGAGTCCATTACAATGGTAGCTTCTGTTATATGGTAAAATTGTAACGCATACAAATTTAATATTTATTATACATGTCATTCTTACATCATAACACATGTCCAATTTATGTTTACAATCCACTTAGAATATTTATCAAATCATCTATTCATTAAGTTTATGATGTTACGGGGAAACAATTGAATAAATTAATAGCAACAATATTAGTGATTCAATTTTAATAACATTTTCCGGTCCACAATCTTAATTCACAGAAAGAATGTGTTATTGTTTTCATCGGTAGGCTATAATTACATTAACATACGCATATGATTGAAAATGTAAAGTGTATTGAAAGAAAGTCCTTTAATCTATGGCTTCATCTCGCATTCTTCTCTAATATTGAATAATGCCCAATGTAAACAAGATCAAATGAGGAAGTACACGAAAGCATTACATTTTTAATATCAGCACATGTTGTTTTGATGTATACGATCCAAATGGCAACCATTTATCTGCAGACGTTGATATGCATTTTTATGACTGGCTGCACTTCTGCATTGCGGTGTGATGGGTAGGATCAATTTATTCCTTAACAAAATAAACAAATTATTTTAATTTTTTAACTGAAGTGGTCTTTTAACAAGCCAGCCCTTCAACTTTTATTTAACCAAATATCAGTATGTTACAGATTTATAACAACGATAGAAAAAGATTTCTTGTTTTCTACAATAACTGTATCGCAGATGAATAACAGAAAAAAATACTCGTAGATCCTTCCTACTTCCATACTTCATTTACATTGCATGAACTCAAATGTAAGCTATTATCAAGTTTTAATTACCATCAATACTATTAAAATTAAACTATTTGCAAATATAAAGTTTAAAAACTTTTCAGATTTTACAAAGGATGTTGTCCAGGCTCATCATGGAACTCATCAAGTCAACAGTGTGAGCGTAAGTATACCTAAGATATATCAAATTTGATATTTAGTCCTTTGATTTTGGCGAGTTCGAAACTTGTTTTGATTTTTCTCAATTTCAAATAAATGATAAAACCCTAATATTGCTGAAATTATAATAATTATAATTATAAAAAAAACTATTATAGACATTGGATCAAAACAAGATTTAATAAAATTGAATTTGTAATCGTAAACAAGTGCACTAATTTTACATTATTTGAAATAAAATACATGTTCTGTTACCGGTAATGTTTTTGCTTTTATTTGGAACAGTTTCATTAAACTAAGATTAAACGCAAAACATGGAATTTCAGCTACTTTCCTTATTTACATGAAATTTGAGATAGCTTACATTTCGAATACCACTATGGCTTTTAAAATTTTCATTTTCGACTCCAAACTAATATTGCTAAATGTTGATGCAGTTCTAATTGGAAGGTCGTATTTTTCTGTATTGAACATAAAAAGGTAATATCAGCCATTTTTTCTTAACAAAATCTATTTTGAGTACAGTTCAAGGTTTTTACTTCTATATTTGTTGCTTTGTGTTACCTACGGAAGCGTATAGTTGTCTTCACTTATTGTCTTTCAACTTATACATGTCCTACATTTATTGTATTATCGACATACTATGTATTATGAACTCTTATTTATGCTGTTTTTTTAATTGTACCTTGGGATTTTTATAAAATATAAATCATCTTATTAAAATTAAAACTTTTGATTCTATCTACTTTGCCGACTGATAATAATGGGTCTCATATATGTCGATGTAGGAATTAGATTATATAATATTAATAAACAAAACTTGAGAAAGAACATTAACAATTTATGAGTTTTAGTCATATCTATATCAATATGTTTTCATTTCTGGGAAACATGTTGCAAAAATAATGTTGTCGAATTCACATCACGTGCGCGGGAGTTCTAATGTTAACGTCACCTCACTCAAAATGTTTAGGCTGACACTGGCAGTTTTATATAAATAAATATAAAACAGAACAGAAATTTCTAATTCCAAAATATATTTACATTTGATATCGTAGTTAGAAGGCTTCTATATTTAAGCAGTTCGATCCGATCTTCTATCATTGATATAGCCCGATTCTTTAGCTACCATTTATAACAAATATTATTTGACTGTTTTTGTATTTTGGTAGCATGCATGTCAGGGTTTATTGGAATGAACTGCTCCGTTTCTTGTCCCTATCCGTATTAAGGAGTAGAATGCCAAAGACGATGTAAATGTGAAAAAGACCTGTGTGATGTATCTACAGGATGTCAAACTAAAAGTATTGCCACCAGTCCATCGTATTACCTTTTTAATAAAATGTCTCTTTTTACCAATAAATCAAGATATTGAAAACAACTTTCAACTTTGCAGCGTCTTATACAAGATATATTGTATTTCTTTTTGAAAAATAAAATTGCATGATATATATAGATATATAATCTAGAACAAATCCTTAGAAAGTTTTAAAATGACAATGCCTTTTATATCCCTCTGATCTTACAAAAAGAGCAACAAAGCATCTAAATATTCGCTGCAAAATTTTGTGTAAGAAGTTTACACAATGCTTTTTAGATAGTTTGTCAACAGGTTTGAATGGTTTCTCAGAAAATGTAATGAAAATCATTTATTTAAAATACGATATAGAAAATAATGAAAGAAAATTGCTCAAAATGGCGTCAATTTTTGAAAGATGCTACACTTTAAAAAGTTCTAAACGTTACACATATCATATATCAGAGAAATGACATCTATAACTTCACATATATAAGGCATACTTAGTCCAAATAACGAATTTAAAAAGTTTGGACCCCGAAGGGTAAATTCCTGTTAAATGTAAAGAATTCTGAAATCACTCACATTAATAAACATTAACTCTTGTACATTCTTTGAAATGAAATGAAATTGCTTTTTTAGTACAAGTTTTGTCATGCTTCAATTATTGTTTTGTTTTTTTTAGTGAAAGACATTTAGTGAAACTAAGATAAACATATGGTCCATACGTGAAAAGAATAATTTTAAACAAGTATTTCTGGAAAGGATAGATTGCAGAGTAGAATATTTATCGTTGTGTCTCTATCCTCTTTGCCGACGTAAATTCATAGAAAATCATCGCGGTATGTATTGCTATAACAGTGTATTGATTTTTCATTTTTGAAAATCGATATACCTTTATTTTAGCTTGTATGCCAGGTTACAGTGGTGTGAACTGCTCCCTTCAGTGTCCGTATCCATTCTATGGAGTAGAATGCCAAAAGAGTTGTTACTGTATTAAAGATTTGTGTGATGTTTCGACAGGATGTATAAGTTTTAACAAAGGTCAACACATAATAATGTCAGATACTTTCCTAAAAATCGACATAGCTGTTTATTGTCTAACTCTGAACTAGATATATGTTTTCCTTCTTAGGATGTACGCCAGGTTACAGTGGGGTGAACTGCTCCCATACGTGTCCCTATCCATTGTATGGAGTAGAATGTCAAAAGAGCTGTAACTGTACCAAAGATTTGTGTGATGTTTCGACAGGATGTCTACAAACTAGCACAAGTAGGTAACACATTTGTTTATCAACTGCTTTATATGTATGTCGTGCTATAGTTAGGTTTTAACATAGTGTTCTTGTGGTTTTATATATTTGTAGAGGGTAAGGTAAAGTGCAAAATTCTTGAAAGAAAAGTATTTTATAACTTTTTTTAATTTCTTGATGATATTACATTTTTTTACCTTTAGATATAATATAATAAGGATTTAAATATCTAACATTTTTTTTTATTTTTCGCCCATCTTGAATTATTATCAGTAACTCGGACAAGATGTGTATCCGGGTACTTTGGAATGTACTGTAGAGCAAGATGTATTTATCCTTATTACGGAGAAGAGTGTGAGGCACAATGTAATTGTAGTGAGCCAATGTGTGATGTAACTATTGGATGTAAAGCTGTAGATGAAGGTATTATTCAAATGTCTACCAATATAGATATAGCTTTTTGTTGCTATTTTTAAAAAAGTAATGCTCCTGAAATCTATATATGTCGATTTTTTCTGTTTTTTTTTTTAATTAAGAACGGCGTATTTTAAATATTAATCAGTGTTGGGTGTTGTAATGTGTAAATAAATGATTAAGAATAAAAAGTAAATCAATATTTCATTGCAAATATCATAAAGGTTTCATTATTGTTAATATGGATTCTTTTCTAAATTACCGAATTATATATAAATTACATATATTATAAGGAAAAAGCATTACAGGTAATGGTTGACAATTGTTGAATGGTTTGATTTTATGTGGTTTGTTGTTTAAAAAATTGCGATATTCGGAGCTCATATACCACCAACAACGTGTATTTTATGCACGAGAGAGCTTCCATTTCAACTTACTCAAAACAGACATCTTTTCAAGAAAAAATCATTTTATCATTCACCAGGAACCTCCAAAGATAAATCATTGAAACAATTTTTTTTTTTCATTTTTACAAATCATGGTTCGACTTCATAAAAAAACCTAAATAAATAAGTATTTGATGGACGGAAAGCTAACATTTTAATAGTTTAATAATTACAGTATGAACCTTTGCCATTCAGTCAACTGAAATGTGACTGAAAGGTAACTAAAAGATGGCTTAATGCCAAATTTGTACTATTCAGTCACCTTTCAAGACCTTTTAGTTAACATTAAGTTGACTGAATGGCAGAGCTTTATTCTGTGCATATGAGAACGATCACTGCAAAACATCAATATAACAGCAATTCTTCATTTGGACTTTTGATTTTGAACACTATTTGTTATTACCACACTTCATTTTAAACTGATAAAATGTTTGCTTTATAAAAAAGTAAATTATAAGAAAAAATAAGGGTTTGTTATTTGAGAAAGGTGAGCTAATTAGTTCTAGGTTTGTTTTTTTTTTACTAAATTTCTCTTTTTTTCCTTAAAGGTTCGTTTCCATTTATGCAAAATGATTTTGATCAATTTTCATTCGATGAATAAAAATATATGTGCGAATTATAATTTAGTTATTGGAGTTCTTCATAGATGATCAAATGATATCTATCATCGAATGAAAATTGATCAACATATCTAAATATCATCGTTTGATACAAATTTAATTTGATTGTTAAGTCCATGTAAAATTGTGACAAAGTACCAGTATTTGAAAAAAAAACTATCTGTAATTAAGCATTTTATTGCATAAACTACATCTTTTTTTTCATAATGATACCTAATAAATGTTGTTTATAGCTTTCAATGAATTCTTATGTACTCTATGGCTATAAATCCTTTAAATTATTATTTTTACAAATTCAAACGATTTGAATGAATAGATAAATTCAAGGTTTGCCATTGATTATATATTCTTAATAATATTGTTTTGTAATCCATAGCTTGGTATTTAATTGAATATAATCTATTTAGATTGTTTATAGATCGTTATTACCAATCAGATTTCCAAATTGTTTTTAATCGAGTAAACGTTCGATATTCTGTCATCCGCAGATGAAATGTTTGAAAACAATATGTGATAATAAAATCGCATACTATGTCAATTACACTTCTAGTATTATAGTTAACGAAATGTATCATCGCGTTTAGAGTTAAAATGAAGCTTAGGCTCGTAGAAAAGAATGCATTTACATTTCTCCTGTTTTTTATTATAATGTCGATTATTGGAAGAAATGAAGGATTAAACTGTAATAGGTAAGATGATTATAAAATTACATTGAAACCATATATTAAAAAGTGATAACTAATTTTTGATGAAATGAATCAATAATATCAATAAATAATATCATATATATCACAAAGAAAAAAAAACATGCGAATTTTATTCATGTCTACGTGTTATTTATCAACATTTGAGCATCTAATTTTGTTTAAATGTACAGTTTGGCGAATCACCATTGACTATTGTAATTGTCGAATTATTTTATTTAACGTCAGTCATAGAAAGATGTTAGGACTGCAAAACACTTTGAGTTTATGGTCATTTAAATTTGAAGCAGATAATTTTAAATATTTTAAAATTATGTACACAAACAGAACATACACATAAAACTTCTAAAAAAAACTGTCTGTTTTCAGAGACGGAATTTGTTGCACAGGTTATATATGGAATGAAGAGACCCAAGAATGTGACGGTTTGTATAATGTAGCAATTTTAAAATAAATACACTCATCCATAAGTATTGTTGTGTAGTTTGTTCCAAAGAAAACATCAACATAACAAATCTGTTCTTTTTAAAAAAATGCTATCAGCTAGAAACACAAATATGTTTTTATTGTATGTAACGACTCTGTTTATGCATATTTGAAGTTTGTCCTCCTGGAGAGCATGGTACAAATTGTAGCTATCATTGCCCATATCCTCTGTACAGACTTTTGCGTCTCGAGTATTGCAAATAAAGCAGAGATTGATGTGATTATGTTTCTGGGTGTAGAGGATCAACAACAGGTAGTAGAATATTTTTAGGAGAACAATTGATCTGAATTAAGCAAAACAATCTCTTTTACATGAATTAAAAATTAATTTAATTACTCAAATCCTTATTTTATAAGGAAGACAATAAAATATTTATTTTCTCTGTATTCCCACTTTTTGGGGGATGCAATTAGGCTGATATTTAGAACATACCAATTATTAGATCTCCCAATCAACCATTTAAATGACAATGCCCAAACTGGCTTTGGTGCTATATAGTGCTCCTATCGTGAAAGTTGACAGAACAATCATATCCTATAGCCTGCATCCTGCATCCTATATCCTGCAAATAAGCTATATCCTATCCTATCCCATACCATCCTTGTTTAGGAATAAAAGTTAAATTAAACGAAATTAAAGAAAATAAGAATGTTATCAACGAATCATCAATAACAATCTAATTAAACTGTCTAATTAACACATAAAACCAAAAATCTTTATAACGATGTAACTTAGTAACCTGTGCATCGGTAATATAAATTGCATGTCTAATTGCATAAACAAACAGGTAAGTGATTAGATTTTTGTTTTTATTATACAACCCGCAAACAAAGTTTGGGTGGTATATAGGAATCACCTTCTGCGTCTGTCTGTCCGTTCGCGATTAGATTTTTGTTTTTATTAAACCACCCGCAAAGTTGGGGTGATATTATATAAAACATCTTGTTCCTCTGTCCGTCCGTCCGTCTGTCGGTCCGATTTTCTGTGCAATCGTGTCCTCGGTCCATATCTTTCTTATGAAGACACATTGGAAGTTCTTAATTCAGACTAAGGTTGCTTTTAACCTTAGGGTGTGTAATGATTTTTACCCAAGGGCATTTGGGCAAGTTCAAGTTCACTGGAAGGAAAAGTGCAAAATTTGTGTCCGGTCTATATCTTTCTTATGGATAATCATTGATCATTGGAGGTTCTTTTTTACACAAAGATTTCTTATGACATTCGGTTGTGTCTTGATTTTGATCCATGGTCATTTGAACAAGTTCAGGGTCATTGGAGGAAAAACAGTCATAGTTTATGTCCGGTCTATACTTCTTTTGGAGAATGAATAGCTAGGATGTTCCTTGTTCACCTCAAGATTGTTCATTACCTGAAGGTGTGTCAGGCCTTGACCCGGAGTAATTTGTGCAAGTTAAAGGTCATTGTTAAAAAATGCATAATTCCTGTCTTGGCTTCATTTTGTAATGGAAAATGATAAGAAGCTATAGTTTGACGCAAATATGGCCTGTGGGCTGTTAATATGCCCTGATCTTAAGCTTTGGTCATTTGTTTAAGTTCAAGGTCACTATAAGAAAAATGGTGCATTGTATCATCCTCTAATGATATAACGCCGCTTAATGATAAGAATATCATTATTCATTGCAATTGCAACGACTAATGCTATTTAATTCTTGCATTAATAGTTAACATCATCAACCGCTAATGATAAATCGTTGCCTAATGATAGAATTTTATCATTAAATATGCACATGCTACGCTTAATGATAAAAATGTTTGTATTATTAGAGAAAGACCATGTAGTTATTTGCTTGTTTCATTATTTGTTAGGTCTGCTGTGCATTTGCGAAGCCTAATGAAAAAATTATATCATTAAACGGCGATTTATCATTAGCGGTTGATGTTGTCATCTATTAATGCAAGCATTTATGGCATTGGGCGTTTCAATTGCAACGCCTAATGATATTTTTATCATTAAGCGGCGTTTTCTCATTAGAGGCTGATACAGTGCATACATTACTTTCTAAAATAAAATACTTGAGTTAATATATTTGCTTAGCGCGAAGAGGGGGGGGGGGGTATCATTTGAGTTTGTTCATAGTACCTCTAGTTAGATATATGTATTATTTTGATTGAAAAGTAGATAAAGAACTTTTATTTATTTTAGGAGCTAATGTTTAAACAAACATTTTTATCAAGTTCTTTTCCTTTTATAATAACTGTGTGAGCTTATCTGTAATCGGTTGATTCGCTCGGCGATCGATGTAATTGCTATTTGGAAAATTATGAATATTGCATTGTTGTTGTATTATTTGGATTTATTGTTAAAATATAAATCCATACGCAATTATCGTTACAGTAGCCTACATTTGGTAATTTGTTTTTTTTTTTCAGATTATTATTGGGCATAGATAAATGTCCTAAGATCGGACATTCGAAGAAATTATATCAAAGATGAAAACTACACACAGACAACGTCCGCTTCTTGTTTATATATTTGACTGTCTATTTACTGTAAATTCATCGTTGTTCGTAAGGTACCAATATTGGTAGCTTTCGTGGGTAACCCTTGCACACGAATTTACATCTTCATGAAAGTATATATTTGTTAAGTATTTATGTACAAAATAGAATCTGCTGCCGACAACGAACCAGGAAAGTTTTGGCTACCCACGAACATTGACCCCCTAGGTTTAAAACCGGTTCCACCGTTTATGTCGAATTGTTCGTCGATTGAATTCTTCGGTTTTTAAACTGTTGAAGATTTTAGATAAAAAAAATAAAAATGAATCGATGTCAAAATTTTACGCTATAAACTAAAATGTTCACAGTAAAGTTCTGCATTCTTACGCTTTTTCCAAATCAACAAACATGTAATGCACATCCGTTTTTGTCACCGTGTTGTGAATAAATCATTTAAATAATCATTTTTAAATGTTTTATTTTGTATTGAAAATAAAAATTGATGCAGAAAATGTATTTATACATTAATTTACGTTTCGCTAAATCACTCTAAAGTTCATACCCGAATCTGATGCAGGATGCAAGATAGGATAGAATAGGATAGGATGGGGGTAATATAGCATAGAAAATGATTGCATACGATATAATTTAACTTAAGTATTTCCATAATGTACCGTGCATCATGCATCATATCATATCCTATTATAGTCAACTTTCAAAATGACAGCACTGTAAAACACGAATTATAAGCAAGTTCAAAATTAATACATTTTCCTCATATGCTTTACATGCAATCAACACTATAGCCATAAAAACATTAGAGACATTATGAATATGATTATAGACTAGATTATATTATATACTATTTGTATACGGAGAAGCGGATAATAAAAAAGCGTGATTCGTTCACACCAAGTTAATTTGAGTAATAGTTCTGTTTTTATTCTTTATAATTCATTTCTTACAATTTGAAAGTTTTGCGGATGTGAACGTTTTAAAGCGCAATCGATTGTGGCGTCCTAAAAAAGTGAATACTAGTTAAATCCTTTTACCTGGTCAAAAGTATAGCACGCTACAAACATTAATGATTATTTAAATTAAGTTTAATAGTGTGCTGGTTCACAATTTACTACGTTGCATATTTGTTTTCTATCGCCAATCCCTTTAACATTTTAATGATATCCTATAATTTGATAATAAAATCACCTGTCATTTTTAATCCCAAGAGATTTTCTGTGAACTTGATATATTTGTGCAGTTAACGCAGTGTGTGATCCTGGATTCTTTACCACAAATTGTCGTGCAAAATGTTCTTATCCATATTTTGGAGTAGATTGTCAAAAACAGTGTGATTGTACCGAATACTTGTGCGATGTTTCTACTGTATGTCTCACTATAGCATCAGGTTCTGCACTTGTTTCTAATATTACATGTAGGTATTCAAACCGTTGGTCTGAAATATTATAACGTATCATAGAAATAATTTAAAAATATACAGTTGGTTAACAGCCAATCGGATTTGCAGCCCGGGTTACCTGGGTAAGAACCAGAGGTTAATGTACCTATCCTTATTACGTAGAGGAATGTCAAGGTCAATGTGACTGTGATGAAGACAGTTGTAATGTATCTACAAGTTGCAGGAACATTTTAAGCGGTATTTCAAATTTTAGATTAAATATGGATTTTTGAATTTTTGTATTAATCGTATTTTTAGAATACTATAATAATGTTTTTCTTATGTGCCAGCGGGAGGAAGAGGTTCAGTGGTAAGATAATAATGTTTCAGATCACACATATTATATAAATAGTGCCTGATTGGGAGGGTACCAGTTGAAATTGACACCCCGAGAAAACCATTGTCAACCGACGCAAAGCGGAGGTTGACAATGGTTTTCGAGGGGTGTCAATTTCATCTGTTACCCTCCCAAACAGGCAATATTTATTTTATTATACTGAATGTCTTAATTTTAGAGAAAATGATTCTACTTTTATATAGAAATGACGTGAATTCTACGGCGAACCTTACGCGCATAAATTACGCGCATGTTACAATTCGTTGTGTTACCCATTGCCAAGTGTGTTGCTAACGCTGAGGGTAATAGGTCGGATTATCAACTGCGTCTAAATCAATCAGATTTCAGTATTTAACATGAAAGTATAATAATACAAAATGTATTTTGATTGTAATGGTTTTTTTCTGATTCTCGTAGAAACACATGCAATCAATATTATTTAAATGATAAATGTTTTGATTACGTTTGTGTGTTTAATTCAGCAGATGTGTCTTTCAAAGAGGATGTTAAGGACATACAAATGCATAGAACTAATAAATAAATGTGATATACAATTATGTAGAGATCAACATAGAAAAACAAATGTATGTCATACTGGACAATCAATTTGATCTTGCTAACCCTACTAAGTTAAACGTTTAAATGGTCAACAGTCGTTTATGTTGAAATCACACTCACTGAAGGTAAACGCAAATTAAAAACAGGTGCCCTTCTGGCTTCCCCATCCTCGATAATAGCATGCAGGTTAATAAACAATTTACAGTTGTTGAACGAGGTTGGACATTCGAAACTTTAAGCCGGTGTGTATAGTATATTTTATGTTGATTTTCTTTTTCTTCTTTTTCTTCTTCTTTTTTTTTTTACTTCAATTATCTATTTTCCTAATTTAAATATATAAAGGAATACCCTTTTTTGTTACTTAAAAAGAACATACACTTTATAGTTCATATGCAATGAATGAAATTAGCAGTACATTAACAGGAGAAATTTATACAAAGAAACATAAGTCTGGAGTCACGAATATTTTTATAGGGGAAAAAGAAACAGTGTCGAAGATAAAAAAAAAAGAAAATCAAAGTACTCAAAGTACAGATATCTCATTTTAATGTGTGTCGAAATTATCTTCAAGAAATGACATTATTACTGACTAAATAAATACACTGAGCCATAAATATGAATTAAATTAGTGTTTAAGCCTGTTTATACATATTTATATTGATACCGTAATTAACACCCCCACTAAGATTAACGGTTGAACAATTCCAGCAACAATTAGAACTCTCAGCTTGATAACAGGATCTTTCATTTTAGAATAATCTAGGCTATTCGTGTAAACAATGTAATCCACCGGTCAGCAACTAAAAATAATTTACATTGCAAACTCAAAGTAACGAGAGTGTTCCAAAGAAGAAGACTACAATCGGTATAGAAGAATATACGAATTTATCTGGTGAAAAATAACAGTAGTGTAGTATTTCTGGGTGTTTTTACCTAACAAAGGATGAATCTCTGCCATTCAGTCAATTGAAAGGTGACTGAAAGGTAACTGAAAAGTTACTGAATGGCATATTTGTGCCACACAAATACCATACAAACGATTAGAACTCGAAAAAAACATTTCGTCCGCAAATCACAGATAATAATTAGTAACCATTAGTTAGCTATAGGATAGCACTAATTGTTCAAAAGTAAAATTTGGTTGAGAAAAGAGAGTATACATTAGAGAAAGACAGTAGAGGATATCCACAGTTTCTGCAAATTAAAAAATCCATGCACGTCAATGCAATAATGAATAATGATGACGACAACAACAAATAGGGGGACACTGAAATTATCCTCTAATTATCCCATGCAATGTAAATTTTCAAGTGTCATTGCGATTTTCTTTCTTTGATGTTACATTTATCAATATCCGCTCTATCTTAGCCCAATTGCATTTCCTAGGCAGAAAACCAGTGTCATGAGGAAACAGCTTAAAATATATATTTATAGACATAATTACACAAGATTGTGTGTGAAAATCATTCAAAAATTATAGAAAAATACTCAGGGGATTGAAATATTACTCTGTTGGTATCTACGTGCGTGGATCAATGTTGTAATTTTTTACGCCATAAATGAATAACAATGCATTGCATTTTGCAAATAAATGGGAAATTTAAACTTTGAAAGAGAGGAAGAATATATATCATTTTAATCAATAAACGTTTTAACAACACCGGATATGCATATATTATCAAAACCGCTTTGGTTGGAATTTTCCGATAGCGTCACGATCAGTTATGACAGCTGCATCGAGTATAAACAAGACCCGCCCCTTTACCACAAACTTTCTTATTGGTCGATTCAGCTTACCGCTGATTGGCAGCTTGAGCATACTTAATTATGCACGGACATAACCAGACAATGAATCAAAACACAACTGTAAATGTATATTTAATCATGCACCGCTGTTTTATACATGAAACGTCAACGCCTCTTCTTTGGTGGTACAAATTCATCTGAAAAAGAAAGATTAACTTTGGATTGTCAGAATTGGGTATTTTTCGCTAGTGTATGAAAGTAATGCTACAAAAATATACATCGGTATACTTCTTCCCGATCCAATCGGCAGTTATTGTACGGCATATATATTTTGTAAACAATGAAAGTTGTTTTAAATTACTTTGTTTAAAATAGAAATGTTTGAAGCATTTACTCACCCCAGAAGCATGATCCTCTAGGACTTGGAGGCCTTCCCAGTGCTGCTAATGGAAATCTAACAGAATTTGCCTCCAAAATAGGTCGAGCAGGGTTTCCTAACCTAGCAATGGGGCGTCCGCTGTCGAAATTTTGTATAATCATTGGAAAGGTTTTGGCGACTGCTTCGATATTCTCCGGAACTTTGCCTTGAAAATATTTTTCTATTTTCGCGGTGTCAATGTTAACAAGGCCCGATCTTGTACATAGTTTCCATTCGATGTTTTCTGTAGATATTTTTCTTTATCACTATTGATCAAATAGCCTTTTATCTTCTGACTGAAAGAATTTTTGACAGAATCGATTGCCTTTTGCTTCATCTCTAAATCCAATGTTTTCTCTCTCAAATTTTTCTCTAGTCGTTTGAGATGATCATTCGCACCTTCCAGGATAGACTTCTCTTCCGGATGTTTACTTACATCCCCACATTGCTGGCCTGTCACGCATTTTTCAATATGGCACTGCCGCGCGATATGGTCAAGTCGCAAGTGACAATTTCCACATTGTTTTCCATTGCCAATATTTCGAGCGGGGGACCTACAATATTTTTCCTGCATGCTCAGTACATACTCCCTCGCACTCTCCACTTCTGTCTGAAGTTAGCTTTCGAGAGCGCCATATTTTTTACAAATAGTGGCCAAATGAATGCTAAAATCTCGTGCACAATCTGATTTACCAACCAAAAATCAAGAAAGTTCTATGTTGTAGAAATTCCAGAAACAAAAGTTGACCTTAACCTTTATTGCAGCTTGCAAGGGAAAGAGGGATATGTGAGAAATTTTTCATTAGCAAACCTTAGATATTTATATTTGATAACGACGGTAATTAAACCCATGGCACATGATCATCTGGAAGATTCCCGGCATCTTTTTGCTTGTCATTAAGTTAATTATTATCGAAAAAGGCGGTATTTGGATGGATCTTGACCGCCTTTTAGTACATGACGTCATGATGGCAATGATAAATCCTACATTCCAGGCACGTAGTATCGTTTTTAAAAGTGTGGGGTGGCAGACTCACCCGATTACTCTTGAAAAGCAAAAAAAATAGGAAATTCGAAAATCATGAAAATCCTAGTCCGTTGGGGAGGGGAGGGGGGTGGGTGCGCAATACCTATAACTTCAATTTCACTGACGTTAATTTTACTTCCATTTTTACATGCTCCCAAAATTGTGAAAGGGGGGGGGGGACATTTTTTAGATGTACATTTAAGAATAACGTCTGCTGCGATAAAAAAGTGAAGCGAGGGTGCAGCCCCTACATGCAGTTGTGTAGTCGTGTATATTTCAGCAATTCATCTGCTAAAGAAGAAATTATTACTTATGAATTGTTTATATTTTAGCATTATCCGAGAAAAGATATTTTCTGTCAATTTTACATAAATATGATACAATAAGGCAGACGAGGATCTGGGAATTTTCTAAGGGATGTTTACCTCAATTTCCGAACAACACACCCTTTCAAAAGAACTTAAAAAAACTCACACACTGTCACAATATAAAAAATGCAAAAACACCAAAGCACTACCTGATTCTTGACTCTATCTGCAAAATCCTATAGTTATTTCATACGCGGGAGTTGGGGACCCGTAGGGGGATGCAGCGCCGGAGAGGGGACGTGCCCCTTCTCTGGACACTGATATAAATATATTATATTTTTTTAAAGCTCGGCATTATGGATATAATTCAAATACATGTTTTACATACATGTAGGTGTTGACGATAACATTTCCTTACGAATTCCCTTTCATCAACTGTATAATCTTATTAATTTATAACATTTGAATTTTAAGGCATGCTATCAGACAACAGAAGAAATATTGCAGGAAGGGTGTATGAGAAGGGAATTCCAACGGGAATTGACTATCGGAGAAGTATACTAGACTATATGGAAAGCAATGGGGCGCGGCTTGGAGAATACTCTCTACCCCGAGGACTGCAAAAAAACTGCATCTCAACAGTTTAAAGCATCTCCTACCACAATTACTAGATTTTGGACTCAGTATTGTACTGAAAGGTGCGTAAAAGTACCAGTTCAAACTAACCGAGGAAGAAAAAAGAAATTGTTGGAAGAAGATGTAGAGTACGTCCGTTTTTTGAAGCATGTTAGACCATCAATGGCCTTGCAAACTGTTAGAGAAGAACTGTTGAAGAATTAAAATTCGATGGAGACCGTGGGTTTACGTACCATTTCTAGAACACTGAAAGAGGACTTGAACATGACCTATAAACGAATATCAAAAATAAATAAAAACCGATTCACTCTACAGAATATGAATTATACGCAACATTTTATCAATCACATCAATCAGAAAGATCCATTCACTTTAAAATTCATGGATGAAATGGGAATTAAACTTGCGGTTGGGCAAAATAATTAAGGTCATTCAGTTAAAGGCCTTCCATGCATAGAATTGCCTCGATACAATCCTCATGCAAATGTAACTGTAAACGCAATAGTTGGAATGAGTGGGGTTAAATACGTAAAGATATTTGATAGAGCTTCAAATGGCAATGAATATGTTCAGTTTATTGCAGAAGCCGCACAAAGCTTTACAGACGAGGGTTAACCTGTTTTTCACCCAAGAGATGTCTTGATAGCTGACAACGCAGCAATTCACCATAACAGGGCAGAAAGGGAGCTTCGCAACTTTTTGCCAACAGTTGGTGTCGAATATTTCATTTTACCAACATATTCTCCTGACCTCAACCCTGTCGAAGCAGTGTTTCGCAAAATGAAGAAAATTATGAAAGGAGATAAATACATCACACTTTTGCATGCTGGCCTTTAAGGAAATAACATCAGCTGACACTTTGTCGTTTTTCAAAAATACGGAGTACATCAACTATTAATCAAATAAAACTCAATACTGTCTTGTTTTTGTCTTTTTATCTCTCTCAAATGTAAAAAAAAATTAATTCGTGCAGTAGACAAAAAAAAAGCTTCGTTAAAAAGTGGGTACCTTGGAGGAAAAATAGCAGTTATGCATGTACATGTATAACCCCCCCCCCCTAGATACCCAATACAAGTACCCACTTTTTAACATTTTTTTATTAGAGTTGTCTCAAGACTACATGGAAATAAAAAGTTAAAAATCGACACCCACCCCACCCCCCCCCCCAAAAAAAAACATTTACCGCGTCAATTTGATAAGCTGTAATAGATTACGAGGGTCAATAAAAAAAATACGAAGACTTTTGCCATAGCTATGTTACTTAACGTCATAATATTATTAAATTTAGTAGATATAATATATTATTATCGCATTATTGCATTTGCGACTCCTGTACTTCATCATGAGAACTGCTGCCGAATGCACATAATTATGCAGCTTTACAATGCATTTGAGTAATTCATATATCATACGATATTTCCTCGTTTTTTTATACGCCCGCTTTAACGAAGTGTGTTTGCGAGATCTCGTGCTCTGGCATTACGTATACTAAGCATTTAAAGGTAACTCCGCCTATGGAAACGAGTTGACCAATCATACAGTTTTAACACCGGCGGCGTGTATTGTTTATGCTTGACGTAGCTGACAGAACTGATCGTGACGCTATCGGAAAATTCCAACCAAAGCGGTTTTGATAATATATGGGTTTTTTTTTCAAATACTGACATATACCCCAGTCACTCCTTAACGTTAAACAATGATACAACTTATGCTGAAAATATTCCTATTCACTGGTATGCATGTGTCTCGTTACACAACAGCATCCATATGCGGAGGGTAAGAACGATGATTACTTAGTACATGTATGTTATTTGTTTTCGGTATTAACTCTAAGTCTCAACAAAAACAAAAAGCTGAAATATCTTTACATAAGACTTGTAGTAATATATGTTGTTTATAGTAATGTATCTGTATTTTACATGTATAAGGCATAACCTATTGTTTTAACATACCAGAACAAATACACCGAGGATTAAATTATATAGTACTGTCATTATAAACCTAAATCGTGTGTTATTATGTCTACGCCATCAATGAATCATTCATTTCATTAGTAAATAAATTGGTTTCAATGAGGAAGTTTATGGATCTTGAATCTTGTTGATGAATTTTCGGTTGAACGTACTTTTTACGTTTACAAAAATTAGTAACTATATAAATGTCAAATTATTTTTTTTTAAGTTTATTCGAACATATAACAAAACTGATTTATATTATGGGAATTAACATCAATCTATCTTTCGATCTCGCTGCATTAAACCCGAAATGAATAACGATATGGAAATGTAAAAGTGTATCAAAAAGAAAAATAATATTTTTTTAAGATAAAGATGACTTTGCTACTTATAAGTGATTTTGCTACTTATCAGTGATTTTGCTACTTATCAGATTCTTTAAAGGTTGTTGTCCAGGTTTATCGTGGAATGCAGAAACACAACAGTGTGAACGTAAGATGATATCTTTTAGAGACCCTTTAAAAAAAATATTCATTTTATATTGCATATTAAAAGTGTGATTCTGTTTCATGAAAAGCTTAAAAAGTTACATTTAATGAATTTGTTATATAGGGAAGACTATTGATTATAAACATAGATAAAACGCTCTGCAAGTACCGGATATACAGATATATCAATATCATTTACATGTACTAACACACAACACTTTAACACTTTTTCTTTGAATGCCTAACAAAGCATGATGTTTCAACTCGTACTGCAGACGTTAACCTGCATGATCATGACTAGCTACATCATAGCATCCAGATACGAAGAGTGAGGGTGACTTACTAGCTAGATAGATGATTAAATAATTCAACTATGTTAGCTACATTTCAAATACGCAAAATAAACTGTTTGTTTTTCTTGTTTGACATAATATCTATCTAGCTATGATAATGTAAAATAAAAAAAATTAAGTTTAAAATTACACGGTGACTCAAAAAATTGTTTTACTTATTATTGACAACGGAAATACGAATATACAACATGTGATCATTCGGGAGGTTGTACGCTAATAAGTAATCACATATATTGTATAAGTTAATGTGTTTTTAAAACTCATCAGGAATTTCACCTGTAAACAAACCAAGTTTTTGCGTCACCATGTCTCTTTTATCAAAGGATTAACTAAACTGATTTTTTTCACAAATCTGAAAGAAACATACATACATTTATATGCCATCAATTAATGAATCGTTTAATTGTTGATTCCATTTTCTCCCTGTATACACCCGGAAATAAATAAGAGATATGGAGACATAATCCGATCAAAAATTAAAAACAAATGTATAAAAAATGAGCAGGCTTTAAAATTAATTGTTATAAGATAAAGTTAATTTTATTGCTTAACAGATTGTTCAAAGGTTGTTGCTACGGTTTCTTTTGGAACTCAAAAACAAAACAATGTGATCGTAAGTAAACATCCATTAGAGGCAGAATAAACAGTATTTAAATATACATTTATTGGATTGCTATGGATGGCTGTGATTGCTACTGATTTAAAGCGTCTTATTGATAATTTAATTCATAATTAAAGTACAAATTCTAATTAAATGACAAAATACATGTAACTTATTTTTAATTGTTATATTATGTTACAAGAAATTATTTTTTATCACAAAGAAAGGTGTGAACGTGAATTTTTTCCATCTCTCAGCCCTTCATTGCATCCAGAACAAATAACTGTGAACTAACATATACTGTATTTTAAAGAAATATGTAATGCATATGATGTCATTTTACTGATTTCTCATTACCATTTCAAACGTTTAATACCTATACAACGCCTATATAACGTAGAAATGAAATACTAACGTTGAATAATATAATTGCTCCGTAGCCTCGCTTTTAAACCTACCTAGCTGTCCCACAAAAAAACTAGTTTTTAATCCTATTATTGCACACAGTTGCTTAATATCCACAATTAGAAAGGAAAATCATGAGAAAAAAAATTACAGTTCTTGAAATAAATGGCTTTTGGGGGATAAAAGAGGTTAAACAGTTTGTAATTTTTGACCCTATTTTTCTTCAAAAGATGCATAATTATCAATTTAAAGATTTTGCAATTAGTTTGTTGAGAGAAGCTAAAACAGCTTCACCTTTCACTATGAGTAATCAATGTCATCTTATATATTGCGGAATATTGTTATGACCCCCCCCCCTAAACATGTCAATAATGGAAGAAAGGTGGAAACTCTGCGTACTATATAGTAGGTTTTCCGTGAGGGTAATGTGGCTTTAAAAAAGGGAACAATACTGCTATATAGTCAGATTTCCCTGGGTAAAAATCTACTATATTGTCATTTTACCAGGAGCGGGGGGGGGGGCTATATAGCCATTGTACCGGGGGAAATGATGGCCAGGGGAATCATGTTTCTATACAACACCGGTACATTTATGATTTTAAGTGACACGTCACATGTAATTAAAAAAATCAATTGGCCTCTTGATATGTACTATTTATAAGATTTTTTTTTCATCCATGGGTCAATGATCCTAAGAGCTAGGATTCATGTAGATAACAACTACTTATTTGTTATAAATTGAAATCTGAGTTAATTTCAAAAATTAGGGTTCCCATGGACAATCCTTTTTTTAATTTATTTTCTCTAAAAATCCATATTTATAAAACTTCCAAATTTTTATAATTTTTTTTTTATTTCAGTAGAGAAGAATGAGACCATGTCTAAGTTTTCTTTTGTAATCAATTGCATCATTTAAATGAATAACAAATATATTGCAGTCATTTGACTGTTACACGGTTTGTGCAGAAATATGAGCCATCTCAGGATTAAAATATGTCATTCAGTCAACTCAAAGGTGACTTAATCTTGGTTTACTGTTAACCAAATAACACAATTCTACCACTTACAAAATGAGTATCCGTTCGAAACCTCTTTCTTAATATTATATGTGAGATGTCACATCTTTTATCTCTTATCTACCAATCACCATGTGTACGATTTTATGATACAAAACACAATCAAATTTGTTTTAAAAAAGGTAGTACAAAATATCACCCTGTTGGTATCTACGTACATGCCTCAATGTTGTAAATTTTTACGCCATAAATGAAACACAATGTATTGCCTTTTATTAAATAGGCATTTAAACTTAGAAAGAGAGGGAAGTTTATTTATCATTACAGTCAATAAACGCGTTAACAACATCACATAAGTATATCTGTTCTTTTCATTTGCTAACATATAGCACAGTCACTGCCAAACAAAACACAATGATACAACTTATGCTACAAATGTGTCTCTCCACTGTTTTCTCTCGTTACACAACTGCTTCCGGATGCGAAGGGTAAGAGCAATGGATTATTTAGTACATTATTTGTTTTTGATAGTCTCAACAGAAAATCATGATGATATATCTGTACTAACGAGTTGTAGTGATATATATGGTATATAATTATTTATTTATATGAGACATGTTATAGACATAAACATTTTTTTTAAAAATACCAGACAAAATACTCCGAGAATAAAATTACAGAGAACTGCCATTATGATCCTTAATTATTGATTGTAATTTGTACGCCATCAATGATCCCTTGACATCATTCGTAAATAAATTTTGTTTTACGAGGACATTTATGGATCATTGGTTCATTTCAGTGAAAAAAAGTTTATGTTCTACGTATTTTTCTAAAGAAATTGTCAACGAACAATCGTTCGATCTCCCTGCATTAAATCCGAAATGAATAATGATATGCAAATGTTGGAATATATTAGATCAAATATTGAAATACAACATTTAATATTAACAAGTAAACACTGAATTCATATTTTTTTTATTCTTAAAGATGATTTTGCTACTTAATAGATTCTTCAAAGGTTGTTGTCTGGGTTTTTCATGGAATACAGAAACACAACAGTGTGAACGTAAAAAGAATATCAATTAGAGACTTTCCAAAAAAAAAATATTGATTTTATATTGCATATCAAATAGTGTGATCTGATTGATAAAAATCTTAAATAGTTATTTTTAATCTGTTCTTCTCCAATGACCTGTTGTTGTTTTTTACGGGAAAAAATAGGTTTGATAGGGAAGATTATTGATTATAAACAAAATAAATGCTCTGCAAGTACCGGATATACAGATATGTCAATCTCATTTACATGTACTTACACACAGCACCTTAACACTTGTTGTTTAAATGCCTAACAAAACACGATGTTTCAACTCGTACTGCAGACGTTAACCTGCATGATCATGACTAGCTACATCATGGCATCCAGATGCGAAGGGTGAGGGTGACTTACTAGCTAGATAGATGAGTTAATAATTTAACTATCACTACTGCATGGAAAAAACCCTGAGACTATCAAAAAACCCGAGGAAACCCTGAGTGGCACTGAGAAAATCCTGAGAAACCCTGAGGTCGGCACTGAGGGTACTGAGGAAACACTGAGGGACCCTGAGGTTTGCACTGAGGGTACTGAGGAAACCCTGAGAAACCCTGGGGTCGGCACTGAGGGTACTGAGGAAACCCTGAGAGATCCTGAGGTCGGCACTGAGGGTACTGAGTAAGCCCTGAGAGACCCTGAGGTCGGCACTGAGGGTACTGAGGAAGCCCTGAGAGACCCTGATGTCACTTTTAAAAGAAAAACGAAGTAAATAATGCGCTTAAAATAAAATTATAAAAGCTAATATAATTAATTTTTATAATGATTATTTTGATTTTTATTTTGTCTAAATTTCTTTTCAGCACTTCTGAGCTTTAAGTAAGAAAAAGAATTCATGTTCGGGTATTATATAATCTGATTGTATTAAGGTTTTATTTTCAAATAAATGGCTTAATCTTTTGTTCAACTACAACAAAGATGTTTTTTTCTTTAATAATAGGCATGCATAAAAAGTAATATTTTATTTAATTAATTACATTTATTTTAATTTGACATCTGATTAAAATAGAACTTCCACCGTACTGTTTTTCTTAAACACTGCATATTACCTTCTACTAAAACCGTTGTGTATATCAATTGTCAATTCTTTTGTTTGCCCATGATCAGAAAAACACTGTAACTAACACAGAATATATAAGATATACACACGCGAGTTTTCTGCGTGTACTGAACAGGTGCCCGAGGCAATATTGGAAATATATTACAGTATGAAATTGTCGCGAATTGATTCAACTGAAATGTCGGTTGTGTATATCGATATGTAAAAATTCATTGTAAAAGAAAAACTTTAAAGTAGCAAACAATATATCACAGTTTAAAAAAACCCAGGTTATTACATGTAGTGAACAGGTACCCGACAGGTACAGTGTTTGAGCTATTTCACAATTTTAAAAGAAGATGTAGTTAATTTCATTTACATGCATTTAGTAACATCTAATAAAGATACATGCACAAATACATGCATGAATTTAAGGAAGTTTATTAGCTAAGATGTGTTTGTTGAATTAGGATTATCTAGCTTCAAAAAGTAGATAAGCGGTGGAGTTACTGTATATTGTATAGGTTTTGTGTAAATCACTATCTCTATTTTGAAAATTAAAATTTGAAATCAGTTTGAGAGCTCTTTTATTTGACAGAGTTGAGCTAATTTTAAAAAAAAACCTAAACTTATATATACCGATAACTGTCCCTTGGTTTGAAAAGTAATCAAAGTCAAGAACTGTCTGCCTCGTCTATATCACATCACAGAAAACAAAACCGAATCTTACAGACGATGTGAACTTTAATGTTATTGTTCTATTATTTATTTATATACAGGCTTAACACATACATCCAAGGCACGATGGGGGAGGGGGCAGGGGAGCCCGGACCCCCCTCCACACTTTTTTCTCGCAACAAAACATTTAACTTGGACGCGGGGGTGTTAAGGAAGCATATGGAATCTGAGTTACATGTTATTTTGTGAAATCACAAATCTTAGTTATTATGTACATATTTAAATATTTAAGCAACGAACCGTAGACCAAAAACAAATAAAAATTACTGGAGACAATTTTTATCACAAATTAGATTGTATTACGTAGATTTACACATTGATGACGTCATGACTGAAAGTTGAATGTCGTGTAAATTTGATCGGAAATCATTGTAAACAGATTCAAAATATAAGTAATCTAAGAACTTAAATAAAGTATTTTGGTGTGATTAATTGAGAATGGAACAAAAGGATACTGGGAGGGATGTTAGTTTTATCAATTATTCGCTAAAAGGTATGTAAATTGGCTTTTATTTCTCGGCCAGGCTTTCCTCTGTCGCTGTTATGATATAAAAATTCGACTAGAACAACACTACCCCGTATATATTGAACTTCCAATTTTACATGTATCGATAGTTTGATCAATGCTTAAATTGAAAAGTGCTGCTAGAATCCTGTGTAATGTGTTGTTTTGATGCAACATACCGTTTTCCGTGCAAACTGAATAAAAGTTGGGGAGGTTTTTTGAGAACCGGATGAATAACTATTTATTTAAGGAGACTATAGGATTCTAGCAGCGGTTTTGATAAAACTGAGATGTTTCGCCTTCACTTGATAGGTTTATTGTTTTGTGGAAACCGCAGGGTAGTGTTGTTCTATCTCATTTTATGTTAAGGAGTATACATAAGCTATTTATAGCTGTCACGTGATAACGCACCTATGTGGCAGTGATGAACTACCCGATTTTATTGCATTGACATATATTTCAAAG
The DNA here is from genome assembly GCA_020458035.1 of Magallana ariakensis. Classification (NCBI taxonomy): domain Eukaryota; kingdom Metazoa; phylum Mollusca; class Bivalvia; order Ostreida; family Ostreidae; genus Magallana; species Magallana ariakensis. The sequence goes on along the minus strand of CM035812.1, from coordinate 20,200,556 downwards.
GATAATACTAAGTTTTTAAGTTGATTCAAAACAGTTATTTAATCTCATGATTTTGAATATAACAGTCTAAATAAGACGCTAAATTGCCCATATGCTTCCTTAACACCCCCGCGGATTACATATGAATCAACACGGAGTTGCCCCCTCCTCCTTTTGGGAGCACGTAAGAAATTAAAGTAAAAGGAAGGAAATTAACAAGATAAAGGCCCAGTACGCCCCCCCTTCCCATGGATTAGGTATAATTTTCACGATTTTGGAAGCTGTATTATTCTCCATATTGTCAAGATTTTTTGGAAAAGTTTAACCCCCCCCCCCCAATTTTCAAAAACGATGTTACATGTACGTGCACCCTAGTTCCTTTTCAATAAGATAAACAGCTTTTCTCTACTATTCATCCAGCACCAATTATGAAAGTTTGCGTTGTTTTTTTAAGATTCATGCTAATAGAATTTCAGAAGGTTTTTTTTCAAAATGTTGAACTTACCGAATTTAGAAATATTTTCCATCCGATATAATTTTGATATTTCTTGTTACCGGAAATGCCGAGAGAGGGGAAGGGGAATTCCGAGGTCTGTCTGTCTTGTATAATTTTAATTAAAGGTCAAGTTAAATTGTTCAATTGTAACTTTTGTTGTCCTTTGTTTATTTTCAATAACAAAACTTCACATGAAATATGAAATTAAAAAGCAACAGTGATTTTTTGTCTTTTTTGATCTAACAGATGAACATCTTTATGTAAAAAATTCGCTTCAAATAAGGAAATAATTTTCCAGTCTTTCTCTCTTTCAAACTACAAAAACTTATATTAAAACATGAAATTATCTCTCTCTCTCTTTCTCTCTCTCTCTCTCTCTCTCTCTCTCTCTCTCTCTCTCTCTCTCTCTCTCTCTCTCTCTCTCTCTCTCTCTCTCTCTCTTCTCCCGTTCATATACTTTATGTATGTTGAGAATTACATAAGCTAGTATACTGTGATATTGCCAGTGTTTAAAATCATGTATCGGAAAAAGTATCTCTAGAGATACTTTTCTGGTTTAAGTTTTATCTATGGTTAGTTCGGTCATTTTGACGAGGTTAATTTCACAAAGTCATAGTGTTCCGTTACTGTTACTGTACTACATGCATTTAATAATTAAAATGAATTTCGAAAGAGTTAAAAATTATCTGATTTTGCAAATTCACCGATATGCTACAACTGTTAAAATTGAATCTTTCCACAAGAGAATTTATGTCAGCACCGGATTCACGGATATATATTTTTTGGATGTTTATAATGCGCAATAGAGACTGAGAAGGTGAATCAAAATCGATGCTTATACATGCATATAAACTCCTCTAATTAAATGTATGTCGTTAAACGGAAACAAAACTGAAGTACAATGATGTTGCTTTTGTTTTTTATAGTACCATCAATTCAAATACAATGAAACATTAAATGAAGAAAAATTGTACACATCGTAAAATATCTTTGTTTCAAGTCAAATTCGGCTAACAATTGCCGCCCCCCCCCCCCCCAGTGCATTTCAATTTTTCTTGATCATTGATTGTCTTCTTTCTTATTCGAAGTCCATGATAACAAAAGTAGTGTGTATGATAAACGATGTACTTTCTCCTTTGTGTACATGTATAGAACACATTCTTTTGTTTATCTGGGATCAAGAAAAACCTCGGAACTAACAGACAATGCTCAGACTTTACACGCGACAGAGTGACCGCGGCGAGGTGTGAATTTTGGCCACCTGTGTATATTATGTCGTGTAGCATCAAAATAAACAGCTGCGAATGGCGGGGAATTACACTGTAAATCAAGAGTTTTATAAAAAAAAAAGTGATTTCGCCCGAGTCTGCATGGAAATCAAAACATAGTAAAGTTTATGATTATTGAACAAGGACTACATTTATAAAGTGATCGCTCAAAATCGGGATTTACCAAATTTGTATAGCGATCAAAATCGGATTTTTAAAAAATATTTTACTCAGGGCTTGTAAATGAAATTCTTATTGTAATGTTCTGTTTCCTTTACCTACGGAGAGAGAGAGAGAGAGAGAGATAGAGAGAGAGAGAGAGAGAGAGAGACAAACAAAGAGAGAGAGAGTACATGGAGTTTAATAACCTTACACCATTTTACTGTCTTTTAGCATTAGAATTATAGTTTACAAATATATATGAGCATAAGAAGAATTTTCATGTATGGGCAATATTATCTCCACTGGTTAAAATGCCCATGCTAGTGCTTAAATACATGTATATTGTCACAGTTATAGGTTATAACTATAATTATAATTATATAGGAGTTTTTTCCCCATATTGTACAGAATATGCGATAGCATAATCAAAATAGATCTACATTTGTTTCAAATTAGAAATACCGGTAATTGAAATATATGAATGCTAATTAACCATGCAAATATGTTTTGTTAGGGCGACTAAAATGATTAATTAAATGAATAAAAGTGAACATGATTACACTACTAAGTCATAAAATGACTAAAATGATTTGGGGGTCCGAGCATTTTACATAGTAAATTAATGCGCTGTGTTTCCGTATAATTATGATCGCGGTAAGCTTGAAGCGCTTGGGAGAGAGGCCAAACGTGTTTATCAGTTATTTTGTCTTTGTGAAATACTAAGTAATCATGTTAATATAAATCTAGAATTGAACTCTATCCATCTACATTGAAGCTTGAGGAGACTAGATTTTATCTAAACATCTGACTCAACATTGACACAAATCAAGTTAGACTTGTATACCGATAAACCGCTTATATATCTTATTACATGTATTTAAACAAATGACCGTGTTTTGTAATTTGTAAAATAAAACATAAGTGGAGGACCCATGTAACCTGCCTGAGTTAAAGCGCATAATAACACAACATAATTAGCACGTGCAGATAATCAGACACCGATTGAAATGATCACCTATATTTTGACATTTTTGCCTGGTGTAATGATGCATAGAATAACATAGTTGATTCTTTTTAGCGGGAAGTAGATTAGTTAATATCTAAATCATGTAAATCGCAAGCGATGATAGCCATTGTTTTTTTTCCTGATAAATCATGAGAGAGAGAGAGAGAGAGAGAGAGAGAGAGAGAGAGAGAGATGATTTTTTCGGAAGGGGGGATCAGTCCGGTTCTTTGACACTTTTAACTTTTCACAGTGTGCATTGTCCAGTTCAGTAATTTATATGCATTATTGTATAGAACTGTCTTCATACATGTACATATAAAGCAATGATACAGTTCATAAATGATTTAATGCATGTATACAAATGCCGGTAACGGGTTACGTCAATACACATATGCATAATTTTAAAACAATGTTTCGGGTTTAAGATTAGAAAAAATATCATCCATTTATTTAAATTTTATTTGAAAAATGAAAAAAAATAAGAGAGCAATTAAGTTTTAATTCATATCACTGTGTCAAATGATGTTCCGAATTTAAAACTCTTCCTTTTCATGTTTGAAATTCTTAGAACTGATATATCAAAATTTTCAAATTCTGTTTTCTTTACTTGACAAACTTGGAAAAAAGTATTAAGGGGTGTTAATACAACATATTGCATTATTATTTAGCAGCACCGAGCATTTAGATCTTAGGACGTGTGTGTATATACAAGTACACGTGTGTCTGTCACCTCATTGTTTCAAATCTCGCTATCGTGCACTGCAAATTGTCAAGAAGGGCTGTGTACAGTAGCTTTTATATAATCACTTACTGGCCATTCAGATCTTAGGAAGTGTGTGTATAAATACATGTACACGTGTGTCTGTCACCTCATTCTTCCCAATCTCGCTACCTTGCACTGCAAATTGTCAAGAAGGGCTGTGTACAGTAGCAATTATATAACCACTGACCGAGTGAAAAAATGGTCAACATCCTCTCCTTTGAAAACATTAACTTCAATCAACGAGTTGTTAATCATGTGTTTTCAGGTTCTTTGATCAAATGATCTGGTGTTAAAAAAACATTGATGGATAAAAGAGTAAATTGACCGCTCTAAGTAAATCTAAGTAATTTTACATTGTACGTTATGAAAATTAATTAGGATTGCATGTTAACTTATTGGGAAATCAATTTCCGGGTAAACTATTAGTAACTTTTAATTCAAAATCAATGCAATCTCTCTCTCTCTCTCTCTCTCTCTCTCTCTCTCTCTCTCTCTCTCTCTCTCTCTCTCTCTCTCTCTCTCTCTCTCTCTCTCTCTCTCTCTGTGTGTGTGTGTGTGTGTGTATGTGTCTATACTCCTACATGTATAGAAAACACTAGTACTACATGTACATTAACACATTTACATGTATGTCGTGTATGTTCTAACAATGGCCGCGGAATGATAAAGAGTTGGTTATGAAATTAGGATTGCAAGTTAAGTTATAAGAAAATAAATTCCCGGGTAAACCATTAGTAAATTTAATTCAAAATCAATGCAAACTCTCTCTCTCTCATTCTCTCTCTCTCTCTCTCTCTCTCTCTCTCTCTCTCTCTCTCTCTCTCTCTCTCTCTCTCTCTCTCTCTCTCTCTCTCTCTCCTGTCCGACAAACTGTACCAATGTTGGTATAAGCTGATAAAGTTAACACGACTTTACCATGTGACCATGCACCTTGTAATAGTTAATCTTTTTTTTAGCGCGGTAGGTCTAACTAACGGTTAGCCTTACGTTGTATCCCGCATCAAATTTTACATACAAATATTTTTTTTTTTTACATATGATTAGCAGCATATGGCAAAACATATTGAATTAAAGCATTAAGATGTTTTACGTCTAAAAATGGAACATATAAACGTGGCATTCCGAGTCATTCGCAAACATCCAACTCCAATTCCACCCTTTCCTATTTGTACAACACAATTTTATGTGTAACAAATAAAGCCCCATATTACATTTTTTTAATTATGACGATTTTTTGTCATGATAATTGTTTATTAACATTAAACAAATTTAATATAACAGACCCAGTTAATACTTCAAAATTAATATCAGTCTATATAATCTTTACACTGTATCTAGGTAGCTTAATTAATTAATGGTGGAAAATGACATAAAAGAAAAAAGATCAGGTAAAATTTCATTCAGTACGAGTAAGAACAAAGGGGTCAGTACTTCTCTAAGTTTTTCAGTACGGTCACTAAAAAGTGTCACTACTTCTCTAAGTTTATCAGTACTGTCCAAGTTTGTCAGTACTTTTCTAAGTTTCTCAGTAATGTCAGTACATTGTCAGTAAATGTCTACGTTTATCAGTAAAAAATGGGAATGTCAGTACTTTTATGACTTAGTAGTGTTATTTACTTTAAAAACATTAAATTTTACGACCGACTCGTCTTTCATTTTGAAAGAATATTTCAAATGTTAACGGCTTTTTTTAAATTTTGAATAATAGATTATGTATAGCATGTTGCCCCTCGCTTGTCGTATATTAAACAAGTATACAGTGTACATATTATAAGTACATTATACATACTTATCCTTTGTGTTCCTGTGTTTTCCCTTAACTTAATACCATTTATTTAAGATGCTGTTTAATTAAATGAGGAAGTCTGACAATATGCAATTGCATCAGTAAAACAAATTTATACCAATGCATTGTTACACATGTTAATATTTATATTTAAGAATACGCCAATCATTAAATAATTAAAGATTTCATTGAATTTTTCGTATAAAATGCCGACCTCAGGGTCTCTCAGGGTTTTCTCAGTACCATCAGTGCCGACCTCAGGGTCTCTCAAGGCTTCCTCAGTACCCTCAGTGCAAACCTCAGGGCCACTCAGGGTTTTCTCAGTACCCTCAGTGCCGACCTCAGGGTCTCTCAGGGTTTCATCAGTACTATCAGTGCCGACCTCAGGGTCTCTCAGGATTTTCTCAGTGCCACTCAGGGTTTCCTCAGGGTTTTTTGATAGTCTCAGGGTTTTTTCATTACAGTAGTGATATGTTAACTACATTTCAAATACGAAAAATAAACTATATGTTTGTTTTTCTTGTTTGACATAATATGTATCTAGCAATGATAATGTAAAATAAATAATATTAAGCTTAAAATGACACGGTGACTCAAACAATTGTTTTACTTATTAATGACAACGGAAATAGGAATATACAAAATGTGATCATTCGGGAGGTTGTACGCTGATAAGTAATCACCTATAATGTATTAGTTAATGTGTTTTTAAAACTCATCTGGAATTTCACCTGTAAACAAACCAAGTTTTTGCGTCACCATGTCTCTTTGATCAAACGATTAACTAAACTGATTTTTTTCACAAATCTGAAAAAACATACATACATTTATATGCCATCAATTAATGAATCGTTTAATTGTTAATTCCATTTCCTCCCTCTATAAACCCGGAAATAAATAAGAGATATGGAGACATAATTCGATCAAAAATTAAAAACAAATGTATAAAAAATGAGCAGGCTTTAAAATTAATTGTTATAAGATAAAGTTAATTTCATTGCTTAACAGATTTTTCAAAGGTTGTTGCCAGGGTTTCTTTTGGAACTCAAAAACACAACAGTGTGATCGTAAGTAAACATCCATTAGAGGCAGGTTATAGAGTATTTGAAAATACATTTATTAAATTGCTAGGCATGGCTCTGCTTCCTACTAATTTAAAGCGTCCTTATTGATAATTTAATTCATAATCAAAGTAAATATTCAAATTAAAAGACAAAATGCATGTTACTTATTTTTAATTTTTTTATTATGTTACAAGAAATTATTTTTTATCACAAATAAAGGTGTGAACGTGATTTTTTTTTTCCATCTATCAGAGAGTCATTGCATCATGAACAAATAACTGTGTACTAACATGTACTGTATTTTAAAGTAATATGTAATGCAGATGAGGCCATGTTAATGATTTCTCATAAACATTTCAAACGTTTAATACCTATGCAACGCCTATATAACGTTGACATGAAATACTAATGTTGAATTATATAATTGCTCCGTAGCCTCGCTTTTAAACCTACCTAGCTGACCCACAATAAAAAACTACAGTTTTAATCCTATTATTGCACACAGTTGCTTAATATCCACAATTAGAAAGGAAAATTATGAGAAAAAAAAAATTACAGTTCTTGAAATAAATGGCTTTTGGGGGATGAAAGAGGTTATAAAGTTTGTAATTTTTGACCCTATTTTTTCTTCAAAAGATGCATAATTATCAAATTAAAGATATAGCAATTAGTTTGTTGAGAGAAGCTAAAACAGCTTCACCTTTCACTATGAGTAATCAATGTCATCTTATATATTGCGGAATATTGTTATGACCCCCCCCCCCTAAACATGTCAATAATGGAAGAAAGGTGGAAACTCTGCGTACTATATAGTAGGTTTTCCTTGGGGGTAATGTGTCTTTAAAAAAGGGGGAAATACTGCTATATAGTCAGCTTTCCGTGGGGAAAAATCTACTATATAGTCATTTTACCAGGGGCGGGGGGGGGGGGGGGGGCTGCTATATAGCCATTGTACCGGGGGGAAAGATGGCCAGGGGAAACATGTTTCTATACAACACCGGTACATTTATGATTTTAAGTGACACTTCACATGTAATTAAAAAATCAATTGGCCTCTTGATATGTACTATTTATAAGATTTTTTTTTCATCCACGGTTCAATGATCCTGAGAGCTAGGATTCATGTAGATAACAAATACTAATTTGTTATAAATTGAAATCTGAGTTATTGTTAATTTCGAAAATTACGGCTCCCAGGGACAATTCTTTTTGAATTTATTTTCTCTAAAAATCCATATTTATAAAACTTCTAAATTTTTATACTTTTTTTTATTTCAGTAGAGAAGAATAAGACCATGTCTAAGTTTTCTGTTGTAATCAATTGAATCATTTAAATGAATAACAAATATAATGCAGTCATTTGACTGTTACACGGTTGCTGCAGAAATATGAGCCATCTCAAGGATTAAAATATGTCATTCAGTCAACTCAAATGTGACTTAATGTTGGTTTACTGTTAACCAAATAACACAATTCTACCACTTACAAAATGAATATCCTTTCGAAACCTCTTTCTTAATATTATATGTGACATGTCACATCTTTTATCTCTTATCTACCAATCACCATGTATACGATTTTATGATACAAAACTCAATCAAATTTGTTTTTAAAAAGGTAGTACAAAATATCACCCTGTTGGTATCTACGTACATGCCTCAATGTTGTAAATTTTTACGCCATAAATGAAACACAATGTATTGCCTTTTATTAAATAGGCATTTAAACTTAGAAAGAGAGGGAAGTTTATTTATCATTACAGTCAATAAACGCTTTAACAACATCACATAAGTATATCTGTTCTTTTCATTTTGCTAACATATAGCACAGTCACTGCCAAACAAAACACTATGATACAACTTATGCTACAAATGTGTCTCTCCACTGTTTTCTCTCGTTACACAACTGCGTCCGGATGCGAAGGGTAAGAACGATGAATTATTTAGTACATTTTTTGTTTTTGATTGTCTCAACAGAAAAACATGATGAGATATCTTTACTAACGAGTTGTAGTGATATATATGGTATATAATTATTTATTTTTATGAGACATGTTATAGACATCAACATATTTTTTTAAATACCAGACAAAATACTCCGAGAATAAAATTACAGACAACTGCCATTATGAACCTTAATTATTGATTGTAATTTGTACGCCATCAATGATCCCTTGACATCATTCGTAAATAAATTTAGTTTTACGAGGGCATTTATAGATCATTGGTTCATTTAAATGAAAAAAAGTTTATGTTCTACGTATTTTTCTAAAGAAATTGTCAATAGATGATATCATGTTTATTTAAAATTGTATTTACTGATTTATATTAAGAAATTGAACAACGAACAATCGTTCGATCTCGCTGCATTAAATCCGAAATGAATAATGATATGCAAATATTGGAATATATTAGATCAAATATTGAAATACAACATTTATTATTAACAAGTAAACACTGAATTCATATTTTTTTATTCTTAAAGATGATTTTGCTACTAAATAGATTCTTCAAAGGTTGCTGTCTGGGTTTCTCATGGAATACAGAAACACCATAGTGTGAACGTAAAAAGAATATCAATTAGAGACTTTCCAAAAAAAAATATTGATTTTATATTGCATATCAAATAGTGTGATTCTGATTCATAAAAATCTTAAATAGTTTTTTTTAATCTGTTCTTCCCCAATGACCTGTTGTTGTTTTTTACGGAAATAAATAGGTTTTATAGGGAAGATTATTGATTATAAACAAAATAAATGCTCTGCAAGTACCGGATATACAGATATGTCAATCTCATTAACATGTACTTACACACATCACTTTAACACTTGTTGTTTAAATGCCTAACAAAACACGATGTTTCAACTCCACTACTAAGTCATAAAAGTACTGACATTCCCATTTTTTACTGATAAACTTAGACATTTACTGACAATGTGCTGACATTACTGATAAACTTAGAAAAGTACTGACGTTTTTACTGACGGTACTGAGAAACTTAGAAAAGTACTGACAAACTTAGACAGTACTGAAAAACTTAGAGAAGTACTGACACTTTTTACTGACGGTACTGAAAAACTTAGAAAAGTACTGACAAGTACTGATAAGTACTGACACCATTGTTCTTACTCCCGCTAGGTGTGAAATTGTATTAAATATTGTATTTTTAATTATAATAAAGAGTTAAACGATTATTTAATAAACTTATTAATAACATTTTACGTGAATGAAAATGTCAATTTTATTAATATGTTATTTTATAAGTGAAGGAAAAATTGAGCCTTGTTTTTTGAAAAAAAGAAACTGGCGGATTTTATAATTCTTATGTTGTTAGCTTGAGTTCTGATAATTATTAAGAAACGAAAAGTCAGTAAAAAATTGACACTCTTTAGCTAAACTTCAATTAACTTGATCACCCATAACAACATCTAGTTTATTTATTTAGCATTCAATCTGCCCGTATTACCCATGCACGGATTTACGGGGGATCTGGACCCCCCCCCCCCCACCCCACTTGTGCACCCTCCATGGAAAAATCTAATTTCTTAAATTTGCATAAATAATAAATATGGCTCAGACCAACCCCCCCCCCCCCCCCTTGGGGTCCGCGCATTTTACATAGTAAATTAATGCACTGTGTTTCCGTACACTTATGATCGCGGTAAGCTTGAAGCGCTTGGGACAGAGGTCGAACGTGTTTATCAGTTATTTTGTCTTTGTGATATAATATAAATCTAGAAATGAACCCTATCCATCTACATTAAGAGCTTGAAGAAACTAGATTTTATCTAAACATCTGACTCTGTCACATTGACACATATCAAGTTAGACTTGTATCCTGATAAACTTCATATTTATCTTATAACATGTATTTAACAAATGACCGTGTTTTGTAATTTGTAAGATTTAACAATAATGGGAGAATCCAAATAACCTGCCTGAGTTATTTATAATAGCGCATAATAACACAACATAATTAGCCCATGCAGATAATCACACATCGATCGAAATGATCACATACATGTATATTTTGACAATTTAGCCTGGTGTAATGACGCATAGAATAACAGACTGGTCTAAATGAAATGTCTGTTACTTCTATTTAGCAGGAAGTAGATTAGTTAATATCTAAATCATGTAAATCGCAATCAATGATAGCCATTGTTTTTGTTTTTGATAAATCATGAGAGAGAGAGAGAGAGAGAGAGAGAGAGAGAGAGAGGGGGTGTGTTTGTTGATTTTTTCGGAAGAGTGGATATATATAAGTCCGGTTCTTTGACATTTCACAGTGTTCATTGTCCGTTTCAGTTATTCATATGCATTATTGTACAGAATTGTCTTCATACATGTATATAATGATATAGTTCATAAATGATTTAATGCATGTATACAAATGCCGGTAGCGTAAATACCCACATGCATGATTTTTAAAACAATGTTTTGGGTTTAAGATTAGAAAAAAATATCATACGTTTATTTAAATTGTATTGGAAAAATGAAAAATATTAGAGAGCAATAAGTTTTATTTTATAACTCTGTGTCAAATGATGTTCCGAATTTAAAACTCTTCCTTTTCATGTTTGAAATTTTTATAACTGATAAATCAAAATTTTCAAATTCTGTTTTCTTTACTTGACAAACTGGGAAAAAAGTATTAAGGGGTGTTAAAACAACATATTGCATTATTGTTTAGCAGTACCGAACATTCAGATCTTGGGACGTGTGTGTATATACAAGTACACGTGTGTCTGTCACCTCATTGTTCCCAATCTCGCTACCATGCACTGCAAATTGTCAAGAAGGGATGTGTACATTAGCTATTATATAATTACTTACAGGCCATTCAGATCTTAGGACGTGTGTGTATATACAAGTACACGTGTGTCTGTCACCTCATTGTTTCAAATCTCGCTACCGTGCACTGCAAATTGTCAAGAAGGGCTGTGTACAGTAGCTATTATATAACTACTGACCGAGTGAAAAAAAAATGTCAACATCCTCTCCTTTGAAAACTTCAACTTCAATCAACCAGTTGTTAAACATGTGTTTTCAGGTTATTAGGTGAATTGATCTGGTGTAAAATAAAACATTGATAGAAACATGTAAAAAATTAAATTGACCGTTCTAAGTTAATCTAAATATAATTATGAAAATTAAATAGGTTTGCATGTACACTTATTGAGAAATCAATTACCGGGTAAACTATTGGTAACTTAATTTAAAATCAATGCAAACTCTTTCTCTCTCTCTCTCTCTCTCTCTCTCTCTCTCTCTCTCTCTCTCTAATAAAGAATTAGTTTATTAGGAAATAAATGTATGGGTTAATTATCAGTAAATTTAATTCAAAATCAATGCAAACTCCCTCTCCCGCGCACGCTCGCTCTCTCTCTCTCGCGCGCTTGCTCTCTCTCTCTCTCTCTCTCTCTCTCTCTCTCTCTCTCTCTCTCTCTCTTTCTCTCTCTCTCTGTGTGTGTGTCTATATAAACTCTTACATGTATAGAAAACAACAGTACTACATTTACATGTATGTCATGTATGTTCTTACCGGGCCATGGAATAATAAAGAATTAGTTATGAAATTAGGATTGCATGTTAACTTAATAGGAAATAAATACCCGGGTAAATTATCAGTAAATTTAATTCAAAATCAATGCACACTCTCTCTCCCGCGCATGCTCGCTCTCGCTCGCTTGCTCTCTCTCTCTCTCTCTCTCTCTCTCTCTCTCTCTCTCTCTCTCTCTCTCTCTCTCTATCTCCTGTCCGACAAACTGTACCAATGTTGGTATAAAGTTAACACGACTTTACCATGTCACCATGCACCTCGTAATAGTTGATTTTTTTTTAGCGCAGTAGGTCTAACTACCGGTTAGCCTTAGGTTGTATCCCGCATCAAATTTTTTATACAAATGATTTGTTTACAAGAGATTAGCTGCATAAGCAAAACATATTGAATTAAAACATTAAGATGTTTTACGTCTAAAAATTGAACATAAAAAACGGGGCATTCCGAGTCATTCGCAAACATTCGACTCCAATTCCATCCCCTTCCTATTTGTACAACACAATTTTATGTGTAACAAATAAAGCCCAATATTACACTTTTTTAATTATGACAATTTTTCTAATCATAATTTGTTGTTAACATTAAACCAATTAAATATAACAGACCCAGTTAATACTAGTCTATATAAACTTTACACTGTATCTAGGTAGCTTAATTAATTAATGGTGAAAAATGACATAAAATAAAAAGATTAGGTAAAATTTCATTCAGTAAGAGTAAAAACAATGGGGTCAGTACTTATCAGTACTTGTCAGTACTTCTCTAAGTTTTTCAGTACCGTCAGTAAAAAGTGTCAGTACTTCTCTAAGTTTATCAGTACTGTCTAAGTTTGTCAGTACTTTTCTAAGTTTCTCACTACCGTCAGTAAAAACGTCAGTACTTTTCTAAGTTTATCAGTAATGTCAGTACATTGTCAGTAAATGTCTAAGTTTATCAGTAAAAATGGGAATGTCAGTACTTTTTTGACTTGGTAGTGCTCGTACTGCAGACGTTAACCTGCATGATCATGACTAGCTACATCATGGCATCCAGATGTGAAGGGTGAAGGTGACTTACTAGCTAGATAGATGATTTAATAATTTAACTATGTTAACTACATTTCAAATACGAAAAATAAACTATATGTTTGTTTTTCTTGTTTGACATAATATCTATCTAGCAATGATAATGTAAAATAAATAATATTAAGTTTAAAATGACACGGTGACTCAAACAATTGTTTTACTTATTAATGGCAACGGAAATAGGAATATACAAAATGCATGTGATCATTCGGGAGGTTGTACGCTAATAAGTAATCACCTATAATGTATTAGTTAATGTGTTTTTAAAACTCATCTGGAATTTCACCTGTAAACAAACCAAGTTTTTGCGTCACCATGTCTCTTTTATCAAAGGATTAACTAAACTGATTTTTTTCACAAATCTGAAAAAACATACATACATTTATATGCCATCAATTAATGAATCGTTTAATTGTTAATTCCATTTCCTCCCTCTATAAACCCGGAAATAAATAAGAGATATGGAGACATAATTCGATCAAAAATTAAAAACAAATGTATAAAAAATGAGCAGGCTTTAAAATTAATTGTTATAAGATTAAGTTCATTTCATTGCTTAACAGATTTTACAAAGGTTGTTGCTACGGTTTCTTTTGGAACTCCAAAACACAACAATGTGATCGTAAGTAAACATCCATTAGAGGCAGAATAAACAGTATTTAAATATACATTTATTGGAGTGCTATGGATGGCTGTGATTCCTACTGATTTAAAGCGTCTTATTGATAATTTAATTCATAATTAAAGTACAAATTCTAATTAAGGGGAGACAGGACGTTGCAGTGTAAAATTATTTGTCAATAAAATGTTTTGCTTTTCTTAGCACGTTTACATTTAGATGTCCACTACAACATGCATTATTTTCATGACTACTTTCTTACCTTGCAAGGGAGATATTTTGATAGGAATTATCCCCCTTGTCTGTCATTATGATTTTTTTTAACAATTTCAATTTTCTGCAATAATTATCTTATTTGATGGAATTTATTTGCAAATTATATTCATTAATTTAAAGAATGGAAACAAATTTCAAAATCAATTACAACAGTGGCCTTTTTACATAGCAATATCATAATTTTATCAAAATATTGCTCAAATGAGCGCTTCAAATTTTGAAGTTTTTGATTCTAAATTTGAACAAAATGTGATGGCACAAAAAAAAACTGTCAATGAATTTTTGAACAAAATTTCATATATCAACCTTAGCATGCGTTTTATTACCTATAAAATTTTCATGGCCACTTTTTTGCCATTCAAGAGAGATGATACAATAGGAATCACCCATACCCCTTATTCTGGAATTATGACCTTTTGTGACAATTTCTGTTTTAAACTATCAAAAAATAATGCATTATTTAGATTTATCAATTAACATGAACGAGAATATATATATCTGATTATATTAACCGCTTATGATTTTATACATTTACATTTCTAAAATTAAAATTTTAAATTTCCCCCATCTTATGTTGTGAAAATGACTACTTTAGAGCCGTTGATTACGGGAAAAAGATCTATCAAATCCTGTATGACGTAATAATGGATAAATGACATCATAGCATCATACAATCAAATCAATTATGACGTCATAATAGAGTTAGCACATCAAAATATCATTGCAATGAAAGTCACGTGATACGTGTCCTGTCTCCCCTTAAATGACAAAATACATGTAACTTATTTTTAATAGTTATATTATGTTACAAGAAATTATTTTTTATCACAAAGAAAGGCGTGAACGTGAATTTTTTCCATCTCTCAGCCCTTCATTGCATCCAGAACAAATAACTGTGTACTAACATGTACTGTATTTTAAAGTAATATGTAAAGCAGAGGATGTCATTTTACTGATTTCTCATCAACATTTCAAACGTTTAATACCTATGCAACGCCTATATAACGTAGAAATGAAATACTAATGTTGGATAATATAATGGCTCCGTAGCCTCGCTTTTAAACCTACCTAGCTGACCCCCCAAAAACTACAGTTTTTAATCCTATTATTGTACAGAGTTGCTTAATATCCACGATTAAAAAGGAAAGTTTAAAAAAAAATGTACAGTTCTTGAAATAAATGGCTATCGGGGATTGTAGAGGATATAAATTTTGTAATTTTTAGTCCTGTTTTTCTTCAAAAAGATGCATAATTATCAAATTAAAGATATGACAATTAGTTTTTTGAGAGAATCTAAAACAGCTTTACCTTTCACTATGAGTAATCAATGTCATCTGAGATATTGCGAAATAGTGTTATGAATGGCCCCTCATAAACATTTCAAGAATGGAAGAAAGTTGGAAACTCTACGATATAGTAGGTTTTCTGTGTGGGTAATGTGGCTATAAAAAGGGGAAAATACTGCTATATAGTCAGCTTTCCGTGGGAAAAATCTATTATATAGTCATTTTACCAGAGGCGGAAGGGGCTGCTATATAGCCATTGTACCGGGGGGAAAGATGGCCAGGGGAAACACGTTTCTATACAACACTGGTACATTTATGATTTTAAGCGACACGTCACATGTAATAAAAAAATCAATTGGCCTCTTGATATGTACTATTTATAAGAATTTGTTTTCATCCACGGGTCAATGATCCTGAGAGCTAGGATTCATGTAGATAACAAATACTTATTTGTTATAAATTGAAATCTAATTTAAGTTATGTTAATTTAAAAAATTACGGCTCCCATGGACAATTCTTTTTGAATTTATTTTCTCTAAAAATCCATATTTATAAAACTTCCAAACTTTTATACTTCAGTAGAGAAGAATGAGACCCTGTCTTAGTTTTCTTTTGTAATCAATTGCATTATTTAATTGAATAACAAATATAATGCAGTCATTTGACTGTTACACGGTTGGTGCAAAAATATGAGCCATCTCAGGATTAAAATATGTCATTCAGTCAACTCAAAGGTGACTTAATGTTGGTTTACTGTTAACAAAATAACACAATTCTACCACTTACAAAATGAGTATCCGTTCGAAACCTCTTTCTTAATATTATGTGTGACATGTCTTTTATCTCTTATCTACCAGTCACCATGTACACGATTTTATGATACAAAACACGATCAAATTTGTTTTAAAAAAGTAGTACAAAATATCACCTTGTTGGTATCTACGTACGTAAATCAATGTTGTAAATTTTTACGCCATAAATGAAACACAATGTATTGCCTTTTATTAAATAGGCATTTAAACTTAGAAAGAGAGGGAAGTTTATTTATCATTACAGTCAATAAACGCTTTAACAACATCACATAAGTATATCTGTTCTTTTCATTTTGCTAACATATAGCACAGTCACTGCCAAACAAAACACTATGATACAACTTATGCTACAAATGTGTCTCTCCACTGTTTTCTCTCGTTACACAGGTCGGGTACACTACCTTATATGGATAGCATTATTTAACATGTGACAATATTAGCGTCAAACAGATTCGCCAATCCAATCAATGAGTCGCAAAGCATGACGGTCTACTACGTGTTTATGATTCAACAGACACACGTGGTTTTTGTCGATTTTATGAACAATATTTAATTGCTTGCCGGAAAATTTGTACAACTTGTTTTGTACTTTAAAAGGTAAAAAAGGAAAGATTACGTACCATAGACTTTGTTCCATGCTCACATTGAAAAATACTGTTGTTATAGTTTTATATTGTTGCTTCAAAAATTGATCAGTATCAACAGTCTGTCATTCATACGCATACAAGTACAGATTTTGATAAGGGAAAACTGCATAATTGTTTATTGGTGACTTAATCATCGAACACCATGTTGACTATGTCCGGGAAATAAACATTGTTTTTGAAATTGCGTAGTTGGAAATACCGGTATAACGAACACTAGAAGCACCAGCAAAACATTTTGTAACTGCTAAGCATTTTCATTATTGTCACTGAAGAAAATTTCAAAGCGTATTCTACATGTACTAAATTAATGTAGTCCCAAACCAGGGGTATCACGTGAAAAACGTACTCACTGCTTCGAATTCAGTAGGACATATACCTCTCTTTTGAACATTGACAATTGGTGTATTTAAAAAGGTTGATATACGGCCTACTAAGCAATATTTTTAAAATGTGAGCATAGAAATGAAAGATGAGACATAATTTTCCATTATTATTCCATAAATTCTGAAAAATAATTGAAAATGAGTTTCCAAAAGACAATTCAAAATAGTATATATTTTCAATACGTATTGTATACAATAAAACTCGTAGTAGCCCACAATGCCTTGCAACTCATTCAACTGATTGGTCTGCCGAAAAAAGTAAACAGATAGCTAACTTAGTATGCAAATGTATGCCGACGTCACAAAATCTAGTGGTCTCGACCTGTTACACAACTGCGTCCGGATGCGAAAGGTAAGAACGATAAATTATTTAGTACATTATTTGATTTTTGTAGCCTCAACAGAAAAACATGATGAGATATCTTTACTAACGAGTTGTAGCGATATATATTGTATATTATTATTTATTTTTATGAGACATGTATTTGACATAACCATTTTTTAAAAAAATACCAGACAAAATACTCCGAGGATAAAATTACAGAAAACTGCCATAATAAACCTTAATCATTGATTTTAATTTGTACGCCATCAATGAAACACAATGTATTGCCTTTTATTAAATAGGCATTTAAACTTAGAAAGAGAGGGAAGTTTATTTATCATTACAGTCAATAAACGCTTTAACAACATCACATAAGTATATCTGTTCTTTTCATTTTGCTAACATATAGCACAGTCACTGCCAAACAAAACACTATGATACAACTTATGCTACAAATGTGTCTCTCCACTGTTTTCTCTCGTTACACAACTGCGTCCGGATGCGAAGGGTAAGAACGATGAATTATTTAGTACATTTTTTGTTTTTGATTGTCTCAACAGAAAAACATGATGAGATATCTTTACTAACGAGTTGTAGTGATATATATGGTATATAATTATTTATTTTTATGAGACATGTTATAGACACCAACATATTTTTTTTAAATACCAGACAAAATACTCCGAGAATAAAATTACAGACAACTGCCATTATGAACCTTAATTATTGATTGTAATTTGTACGCCATCAATGATCCCTTGACATCATTCGTAAATAAATTTTGTTTTACGGGGACATTTATGGATCATTGGTTCATTTCAGTGAAAAATAGTTTATGTTCTACGTATTTTTCTAAAGAAATTGTCATATAAATTATGTCAAGTTTATTTTAAAGATAATAAACTGATTTATATTAATAATTGAACAACAAACAATCGTTCGATTTCGCTGCATTAGATCCGAAATGAATACTGATATGCAAAAATCATTTCTAACAAGAAAACACTGAATTCATTTTTTTTATACTTAAAGATGATTTTGCTACTTAATAGATTCTTCAAAGAATGTTGTCCGGGTTTCTTATGGAATACAGAAACACAACAGTGTGAACGAAAAAAAGAATAGCAATTAGAGACTTTCAAAGAAAAGCAATTAATTTTATATTGCATGTCAAATAGTGTGATTCTGATTCATGAAAATCTTAAAAAGTTATTTTCAATCTGTTCTTCCCCAATGACTTGTTGTTTTTTTTTACCGAAATAAATGGGTTATATAGGGAATATTATTGATTATAAACAAAATAAATGCTCTGCAAGTACCGGATATACCGGAAATACAGATTTGTCAATCTCATTTACATGTACTAACACACAAAATTTTACCACTTGTTGTTTGAATACCTAACAAAACACGATGTTTCAACTCGTACTGCAGACGTTAACCCGCATGATCATGACTAGCTACATCATGGCATCCAGATGCGAAGGATGAAGATGACTTACTAGCTAGATAGATGGTTTAATAAATTTACTAAGTAAACTATATTTCAAATACGATTAATAAAATATTGTTTTGTTTTTCTTGTTTGAAATAAACTGTTGGGTATGATAATATAAACTAAATAATATTAAGATTAAAATGACACGATGACTCAAAAAATTGTTTTATTTATTGATGACAACGGAAATAGGAATGTACAAAATGTGATCATGCGGGAGGTTGTACGCTAATAAGTAATCACATATAATGTATTAGTTTACGTGTTGTTAAAACTCATCTGGAATTTCACTTGTAAACAAACCCAGTTTGTGCGTTACCATGTTTCTTCAATCAAACGACTAACTAAACTGATATTTTTTTTTACAAATCTGAAAACAAAACATACACATATTCATATGCAATTAATTAAATCGCTTAATTGTTCATCCCATTTTCTCCCTTTATAAACCCGGAAATAAAGAAGATAGATATGCAAACAAAAATTGAAAACAAATATGTAAAACAAAATGAGCAGGCTTTGAAATGAATTGTTATAAGATAAAGTTGACTTTGTTGCTCAACAGATTTTATAAAGGTTGTTGCCAAGGTTTCTCTTGGAACTCAAAAACACAACAGTGTGAACGGAAGAAAACATCCATTAGAGGCAGAATAAAATATATATAAATATACGTTTATTAGATTGCTATGGATTGGTGTGATTCTTACTGAGTTAAAGCGTCCTTATTGGTAATTTATTGCATAATCACATTAAAATTTTTAATTATATAACAAAGTAACTTATCTTTAATCTAAAGCTGTTATATTATGTTATAACAGATTAATTTTTATTACAAAGAGAAGTGTAAACGTGAATTATTTCCATCTATAAACCCTTCATTACATCCATAACAAAAAACTGTGTACTTACGTGTACTGTATCTTAAAGTAATAATGCAGAGGATGCCATTTAACTGCTTTCTTATAAACATTTCTAACATTTAATACCTATACAACGTCTAATTAACGTACAAATGAAATACTTATGTTGAATAATATGTTTTTTGTCAATTTCAACTTTAAATTTAACTTTTTTTTTCAAAACAGTTTTCTGTCAAAATACTTAATGAAGTCACTAGCAATTTTAATAATGATCAGGCACAAAGAGTATATATTCAAGTATAGCCTGACCTTTTGTTCTTCCGTTAAAAAACCTGCTGTTCATAAAAAGACCCTGATTTATTTGATCATCTTATATTTCACATTATTTGTGTATCTATTTTCAAGAATGTATGCCTGGTTACACTAGGGAGAACTGTTCATCACCGTGTCCATATCCTTATTACGGAGTAAACTGTCAAAGAACATGCAACTGTAGCAGAGACTTGTGTGACGTATCCACGGGATGCATTAGTCTAACTACAGGTTAAGAGTTTTAAAAAAAAATATTATGATGTAAAAGAGTCACTAGAAATACATACATTTTGATATTTAAATTTACCCGACACTACACTGAAGTTAAAGGTGTTGGAAAACAGCATCAATTTTAATATACTTGTTTAAAACCTGTATTTTCACTGTATTTCATCGGCTCAAGAAATATTATCTTGAAAAGTATATCAAGGAAATTTCATTTTTATTCTTATGTCTTGAATTGATTATTAGAGATTAATCGAATAATTTTTAATTGAAAAGGTATTAATTATTGCCTATCTTCAGCACAGAAAGATTGAAGCAAAAGGACTCTAGAGTAAAAAGGTCCGTCTTCTTATAACGATAAGGCATGACAAATCAATGTAACTGTGATAACGCAGACGTGGAAGCGGTCGGTGAATAATAAAATTACTGCTCAATTTTGGAACAAATATATATTAAATTTTTGATATAACTTATTTAGACATAAATTTTTCTCAAAACTTAACAATAAAAACACCGATTGAATTTTCAGCATTTGTACATTTATAATCAATGTTTGAAATAATCTGCGCAGTAAAAATCTATATTTTTTTAAAAGTCAAATAGGGTATGTCATTTCACCAGAGCTATTTATCTGCACAATTCTAAACAAATATCTTTGTTCACAAGAATTTAGTCAAACCTATAACAATGTTCCTGTTTTTCTGCATTTTTAAAATAAACTTACTAGTTTTTAGAATTATCTGCTTGATCTTCTAACATTTGTGCACTTATAACATCAAAGTTGGGGATATTCTGCGCTGTATGGAACCACATTTCTTCAAATGAAATATGGTTCGTCATTGCGTCATAGCTATTTAGCTTACGTCGTTTAATTCTTCCAGTGGAAATCATATTGACGTCATAACATGACGTCATTCAGTGTTCGCTATCTATTAGGTTAAACTGAATAGGATAGGAAAGGATGTTAGATACAGGATGCAGGGTACACGATAAAAATAGAAGATAAAATATAACTAGATATATTCTATCCATCCTATCTTGTATCAATCAACCAATCAAAACCAAACTTATGTTCAGTTATCTTCTAAAAATGCTTTTTGTAAAATTTATTTTAAAACTTATCGAAAAGTTCTTTTGCACAAAACTTCACTATTACTATTATGTTAAAATAAATTTTGCAGAGCTTTGTGTTTTTTTTTTTTTTTATTTTTTTTTATTTTTTTTTTTTTTGAAAATGTCATTTCTCATTTTTAATCTGATAGAAAAGAATAAATACGATATAATATATAGGATCATGATGAATTTAGAATGTATAATACAGGATGATACATGTAGGTACATGATATTAAGAGGTTAAGTTGTAAACTTTATGAATAGCGGCATTGTACCAGTTATCTGTCAAAAATTGTATCATGATTATTATATTTATTATAAATTCATTCATAAGAAAAAACTCAGTGAAATAAAAACATTCCGTAAAATTTTAATAAGCTAATTTACATGAAATCGCAAATACGTAGCCTAACTTAGCCAGGATACACTTGTGTGGTGTTTCTAACGGCTGTAGTATTGCTGTTAACAATAAGTTACGATGAAGCATCGAATCGTTATTTTTTGAAAGATATATTCTCGTAACTGCAGTGGTGTGTGCATACAAATTGAGTAACGAGCGTTAGCGCGTTATGAAAATTTGTATGCACACACCACTGCAGTTATGACACTATATCTTTCAGAAAAAAATGATTTAATGCTTATATTTACATTTTTTAAACTTCTTGTCTTGTCTGCAAATGTGATTTATACCTTAAAAATCCTAATTTATCATAAGGGTAAATTCATACAAATGGAAGAGTCACTGTAACAGCCGCAAGCGTGAACTTTGATTTTTGCTTGTGACGTTGCATTTTACAGCGTTCAACATTTGTGACGTCATAATAAAACTCGACATTTTTAACCTTTCAGTTTCCTGTGTGTGTTACGGTGTTATAACTGCAGTAGATTTCTATTCACTTTACATTCAAAAAATATGTGCAATTTAAATATCTAATTATATCAAGTATTCAAACTCTTTTTACTTTTGATGAACAATTTGATATATCAATTTTTAACAAAAATTGCTTATGTTTTCTCAGTTCAAATAGAGTGCATTTCGGGATACGTTGGTGAAAATTGTCGAGGAAAATGCGCCTATCCTTAATACGGTGTAAATTGTCAAGGTCAATGTGATTGTGATGAAGAGAGATGTGACTTTTCTACCGGATGTACAAATTTGACAAAAGGTATTGCATCAGATTTTACACTAGTTTGATTTGTGAAAGCAAACTCTATTTTTAGTTGATCTAAATTGTCCTGGATTCATAAAATTATGATTATTTGATTATTGACCTTTTTCATAATAATAAAAGTATGCTTCAAAAACACATGTAGACAATGCTTTATTTTATGGCTATAACAACTTACTATGCAATTACTCCACTAATGGTTTTTTACTTGAGGTAACATTATTGAGATGTATTTCAAAGAAATCTGACACGTGCTTTTAATAGAATAACGGACAGATAGAGAAAGGGAATGTCAGCAATTTTAAGGAAATATACAAAACCACAATATATAAAAATCATTTTATGAAAGAAAAGGAAGACATATAAAAAGAAAACATAGAGAAAATAAAGTTATTTTTAATTGTACATGAAACAATGACAATGACAATCCGTCATCCATCTCAAAAATCCATAAAACAAAATACAAATTCAAAGCAGAGCAACACGGGCCTCAAAAAAGATGGAGGTAGGATCAGGTGCCTAGGAGGAGTGAGCATCCTCTGCTGACCGGTTACACCCGCCATGTGCTCTTTGTCGTAATCGGGAAAAGACATCATCTATTGACATCATCGTGATTGAACCTTCAGTAGCTATCAGCCGACTATCAGTAAAGAAAACGGTTACCACCTTCAATAACATTGTAGCAAACATTATCGATTTATTAATATATACCTCTTACAACCCTTAACCACGCTTATACATGTACATACACGGTGTTCGACACATAAGTTCATTTGTGATTAAGAAATGAATAATAACTCGGCATGTACACCCTGAAACCAATAATTTAAAGACGATTTGGGAAATGAGACTACGATAAATACGAATTATCAAAATATCAGTATGTTCAAACAATCAAATTGTTTTTCAAAGCGTTTATAGTGATTATGTCGTTCACGATAAATGCATTTTTTTGCAAGTATTATAAGTTAAGTTATTTGCTAAGGTAATGTTGCGCTGACAAATAACACACTTTAATAATTGATTGTAACTAGTAAAAATATATTTCTTTAGACAAGTGTTTTCATAAATAGAAAGACTTGTGTGACATTTCTAACGGCTGCATTGCTGTAAAAATAGGTTACAGTTAATTACACCGAGTAATTTAAAATGGTTTTACTATTGATGAGAAATTTGATTTAATGATTTTTAAAAAATAGTTATTGTTGTTTCAGTTCAAGCAGAATGCATCTCCGGATACATTGGTAAAAACTGTAGAGGAAAATGTACCTATCCTTATTTCGGTGTGGATTGTCAAGGTCAATGTGATTGTGATGAAGAGAGGTGTGACTTTTCTACCGGATGTACAAATTTGACAAAAGGTATTGCATCAGAATTTACACTAGTTTAATTTGTGATAGCAAACTCTATTTATAGTGGATCTGAAATGTCCAAATTTACCAAAACAATATGATTATTTGATGATTGAATTTTTTTATCATAAGAAATGTATTCTTAAAAAAAACATGCAGATAAAGATTCATTTCAGGGATAGAAATAATTATCATGTAATTTCTCCACACATTTGTTACTTGTTGTGTCAAGATGTATTCCATAGAACGAAGAGGGGAATAGTTTTAAAATAGAAAATTAAAAGACACAAATAAACAAATAGACAAACAAACAAACAAACGTAATATTAATTAACTGAAGTTTTTCTATTTCATTTTTTAGTAAATAGCATTTTCAATACATATAGATGGTGTGCATGTAGATGGTGATGATATTTTCAGCTATGCTTATAAGAGTTTAAACATACGAACGAACAGATAAAGAGCAAAGGACAAAGACTTGACAGAAATGTACGCAAACCACAATTAAAAAAACAATTATTTAAATAGTAATTGAAAGAATTTAGAAAAGAAAACTTTTAAAAATATTTTTTTTAATAGTACATGATCTGGAATTATCGTTATTAAAGTTTCAGTAGCCATCAGACGTCTATCAGTTCAGAAAACGTATATGAACGGTCAATAATTTCAATAACTTGGTGAATAAACACTATTGAGTAAACTTAATATTTCCTTTACACACTTATACCACTTATTACATGTACGTGAGTTATATTCGGGACAGATGGTCACTACGAGTAGAACTGCACGGCAAGTATACCATTAAACCAGTAACATAAAGAAGATTTGGGAGATGAGACGACAATTAAAAAGTAGTATAAGTTTTAAGATAATTGCATGGTTATCACTTATATTATAAGATAGCTTGTTTTATTTTCAAATTTAATAAAGTGAGAGTAACTGGATAACATAATTGAGAAAAGAGTTTATTTCAACAATTGTTTGAATACTAACAATTTTGTTTTGTAAAAATAATTGAAATAATTAAAATATATTAAACTTACATCAACATATGAATGCACAATTAATTAAGGTTTTTAGATCTAAATTAAAGTAAATTTAATTCAATGTTTAAATAATGTAAAAATGGGAAAAAAAACAACATTAAGCTTGTATTAACAAAAAGTGGAAATGTGTCTATAGTTAGTATTTATATCAAATAGTGTACTCATCATATAGATACTTTTTTCATTGAAAGTTTTTATTGTAGGTTAAATTTGATAGCGGTGCAACACGTTTACTTCAAATCACATGTTTCAACTCTTGTATTCGGTCGCTGCATGTAAAGCTTTAAATCACGACACTAGAATATGTAGACGTATTTGCACATCATTCGGATTCTGCAAGTCTCAGCACTATGATTTAAAGCACATTGTTCAAAGTTTTGCTCTGTGATCCTTTCATACAAACCGTCATGTACTCTAATTTGAAAATTGTGTTTTAAATGATCGTTATGTAGTTTTGTATATTCTAATAAATATATGTCTATATATGTTTAATGAACGCTGTTTTCTGTTTTATTTTCTAGCAATAAACTATATTAATCTGTTCATAAAAATATGATTGATATCGACATTGAATTTTTCTGCAAAAAAAAAAAAGAAATAATGGTATCATTTTCATGTTTATGATTTTGATGGTTTGAAATTGGTTTTCTCTATTTACCAAGCAAACTTTCAAACGGATATTTTTTTGGAATTCTTGAGTGACTTTAAATTATGAAAAAAATCATCACATCCAACAACCAGATCACAAATCAGCTATCTTTTTTAAAAATAGTGTAAAGTTGAAATTGGTTTTCTGTAGTTTACCAAATATAATTTTAGAACCATATTTTTTGAGTTCTTGAGGGGACTCTAAGTAATTAACATAGTTATTACTAAAGGTGATGATTAGATTCATAGTGGAATCATCAATGAAAAGGTCCGTCAAATTGTTGTTTAAAAAAACCCACAAATAACAGTGTTAACAATTCGACTTTTATTTTCTTAAGTGCTAAAAGCTTTCCTCTTTTTGTCATCTGTTTTCTTGTATATACACTCTGCTAAAATTTGAAAACATTTTCTCTTCTACGTTCTTATCCTTATAACGTAAAGGAATGCTTAAGAAAATTTGAGTATTCCTTTAGGATGCCATAGCATTACCACAATTTAGGTTTTATGAATTGACTTTATTATTATTCATGTTTTAATACAATGGAAAGATCTATTTCTCAAAGATATATGGTCTTTTTGTATTTTTCTTAGCATTAGGCAATAAACATTATTTTATATCCTTTTTTTTCCTTGAGTTCATAATGAAACATTGCTCACACTACTGAATGAAATAACCCTGAGTCTATCAAAAAACCCTGAGTGGCATTGAGACAACTCTGAGACTCTGAAGTCGGCACTGAGGGCACTAAGGAAACCCTGAGAGACCCTGAGGTTTGCACTGAGGGTACTGAGAAAACCCTGAGAGACACTGAGGTCACTTTTAATAGAAAAACGAACTTAGTTATGTGATTAAAATAATATTATAAATTAAAGCTAACCTTTTTTTTTATTATAGTTATTTTGATTTTAATTTGACTATTTAATGTTTCATTTTAGTAACTTTGAGCTTTAAGTAACAAAAATAAAGCATTTTTGGTTATAAACCATATTATTTTGCCTGATTATAATAAGGTTCTATTTTCAAATAGATCGCTTAATTTTGTGTTTATACAACAACAACGATTGCATTCGTTTACAATTAACATAAGGAATGTGTTATTGAAAAAAATAACATCTAATTTAATCACCTTGCATATTTTTTACTACTAAAACTATCGTTGTGTATATCAATTGGTAATTCTTTTGTTTCCCATGATCAGAAAACACTGAATCTAACAAAGAATATACAAGATGTATACACGCGAGTTTGCTGCATGTAATGAACAGGTGCCGGGGGCAATATTGAAAATATATTTTAGTTGTGAAATTTTCGCGAATTGCTTCCTCTGAAAACCTCTGTTTTGAATATATGTAGAAATTTCATTGTAGAAAAACTAGAAAGTACCAATTTGAAACAATATCAAAGATTTTAACAAAACAGGTTGTTACATGTAGTGTAACAGGTACCCGAGACAATATTTGAACTATTTCACAATTTAGAAATGAGATGTAGTTAATTTCTTTTATATGCATTTAATTACATGTATTAAAAATACAAATTTAATGAAGTTGATTCACTAAATTGCGTTTTTTAATTAGGATTATATAGCTTTAGAAGTAGATTAGCGAGTGGGTTACTTTATAGTTGTATATTTTGTAAATCAGTATTTCTATTTTAAAATTTGAAATGTAAGTTTGAGAGTTAATTAAAACCAATTTTAAAGAAAAAACTTATACCGGTATTTCAAGGGTTTTAAACATACCGTCGTTTGATTTGACAAGTACAATGTACATGTTGTCACATTTAATGTCCAAACTGTTTGCCATAGTTTTTACCTGTATATATATTTTAACCCGAATCGGGTGTCCATAGATTTATTTATAGTACCTTTAAACTCACCCAACTGGTTATGCATTTAATGACCCGTGCTGGTGTAGTCAGTTTGGGCGTAGCAGGCACCTGAGAAGGACATGCTGTCCTGTACTAGCGTTTGTTCAACTCAGTATTTACATATGATTATATTCTAACCAGATTCTTCTCACTTCTGAGGTAAGAGAGTTTTATCTTAAAGCTTGTTTATTGTTAATTTTCAGTTGCAAATGACAGCCAAGTTCCTTTTTGTGTTTTGTTGATATTTTGTTCCATACAACTTAAAATATTGTTTACATACATTAAAACTGGTGATGTTTATAAAGTATACAAAGCTGTAGAGTAACAATGCTGCGTAAATATTGTAAAAAGTGTGTATAGTAATTGCGTGAATTCAGTGTATAAGTAAACATGCTATTTGCATAATATATATAGTATGTGTTAAAGTTCAAGTATGAGTATAAATGTAAAAGTAAAAAATATATTAGTAAAAACATGAGTAAAAGTATGCATGTATAATATAAGTAAATGCATGTAAAGTATATGTGTAAAGTAATGTATATGTATGTGGAAAAACGTGCATAGTATATAAACCCAATTTATGGTATATACAGTTTTGATATGTATACTATTAATAGATCCCAGTATTGCAGTACCACAATTTGCAGTATTCCAGTATCCAGTATTACAGTATACCAGCACTTCAATACTTCAGTATTCCAGGAACTCAGCCTTAAGTAAAATGGAACCACCCTAAACATTCAACAGTTTAGATTCACCAACGTTGGCCTGTCTTTCACGGATAAACGGACGGATGGTTTTGTGAGCCCACCGAGGCCGCCATTACGGACCAGCCAATAAGTGACACAAAAACTTAAATATTTTCTCTGTAAAAACTGAATCACAAGATAAACAAATGTATTGTACTGTATTAAAATGTAGTAAAATGTTCAGCTAGTTATTCTTTCTGACAACCAGCACGGCCAATCTGTGACACATGTAACTAAAGAACATGACTCCTTTTTATCACATCACAAACTTAATCTTACAGGCGAAATAACTTATACCTATTGCAGGAGTGCCAGTGTGGCAATTTCAGTCTAAGAAAGATGTTTGTGTAGTGCAATATAGGAGAAAATCTATTGTTAGCAAGTTAAACACTGTTTCATGCTAACAAGTTTTTGATCTGTTCTTTCAATTCAATCTTAATCATTAACAAATTCTCCCAAATTCCATTATTTAATTCTATACATGCTTAAACACGTACACCTCAGGCACGTAGGTTCGGGGGAGGGCGGGGTTAGGAAGCAGGGAAGCCCCGCTACACACACACACACACACACACACACACACACACACACACACACATACACACACTTTTCTCTCAACAAACTTTTATTTAATATTACAAATAAAAAGTAAATAAACATGGAGTCCCACCCCTACTTTTTAAGAGCATAAAATTAGAGTGAAAGATATAATAAATGTAACAATACCCCCTCCCCCGGATATGGAGTTGTACCACTTTGCGAAGTTGTTTTACCCCCCTCCCTCGCTCTTCAAGATAGTTTGATATGTTGCCCCCCTCCCCCTTTCAAAATCGAGGCAACTTGCCTGCACCATAGTTCCTATTAAGATTGAGATAAAAAGCCTTTCGCTACATTACATCCAACATTAATTATTAAAATCGGCAATGATTTTTAAGGTTCATGCTTGTGGACATTTAGAAGATTTTTTACTTTTAAAAATGTAAAAATCCTGAATTTAGAAATATTTTCCACTTGATTAAATTTTAATTTTTCTTGTCATTGGATATGCCGAGAGAGGGTGAGGCTGAATTCCGAGGTATGTACATAAAATTGTATAACTTTAATAAAAGGTCATTGTTAAATAATTACGTCTGTAATTTTTGTTGCCTTTGTTAATTGACAAGAACAAAACTTCACATAAGATAACACAGCGAATTTGTGTTTGAATAAAGTAACAAATTAAACATTTTTATGTTAAAAAAGCGCTTCAAATGAAGCAAATACATTTTTCTAAATTTCTTTTAAACTACAAAAGTTAACTTATAATTCATTTTAAACACACAATTCATCTCTTTATCTCTGTCTCTGTCTCTCTCTCTCTCTCTGTCTCTCTTTCTCTCTCTCGATCACATGTACAAAAACTCTTTACACGTTTACTCTGTCTCTCTCTCTATTTCTCTCTTCTTCCCGCTCTCTCGATTGCTCTCTCACATATATACACTGTACAAATAATTTATACTTGTGTAAAATTACTTGTGTGCGGTGATATGGCTGGTGATTGTCTTGTCTCTGATTCGAAGTCCATGCTAAAATAAATTTATGTGTATGATAGCCGATGGAATGTCTCCTTTGTTTACAAGTACAAAACACATTCTTTTGTTTGTCTGGGATCAAGAAAAACCTCGGAACCAACGGACAAGGCTCAGACTATACACGCGACAGAGTGACCAAGGCAAGGTGTGAAAATTGCCCACCTGTGTATATGTCGTGTAGCTTCAAAATAAACTGCTGCAAACGACCGGGAAATACAAAAATAAAAAATGGGATTACGCCCGGGTCTGCATGGAAATTTAAACATATTAAAGTTTATGATTATATAACAAGGGATACATACATAAATTTAAGTGATCGCTCAAAATCGGGATTTAGCAATTATGTAAATAAAACAAATTCGAAAATTGTATTTATTCATTGCTTTAAAATGAAATTCTTTTATAACGTTATGAGAGAGAGAGAGAGAGAGAGAGAGAGAGAGAGAGAGAGAGAGAGCACATTGAGTTTTAATAATTATAACCTTAAATCGTTTCATTTTCTAAGCATTTTAAAATAGTTAACAGATCTATGTCTCCACAAGACATGGATTTTTATGAATGGGCAATATTATCAATTAGTTAAAATTACCATGCTCGTACTTCAATAGATTTAATTAGGTTATTTTTTTTTATTCTGTGCAAGAATATGCCATATGTTAATAAAAAAATAAATGATTTCACTTGTATAAAATTAGAAATACATGAGTAATTGGAATCTATAAATACACATTAATCAAATATGTTTTGTTAGGGCAACTAGAATTATATGAGCATGATTGTTTGTTTTAAAAACATTACATTTTACGACCGCCTTCTATAATTTCTTATTGGAAGAATACTTTAAATATTAACGGCTCATGGTGAATTTTGAATAAAAAAAAATTAGGAAAACGTGTATCCCTCGTCTGTCGCATGTAAAGCTAGCATACATGTACGATGTACATATAAGTACAGGGTATACCCTTATTATCTGTGTTTATGAATTTTCCCTTAATTTTAACTTAATACAATTTATTAAAGATGTTTTTAAAATGAGCACACATCTGATCATATGAAATTGCAGCAATTATGTAAATTTATACCTATGCATTATGTTAATCATGTTTATATTTATTGAAGATGACGTCAAACATTAAATACAAGTACTTGAAGTAATTTTAAATTTTTCGAATTTAGAGTCTCTCATGGTTTTTCTCCGTACCCTCAGTGCCAACCTCAGGCTCTCTCAGGGCTTTCTCAGTACCCCCTGTGCCGACCTCAGGGTCTCTCAGGGCTTCCTCAGTGCCATCAGTGCATACCGCAGGGTCTCTCAGGGTTTTCACAGTATCTTCAGTCCCCACCTCTGAGTTGCTCAGGTTTTCCACAGTGCCCTCAGTGCCGAACTCAGGATCTCTTAGGGTTTTCTCAGTGCCACTCAGTGTTTCCTCAGGGTTTTTTTTATAGTATCAGGGTTTTTTCATTACAGTAGAGTCAGTTATGGTACTGTAAAAATTAAATGCAAAAGAAAGATGTAACATCAATATTATGCCCTTATCTTGTTAAAAATCATCGACTTGTGTGATGTTTTATTATACAATATTATTAAAATACTTATTTTTAAAGCTATATAAATAACATTTATAAATTATGTATATTTATAAAAAAAAATAGCACTATAAGAATCGAGAGATATCTGTCGAACTGAATACTTTAGAAGTTTTGAAAGTTTGTGTGTCGCAAATTTACTACCTAACATCATTAGTGTTTCAGGCGGGTATATTATTGACATTTGTTTAAATATCTATTATTTTAGACAATGAAAACATTAATGGCAAACAGAAGTCCGCTTCCTTCATAATCCAAAAAACTACATTATTATATATGATTTAAAAACTGTAATGTTTTAACCAAATAAACCTTTTTTCTTAATGCATATTATAAAGAAATCCTTTTCCTAAAGAATTGTATCCTTAAAATCCGTATAGATTATCCTTATAATCTTCATCCTTATCAACCTTACATTCCTTAAAAAATAGTGACGACAGACAGCATTCATACTTAATCTAGTACTTAGTGAGCAGATATTCAGCAGAAGTTATTTCAAAACTATTGATTGATGAACTATCGAACAATTTACACACCGCTCTCAATCCAATCTGCTTGAAATGTAACGACGTCAACGTCAACAGTAAAAATGCCATCTATGGTATGGTGTTACGCGTCAAAATTACATGTACATGTGAGGCGCAGAACAGCAATACCGGAAGACATTGCAATAATAATTTGTTTTTTTTTCTATAAGTATTTTATATTGTATTATTATAAGCTGTTTTATGGAATTGAGAACTCTTAATAAAATACCTAGTTGACACTACGATATATTTTTTATAGTGTGGTTGCTTGATGACTTCTTAATTTATGTATAGAAAAAATGTCCTAAAGATTTAATTAACGTTGTAATGTTCTTGACATAGAAATGCGAAAATCCAAATTACCTTTTATAAAAGTAGTTAAGAAAATACTCTACTTCAATGGTTGTTTCTAACTTGTTCGTCAACAACAACATTTAGTCTTTATTAGTAAATGAATGGTTTGTAGAGGGAAGTTTATGCCCCATTTTCATAAATGAGAGCTATTACAATACCGGATATGTGTAGATATGCTATTTTATTTTATTATTGACGCTTAAACAGTTGTTGTGTGAAAACCTTTGATAACCAAATGGTTCCGTTATTGCTGCAAATGTTAATATTTTCGTTCATGTTAAGGTACAGAAATGCATCTGGATGCGAAGGGTAAGACTGCTTTATTAATTAGTTCAATACGAAGTAATCATTATTGATTTTACAGAAGTTTAAATTCAAAAATTGCAGAGATTGTTTTATTCATTTAGGAAATATGTTATTTAAATTATGTCATTTAAAATGATATTAAGTTTAGTTGAACGGAATTACAAATCGTTTTTTTTATAAAACTGAATAACATACTTGTACATATATTTAAATTGTTTGATTGTTCATCGCATTTTTACCCTTTGTAAAAACTAACAAATAAAAACGGATAGCCTATACAATCTTAGTTTGACTAGAGCAAACTGGGAAAATGTTTTTCAACATTAAATGTCATTCCTTTATCTAACAGATATTTCAAAAACTGCTGTCCAGATTCCTCATGGAATTCAGAAACACAACGGTGTGAACGTAAGTAGAAATTCATTAGAGAAAGTCCCAAATAAAGACAAATTGTATTAAGAGTAATTTGATCTAAAGGGTCTAATCACGTCGAGATGTCGGGCGCGGATCATCAGTTAAAACGATAATCGAAGCGTCAAGATTGATATGATTATCTGAGATCCAACTCTTTGGATCAAGTCACTATTATAAATTAGTAAATACCCTTCTAATAATAGGTAAATATTACAAAGTCGCAGAAATGTGTTCATTATCTATATCAACGGGGAGACCATCCTGTCATTGCTGATTTTTTCTATATGTACATGTAATATGTTATCTTGACATTTCCGAATTTGTAAAGGTTTAGGTTTCTCTTAAACATAATAGTTATAACGGAGATTACACATACTCTGTTAAAAAGTATTTTTTTTTTTGTTTCTAGTATCCCCCTTTTAGTGATAAAGTTTATTTGTAGTAAGTGCTTTGAATAGTCGTTAATAAATGGCAAAATTCGTCAATAAAAAAATATAGTTGCTTTTCAAGAAGTAAAAATTCGCAACCTGCAGGGGTAAGAAGAAACTGAACTGGATTATTGGTAATCGATAAAGGTTTTATTGGCAAACTAAAGGATGAAATGATGTATAACAGTTCATTATTGAATTATTTCTACATTTTTACTTTTTGAATTAACCATCTTTAAACGAACTCTTTTAAAACGCGTTATATAATGTGTACTACGTCATCGGTTTCAGAGAGCGGTGAAGTGGGTTCACAAAACAACAGTGTGGTGATCATCTAATCACACTCTGTAAAATTAACAGTATCAAGAAAGGAACATTGATGGGCATATAATGAACATTTTACATTGCATAACAAAAACCGCTAACGAAATTAATGAAAAGCTAAATTCGTTGTTTTTTTGTACACAATTTATAATCTGTTGTAATTGATATAAGTAAATGAGCTGTATACACAGGCAATTGTGCCTCACGTGATATTCATGTTAATTTCACGTGAAATTCACGTGAAAATTTTCACGTGAAATTCGTGTGAAAAGAGCACTCACACGAATTTCACGTGAAATTTTTCACATGAATTTCACGTGAAATTAACGTGAATTTCACGTGAAATTAACGTGAATTTCATGTGAAGTCTTATAGCTTTATTTAGCCTTTTTATTAGTTTTTTCCACACTCAAATGATGGTAAATACACCTCGTAAGTTGTTTTGTTATTAATTTTCAAAGCATGTGCTCTTTTATATATAAATGTAACTCTACAAAATAAGAACATTTAAATATTCAAAATCTGATTTATTAATCAAGCTTTCTTAAACGCGTATTTATCATTTACATTAATATATTCAACTGGTCAATTGATTTTGAAATCAATGCCTCCATTGGATCCAAAAATATGAATCATTCATATCACAAATCCTGGCAGCCACCGCTTAATAAACAGAAAAACTTTGATATAAAATTCTTTAAGTTTTATTTTCTCTGTATTAATACAAATATATGTAAGATACTCTTTGGTGCTTCAATCTGAAAGAGAAAAAAATAAGAGGATTTTTTTTAATTTAGTATTTTTTTTTTAAAAAATGGCTCTAAAGCTCTTTCATGTTGAATATGAAATAAAACTTATGATGTGATAACTATTTTGCTTATAATTCTTTGTATACTCAGGAGTACTGTTTTTATTTATTTGAATTCAAAATATTAGGTCAGTAGGTAATATTTTTTTTTAAAGCAATAAAACGAGAGAGAAGGAGAGAGAGAGAGAGAGAGAGAGAGAGAGAGAGCAAATTCAATCATTAGCATTTTTTTCTGTAGGGTTTACAGTAGAAACATTTCAACTTTACCTAATCTTAGTTGTCTTGTCTACCACCTCCAAAATCTCCTTTGTCAGTGTATTATTCTGCACAGGTATAATGGGATAATTTCTGAAATGTTTATAAAGACAGTGAAAAGATAGAGTGAAATAGAGTTTTTAAACATTACTATTTATAAAATTGACAAGATTAGTTGTAAACAAGATAAAAAAATACTGAAAAATTGATTTTGAGGAAATTCAGTACTATCCTCACTAAACTACATGTAATATAATTTATATTAATAACCTTGTTCTTTCCTGAATCTTTTAACTTCTATCAAACTTCAGAATGATATTTTATTCTTCATACAAACAATCCACCTAAAAAACTATTCAAATTACCTTGAATCATTGTCCCCATCATATCAGCTGCAGTGCAGAGTATAACCTTTGAATGCAAGAGGAATGGTTTAATCAGAGGAATTGTCATCATGCAAGGTCTTCTGGCTATGTCCAACAGCATCTTAGAAACCTACAAAAATGTATGGCTGTCATTTACCATACAAGTACCAGTATATCAAAAGTTGTACAATTAAAAATTGGCATTTGGTGCAATTGTATAATTTTGAAAAAATACATTCGTAAACAACAATCTTTACATACTGTATCCATGTATGAAATATTATCATACATATACAGTATTTTTCTTGGTATAAATAAATAGATATAATAACTTTAAATAAATACTTTTTAAAATGCTACAAAATGCTTTAACGCTAAATGTTCTTTAATACTCACAATTAATATTCTAAACAGACAGTGAATTTCTATGATAGTCTCTGTGTAAGACTGCATTATGAAGACAATGCCTTCTAAACATCATGTAATTCCTAAAAAATAAAAATTTAAATTAGATGGTAGATAAAATAACAAAGAAATTATTTACATGATTACAAAGTGATAAATAATTTTTAAAAACCCTACTTCTTTTCTTTAAAAGACAGGTGTAAATTAATTGTTTTATTTTTTTTAAAAGCTGAAAACTATACAAACAATCTCTGGTTACTTTAAACAAATAGACCTAGATAAGTCACTCACCAAAACCTGGACATGTTCATCCGTAATAAAGCTGATGTATCCTGTTTTCATCTTTCGATGTTGGCGAAGTCAAGCCCCCCCGCTTCCACTTTCAATTTGCTTCCGACGCCACTGTAACTGCACCTTCAATAAATACATATGTACATGTATGAAACACAATGCTTTTACTCTGCTTTAAATTTTATTGTTTGGTTTTATTTATCAAACCCGCACAGCTTTAAATTAGTAATATGTATAGATCTTTCAGAGAAAATTCGGATTGACAGAACTACCGATCTCAATTTGATTCTCAACATTAATTCACAGTGACCTTTAGTTAACTGTTATCAACTTATTTTATCTGCGTAGTTCATTCAAATATCCTCACCAGCATCATGTTCTATATGTATAACATTAATTGTAGGCATATCAAGTGTCGATCGCGTCTTCAAGACAGTCAATGTTCAAAGTGAAACCGATTTCTCACGGATAGAGATAAATAAAGCGCTGAAACAAGATCTACGCGGTCACTACTCTATTTCTTTAAAAAATATAAAGCTTACCTTTCAAGGTTGGCACCCAAGTAACACCAGTCCACAGCATAACATACACAGTGCAGTCTATCTTCTGCTTCAAACTGTGACGTAAAAATGTGACGTCGGCACGGGCACGACTAATTCAAAGCCGATTCAGACTTCAATCCGGAATTCATTTAATAGCATTGAAATAATACTGTACGAGTTGAAATTGTTAGCATGTGTGTTGATGGCATTTTATTGATAGGCTTATTAATTTTTTTATTTCATTTACATATGATATAACGTTAATTGCTAAAGTTTTTGTGTTGTTATATGCATTACTGCAGTACTGTTATATCACTTTAGTGTAACCTCGAAAGTATTATAGTATATAAATTAAGTTCAACAACTTTCCGCCAGTATTGAGGTATAATACACATCTTGAAAAATTAATCAAGGTTGAAGAATTGTTTGAAATTTCACGTGAAATTCACATGATTCAATTCACATGAATTTCACGTGAAAGGGATTTCACGTTAAAATTGTGTGAAAATCATGTGAACTTTCACATGAATTTCACGTGAAGTTATTTCACGTGAAATTCACATGAACAATTTCACGTGAATTTCACTTCACACGAATTTCACGTGAATTTCGTGTGAATTTCACATGAAGCTTCACGTGAAATTCACGTGAAGCTCTTTTCACGTGAATTTCACGTGAGGCACAATTGGCTGTGTAGGGAAGTAATGTGAGGAAGAAATTGAACCATTGGAATATCTAAAAAAAAAAAAAAGCTATGACAAAACCGGATATATGGATATGACAATTTTTTTTACTGACACATAAGATTGACCAGTTGAACAGTTGTTGTATTATTAATGTCTTTAAAACACTTCATAATTTTAAATACCACAAAATATTAGCTTATTTATCTACCTTGGAACTCAAAAACACAACAGTATTAGCGTAAGAAAACATACATTGCTTTCTCTGAAGGCGAGTTATTTTGACTCATTCTTAACTTCCGCATTGATGATTTTAATTGTCATCAAATTAGTAATTAAATTAAATGACAAAATACGTTTTATTAAATCTAAAAGTGTTTTATAATTGTACAATAATGTCAATTTTGATACCAAAGAAAATGCTCAATTTAATGTGCTACGTTTTTATAATCATATGCAACGTACAAAATAAATAATTAGATTTACACTTATATATATTTATTTCCGATCACTACATTAGATTTAAACATAACTGATGCTATTCGGATGCAGACGTACCGCTTTGAATTGAGAGATTTTCTTTGGTTTGTTTGTTGTTGTTTTTTTTTTTTTTTGGTTTTTTTAATAATCTTTCCATCCAAGTTTGTTCACTATGTCATCAGCATTATTTAGAAAATGTCAACCACAGAAAGTATGAATTTATATATAATTTGCTATTTGATTCGTTGGTTAAAATAGAAAACATATATAACTCACAACAAATGTTTTATATAAAAATCCGATATTCAGCAGTTAACTTCAATTTGATAGGATGCATGCCAGGCTACAATGGAGTGAATTGTTCATTATCATGTCCCTATCCGTATTACGGAGTGACCTGTCAAAGAACATGCAACTGTAGCAGAGAATTGTGTGATGTTTCCACAGGATGCACAAGTCTAAATACAGGTAAAATTCACAAAAACATTCAGAATGTAGAAATGTCATCAGAGGTACGTGTACGTATTTATTGATAATTTATATCATTCGATACTGTATCTTAGGCAAATATTTATAACGAGACATATCATTTTTCATTTTTATTTTATTTTTGTGTCTTGATTTTTCTGTGTATTTCACTACCTCAAGAAGAATGTAGCCCTGGATTCTTTGGAAAAAACTGCCAAGAGAGATGCGTCTATCCATATTTTGGGAAAGAATGTCGGAGGCGATGTGATTGTGACGACAACATGTGTGACGTTTCTACTGGATGTCTTGCTGACACCACAGGTCGATAATAATTCTAATTTTAGTTAAATGTATAATAATTATTTTATCATTTGTCATTTCAATTGTAAATTGGAACTTAAAATACTTATTCTTTAACAAGTTAAAACGTGATAAGAATGTATTTTCAGTTCATGCAGACTGTGACCCAGGATACTTTGGTAAGAATTGTAGAGGGAAATGTACCTATCCTTTTTACGGTGATGAATGTCAAGGTCAATGTAATTGTGATAAAGACAGCTGTGATGTATCTATTGGATGTACAAATGCCACAAAAGGTATTGTATCACACGTACAATATGTTTGAAAAAAAGCCTTTTTCAGTTGCATTGAAATAGTCATGATTTAAAATGAAACATAACAAAATATTATTAAATTGTTAAATGTTTCATTGACAATATTATGCACTTTGCTAAAACACGCATATATAAGGTCATTTTCAACAGTCCTCTCGTGTTATCTCTCTTAGACTAGTATTTGTACTTGGTTCTACATTGACATTATAATGGATTGTTCAATACACTAGCATGATGAAGACATCAATTCACTAGCATCATATGATTTTAATAGCAATTTTAAAAGCAAAAACTAACATAGTTTAATATAAAATTATATATGAACTACATGCCAAAACTAAATTTCATGAATGAGACCGAGAAAGAGTCACCAGTATCAAACGTTGAGAATCATGGTAGAATAAAGACAAAAATATAGACAAAAACAAGGGAAAACTATAAATTTGTAATGATAAAATGTTTAAATGGTGAGCAGTAGATTGTTTGCAGAAAGTGAAAACAAACACGTTTAGTTACAACATTCACAATTCTAAGTAACGCTGGAATGACAATTTGAACCAATATTAACTACATGTACATGTAAATATGTACGTGTAGAAAGGCAAAACAAATACATGTAACTCAAAAGATCTCTAACAAAAGAGGAATTCGGATATTCTACAGCGTAAAAAAGGATACCATAATGTTTAAAATCATTTATGGCATACATGTATTAGGTTGTTCATCTAAACGGTCGTATTGATAATATGCTTGGAGTGCTTGAGAGATGTTAGGTAAGGCATTTTTTTTTTGTTTTTTGTTTTTCAAATTGGCATCAATTTTCACAAACGGTCATTTTATTTTTTTTATTCAAATTCCAAACAAACTTTTAAGTTTTTGTCTTATTTGACAGAAAATGGATTAATAAAAATCAAAATATGACTGCACAATCAAGATCGGTAATTGGATTCTCATTCCAGACTCAATGTCATTCTCTCACCAGAGGTCATGCTACACAAGCTTTGCTTACACATCTGTCAACGACCGATGTACAATATTTTTGTACACACTTAAACGATGGGCAAAATGTAATAAAAATATGTGCAGTTATTCATTTTTTCTATGAATATTATTATACATAATTAAATTCAAATCTTTAAGGCCTTTATTTATTTTTATTTTAACATTACTATGAGAACTTTTTGGCGGAGGTAAAAATTAAATATTATCACATGATCAAGTTTGACATATGTTTTAAAAATCAGTTTCTGTATCGATGATTTTATATAAATCGGAAGCAATGGCATCTCCTGTGATGTTTTTAAACGTGTCCTCAACGTCTTCGCCTGTCGATGACTCCTCTTCAAGCTGATTGTACAGAAGAAAGGAATCAACAATGCCATGTGCTCGCCATGCCTGTTTTGATCATGTGACAGACTTTTTTTCTGGCGTTGACAGAGGTGTAAGCAAAGCTTGTGTAGCACGACCTCTGATGAGAGAATGACGCAATTCCGGTCAGCAAAAATGGTCACGTTGTTTTCCATGAATTAATAATCTCTATATTACTAAAATGCAAATAATGTTTAAGCAACTGTATCATTAGCTCGTTCTGAGGTTAATTTATATTTGGATGTTTTATTATTTTTAGTAGCCTCAGTGATGGTGGATCAAATGGCTTCCTTAGAATGATTACGTTTACAAACTTATGCTACGACAGTTGAGACAAAGCGAAACGTAATTTTATATTTAGCTCGCTGCTTCCAGAACATTTACCGTGATGTTTTTAAAACACATTTTAAATGTCATTTTCACACACAAAATTTAATACAATTTAAATGTATTTAAAAAAAAAGGTTTTGAATTTTTTTTTTTAAATATTTATACTTGTAAACAACTCTTTGCAATACTTGATGTTTAACATGTATCTTTTTTTAGGAAACCGTAAATGCAGTTGTTTTGTGTTTGTTTGTTTGTTTTGTTGGGTTTTTTTTTTGGGGGGGGGGTTTCATTTACCATAAAATAGTGTCATAAGATTCACAAACATATCACACAATGTATGTAATTTTCAAGGAAAGGGGGTTACACAAAATTAAGATATATCATTGTCTCTATTACGCTTTAATACTAAGCTTTATAAGAGTTTTTCTCTACATTCTTAAACCTTTTCTACAAAGTTTATATTCAATAGCAATCGATTTTCCCTAGAAGAAATTTAATG
Source organism: Magallana ariakensis (assembly GCA_020458035.1). Classification (NCBI taxonomy): domain Eukaryota; kingdom Metazoa; phylum Mollusca; class Bivalvia; order Ostreida; family Ostreidae; genus Magallana; species Magallana ariakensis. The sequence goes on along the minus strand of CM035812.1, from coordinate 20,159,600 downwards.
ACCAGTTCAAAAATCAATGCAAATATTGCATATTGTCAAACCATTAAATTGGAAAATGGGAAACTACCCAACTACAAACAGGGAACGGGAACACAGATACAACGTATCAGTATGTAATTAAAATACAAAAATAAACAGATTTAATTATCAAAAAAATGTGAACCAGGAAAATAAGTCAAATAACAACAAGATACAAAAGAAAAATAATACTGTATTCATCGTTTACACTTTTGATAAAATTAAACACAAATTATATTTTAAATACTGATCACTTCTCTCGAAAAACTTCATTAAAAAATTCTAAACTTAGAAATATATAATTCTCTCTCTCTCTCTTTCTCTCTCTCTCTCTCTCTCTCTCTCTCTCTCTCTCTCTCTCTCTCTCTCTCTCTCATTATTAGATGTTAGTAGATAACAATCAAAATATAACTATGTTGACAATGATGCAACGTATGTGTAATTCTTGCTGCGCTCACCACAACGGTAGCACCGTAAAACATATTGTGGTTTGCGGTTACAGGGAGATAACTCACATATTTTCATTGTGACGTAACACCAACAACCTTTTATTTCAGCTATGACGTCAAAACTTATGTGACGTCATTATTGATTTCAGGTTCTTTTTATTTCGCGGGGTTTTGAAGTTTCATTGAATAAAAAACAAGACACAAGTGTTTTATCAATTTTCATGAAAACAAAGTCCGCATCATGTGGTTTCGAAAAGTGTTTTAGAAACATCAGATTACACATATACTAAGATACATTTTTCCTGAAATCGGTGGACTTGGAAAGGTTTCAAATAATATGTTTTTGTTTACAAAACAGTAGTTCAAAATTAAGACTTTTGTTGCATTTTATTCTATTTTTAAATATTTCATTAGAAATGAAAAAAAATGAATCACGATATAAAAGGTGACATTATTATTGAACACTTTAAGCATAAATAACCCCCATAATAGTAAGATATAAAATGTATATATTTTCACGAAATTATTTACATTTTATCATCATGAAAATTTGAAATCATGAACTTTGACCTTTTGTATAAAACGGATTATTTTAATTTCACGAGAAAAAAGTCTTTAGTATAGTGAACAAATGGTATGTAACTTCGGTACAATTCCTAAAAATTGCAAGCCGCAAACCTTGCCTTAATATAATATGAATGAATGTATGAACTGACAAGAAAAAGAATCTGATAACAGACGTGACAGTAAAATGTCCCGGTCTTCGATTTTTCTGGTGTGCTAGACGGGGCCTAAAAAATGGTATTATTTATCCGTTGTTTCCATAACGTAAACACCACTTAAATGCAACTGGGCAGTGACATAATCAGGATACGTATAGGTCCCTAAACAGTGACGAACGGTTAGGTGTTGTAGACCCTAACATTAAAAGAATATAAGCTGAGTTTTGATAAAAGCACTGGATATAAAAACGTTTTTGATTAATTTGTAGAATCCAATGTAAACAGAAAAAGTATTAATTGCGACTTTAAATCAGCATTATGCACATGGAAGTATTGTCTATTAGCAAACAGAAAAGCGGGTATACATGTTTTCGTGTGAATTTTTTAAATCTCATGTTACGCAATATCCAAACAATACTTTATTACAATTAGATTCATAAAATATTGAAGAACAACTTTTCCAGCGACAGCATTTTCGAAATAAATTACTGTTTTGTGGTTATAAAGCAAAGAATTTCCAGGCGCATAGATCCCTTATTGAAGGAGCCAGCCCCATTTGTATGGTCTCAAATGAAAGCCCTTAAAAGTATGCACAACTTTTGTTCTATATGTATTAAAAAATATTTCAATTTTTAAAAATACGAATATAAAACATGAGTAAAATTAAGCAATTTTTAAAACATAGATTTCCATTTCATAATTCGAGTGGTATAATTGGAAAAAACTAAAATACAAAAATCAGAGGACAATGTTCAAAGTGTCAATATTAAAGATTTTTAATTTTAAATTATTTGCTGCGGACCGTTTTGGAGACTTTGTCTGGAAAAGAATTTTAGAAAAAGGGGAATAACTCAGAAAGGAAGTTGAAATTTCAAATCTGTTTGTGCTGTAAAATAAAAATCAATTTTCAATATACCCTTAAATTTGAATGAAATCTGATTACAAACAAATAAGTTTAAAAAAGAGTCTAAAAGAAGAATAACAATAATGAAAAATTACCATCGGACTCAGTATAAAGTCTTCCGGTCCGTTAAAAAGCTTGCATGTCAGCATATTTATTTTGCATGTTAACATAAATAAGTTGCCAGTCGACATAAATAGGTAGCATCTAGCATCTTGGATGTCACATGTAGGCGATATTTGAAATTTTTTAGATTTTTAAAATTATAATTTGATTTCAATATTCTTGCATGTCAACAAAGTAATGTTGCATGTTGACATTATAATTATCTCGCATTTCAACATATTTATCTTGCGTGTCGACATATTTGATGGAAAAATAACTTGCACACAAGGGGCGGGAATATACCACCATAGTTAACCTTCCATCGCTGAAAATTAAAAGAAAATCCTATGTATATTTTTACATATGAACTTGAAAATGAAAACCCCCTTTTTCCTGTAAAATCCTATATAAAATGTCGGAGATGATTCGGACATACGAGTAAATTTCGAGTGCAGTAGCAAGATAAACTATCCATTCAATTTATTTTATATTTTGCACATAATTTACTCATAAGGAAATCGTATGTTTGAAACATTCTCCCCCATGACTCTTTAAGACATGCTGACGGACGTTTTTCATACTTGTTAGATAATTATTTATACACTGGACTGACGACGGTTTCTTCCGTTTTCGTGATCTTGACAATGAACACACGGCGGGTGCGACCGGTCGACAGGGGATGCTTACTCTTCCTAGACACCTGATCCCATTTCCAGTGTAATGGGGGTCCCTTTTTGTTCAAGGTTTGTATTTTGACCATCACAGACAAACCAAATCATCAACGTTTTTTTTTTCCTAGTTACATTTCCCCAATTTTGACATTTACTTCAATTATGACAGCTCAATTGCGACAAGGAGCACACGGCGGGTGCGACCGGTCAACAGGGGATGCCTACTCCTACTAGGCACCTGATCCCACTTCTATTTTTTTTTAAGGTCCGTGTTGCTCTGCTTTGATTTTGTATTTCGCTATATGGATTTCTAGATGGTTGACAGTTTGTTAACGTCATTTTCCATGCGCAAAAAATGTTGCATTATGAAATCCTGTCCAATTTTCACTTATGAATGTCACCGTTTTTGACTTCTTGTTTCAACTATCGGGAAAAATTGTTTACAATCACAATAGTGTCGACGATTGACATGGTTTAAAATTATGGTGATCATTTGAATTAAAACAGGAAACTTACTTTTCGACTAAAATTTATAGTCCTTTTTGTATTTCTTTAAAGATTCGTCAAAACCTGTTTTATAATGTTTACTTGTTAACTTTAAGGGGGCCTTATTTTCTATAGATTTATTGCGGCTGTGCACACGCTTCGCTAAATGAAATTTCTTTCTTGCTGTTTTACATTTGGAGTTGGAATTTACAGGAGCGCTATGTTTTTCCCAAAAAGACTGTTCTTCCGTTGTATTGAATACTTTACACAGTTTTAATATTTTCTTCATTCAAATTATTTGATGTCTTTCAATGTAATAATTCGTATGTGATCCTTTCGACGGTAGAGAGATCAATTTTTTCACATAAAACATCTGATTTGTTCGCTGACCACAATTTCGCGGCTGGGTGGTTTTACGCAGTTAAAGGACTAACAATCTAAGCGGTGACATTTGTCTTGAAAGAAAAAGATATAGGCTTATTTACATCCTAAATAAATTACAAAAGTCTAAAACTTTAAAATTGCATAGAAACTGAAACCGTTCTAAACTACATAAAACAAAGTTTACGGTACTACTGCTTTGCACGTTAGTGCATGAACGCCAATATCGTTACATGTACCAACTCGACCATTTGCAAAAAAGAGTTGTTATTTTGGCATATATATTATCTTATAACCAAATATATTACAAACAATATCCATGGCAGCTCTAGAAATAGAGATACCAAACATTAAAAAAAAGCATAATCAATATTTTCAGTAACAACATTATTATATTGTTTTACATTTGTAAAAAATCATCAGGTTCAACAAAATCACCAAGACGACCGACTCGGAAATTAAAATCTCCTAAACTGGAGAGTTAGCTTGTGTTGTTTTAGGTGACATACCGCTTATTATCCTCTTGGCTGTACGCATAGTTGGCTGTTTAAATGATGTCAAGATACGCATTCCCTTTATATATATTCTGTTTTTATTTTTAACGAACTGTCGTTCCAAAATAAATGATAGCAATCATTTATACCAGTAATTTAGAAAGAAAAACGTGTCAAGTCGAGATCGTAACTCAAATGTTGGAAGAGTAATGGCGCTCCGAAATGAAAATGTATGTTTATTTCTTTCTCGTGGAAAATCTAGATACATATTTATTATGTGTTAACTATCTTAAAGGTTAAAAATTAAGCGATAATAAATTTAGCAGGCTGCTATCAAATTGTTTATTAAATAAGTCATAGTTACCATCCCGCTGAAACTTTAAATAATGTTTTTCATATAAGTTGTGCCAATATTTAAGGAATAAGGAATAATTCTTTGAGTATTATGAGGTGATACTTTTGGTCGGCGGGGGGGGGGGGGGGGTGATCAAATCTACTAAAGCCCGAAGGGTTTTTGGATAGATTTGATCACGTTCCGACCGAAATTATCACCTAATAATATTCAAAAAATGATTCTTTATTACTTATATTTATATGATTTTCAACCATTGCAGAATTAAATGTTTAAAAATAAATAACCAAACCCCGCTGGCGCCCCAATTATATGTCATTTGAAGTTATTGGATTGTATAGTGCAAAATCGATACGTAGTGTTATCACAGGCAAAGACACTGAAAAATGTAAATATATAAAATATATAAATCGAACTATTGATGACCTAATTTTTGGGTCATGCACAAAAGATGTGAAGTGTCAATTTACTTGAACGAGAAACAGCTGTTAATGTTTCAAGAAATAAAAACAAATCAAATATATATTGATTCGAGTTAGAAAAATGGAATAAGGATCTCTACAAAAGGTTTTACAATGTATAAATAAGTGTATGTGTAGAAATATAACATGCAAAAAGTCTATGGTTGTCAAGATTAGTCTCTCAATAACTAAATACATGTGATTTGTTGTGCGAATATGTACAATGTTTATGTTTTCGTCTTATTCCCTGATATATAAAGATTCAAAATCACATTTAATCATATTTAATCCTATTTTTTATCCCATTTCCTATTTCGTATCCTATTTTTATATTAGTGGAGTTAGTAAAAATAGTGATAAACAACCAGTCACCCGGTAGTGGCCGGTACACAATTATATAATATAAAACACAATCAGATTTCTTAAAATGTAATGGGAAAATACTTAGTGGATTGAAATGTTACCCTGTTGGTATCTACGCACTTGAATCAATGTTGTTATTTTTTACGCCATAAATGAATTACATGTACAATGCATTGCCTTTCGCAAATAAATGGGAAATTTAAACTTTGGAAGAGATGATCTCCTTATCTCATTTTAATCAACAAACGCTTTAACAACACCGGATATACATATAAATGGGTTGTTTTTTTCAAATACATCCCAGTCACTCCCTAACGTAACATCTCATGATGCAACTTATGCTGACAATCTGTCTATTCACTGTTATACGTATATCTTGTTTCACAACAGCATTCGGATGCGAAGGGTAAGAACGATTAATTACCTAGTAATATGTTTTTGGTATTAACGGAAGTCTCAACAATAACAAAATGATGAAATATCTTAGCATACGAGTTGTAGTGATATATGTGGTGTATAATTTTTTATATGTATCATACATTTATAAGGCATTACCTATTGTTTTAACATATCAGAAAAAAATACACCGATAATAAAATTATATAGTACTGTCATTATAAACCTAAATCCTAATGTATACATGTACGCTATCAATGACTCATTCACCTTATTCGTAAATAACTTGGTTTTAATGAAGAAATTTATGGATCATTGAATTTTTCTGATGAATTTTCTTTTCGGTTGTACGTACTCTTTTACGTTTACAAAATTGGTAACTATATAACTGTCAAATAATTTTTTCGAACAGTTAACCAAACTGATGCATTAAACCCAAAATGAATAATGATATGGAAATGTAGAAGTGTATCGAAAAGAAAAAAAATCAATCTTTTTTTTACTTAAAGATGATTTTGCTACTTAATAGATTCTTCAAAGGTTGCTGTCCGGGTTCCTCATGGAATAAAGAAACACAACAGTGTGAACGTAAAAATGATATTCATTACAGACTTTCCAAACAAATATTAATTTCATATTGCATATCAAAAAGTGTGATTCTGATTCATGAAATCTTAAATAGATATTTTTAATCTGCTTTTCCCCAATGACCTTTTGGTTTTTTTACGGAAATGAATAGGTTACATAGGGAAGATTATTGATTATAAACATAGATAAATGTTCTGCAAGTACCGGATATACAGATATGTCAATCTCATTAATATGTACTACATGTAACACACAACACTTCAACACTTGTTGTTTGAACGCCTATCAAAAACGATGTTTCAACTCGTACTGCAGACGTTAACCTGCATGATCATGACTAGGTACACCGTGGCATCCAGATGCGAAGGGTGAGGGTGATTTACTAGCTAGATAGATAATTTGATAATTTTAACTATGTGAAAAAAAGATGTTAATTATGTCAACTGAAATAAGAATATACAAAATTTGATCATACGGGAGGTTGTACGCATTAAAAGTCATCACCTACAATGTATTAGTTTACATGCTGTTAAAACCCATCTGGAATTTCACTTGTAAACAAACCAAGTTATGTCTCTTTAATCAAACGACTAACTAAACTGCTTTTTTCACAAATCTAAAAATAAAACATACATACATTTATATGTCATAAATTAAATCACTTAATTTTCCATCCAATGTTCTCCCTGTATAAACCCGGAAATAAAGAAGAGATATTCAAACAAAATTCGATCAAAAATAAAAAAAAAAAACAAAACAAAAAAACATATAAATTATGAACAGGCTTTAAAATTAATTTTTATAAGATAAAGTTCACTATGTTGCTTAACAGATTTTTCAAAGGTTGTTGCCAAAATTTCTTTTGGAACTCAAAAACACAGCAGTGTGAACGTAAGTAAAAATCCATTAACGGCAAACTAAAAATTGTATAAATATACATTTATTAGACTACTATAGATTGTTATGCGTCCTTATTTATAATTTAAATCATAAACAACGTAAAAATGACAATTTAATTTAGAAACAAAGTAAAAATTTAAATAAATGACAATATACATGTAACTTATTTTTAATCCAAAGCTGTTATATTATGTTAAAAGAGATTATTTTTCATCAGAAAGAAATGTATAAACGTGAATACATTCCATCTATCAGCCTTTCATTGCATCCAAAACAAATAACTGTGTACTTACATATACTGTATTCTAAAGTTATATGTAATGAAGAGGATGTCATTTAACTGATTTCTCATAACCATCTAAAACGTTTAATACCTATACAACGCCTATTTAACGTACAAATGAAATACTAACGTTGAATAATATAATTGTTGTCAACTTCAATATTAAAATTAACTTTTTTTCAAAACAAATGCCTACCTTAATATTTTTTATAAAGTCACTAGCAATTTTAATAATTGGATATAAACAAAAGGTTTATATCAAGTATAACCTGATTTATTCTTCTATTGAAAAACATCTGCTGTTCAGAAAAACCCCTGATTCATTTGAACATCTTATATTTCACATTATTTGTATGTATATTTTCAAGGATGTATGCCTGGTTACACTTTGGAGAACTGTTCATCACCGTGTCCCTATCCATATTACGGAGTAAACTGTCAAAGAAGATGCAACTGTAGCAGAGACTTGTGTCATGTATCTACGGGATGCATTAGTCTAACCACAGGTTAACAATATGAAAAAATAGTGTGATTTAAAACAGTCACCAGAAATACATACTTTTTAATATTTCATTTTACCCGACACTATAGCAAGGACAAAGGTGCTGGAAAACAACACCAATTTTAATATATTTGTTTAAAACAGGTATTTGCACTGTATTTCATCGGCTCAAGAAGGATTATCTTGAAAAGTATATCAAGGAAATGTCATGCTTATTCTTATATCTACTTTGAATTGATTATTAGAAATTAATCGAATACTTTTTAAGTGGAATGGTATTATTGCCTATCTTCAACACAGAAAGATTGAAGCACAAGGACTGTAGAATAAAAAGGTCGGTTGTATTATTACGATAAGGCATGCCAAATCAATGTGACTGTGATAACGCAGACGTGGAAGCGGTCGGTGAATAATAATATTACTGCTCAAATTTGGAACAAATATATTAAATATTTGATATAACTTATTCAAACATAAATTCTTCTCAAAACTTAACAATGTTTGAAATAATCTGCACAGTAAAAAACTATATTTTTTAAAATCAAATAGGGAATGTCATTGCACCAGAGCTATTTATCTGCACAAATTCTAAACAAATATATTTGTTAACAAGAAGTTAGTCAAACCTATAACACTGTTCCTGTTTTTCTGCATTTTTAAAATAAATTTACTAGTTTATAAAATTATCTGCTCGATCTTCCGACATTTGTGCACTTACAACATCAATGTTTGGGATATTCTGCGCTGTATGGAACCACATTTCTTTAAATCAAATATGGTTCGCCATTGCGTCAGAGTTATTTAACTTACGTTGTTTAATTCTTCGAGTGAAAAACATATTGACGTCATAACATGATGTCATTCAGTGTCGCTATCAATAAGATTGCACTGAATATGATAGGAAAGGATGTTAGATACAGAATGCAGGCTACACGATAAAGAATAAAAGATAAAACGTAACTATATACATTCTTTTCATCCTAGCTTGTATCCGTCAACCAATCAAAACCTGAACTTAAGTTCAGTTGTATTGTAATGCTTTCACAAAACGAACTTTTTTGTTAGATTTATTTTAAACTTATCGAAAAGTTCTTTTGCACAAAACTTCACTATTACTAGTATGTTAAAATAAATTTTGCAAAGCTTTTTCTTTTTTTTTTTTTTTTGAAATGTCATTTCTCAGTTTTAATCTTATATAAAAGAATAAATACGATAGAATAGATTAGATCATGATGCATGTATAGTGTATAATACAACATGATACATGTAGGTACATGATATAAAGAAGTTAAGCTGTAAACTTTATGAATAGCGGCATTGAACCAGTTAACTGTCACAAATTGTATAATAATTATTATATTTATTATAAGTTAATAAGACAAAACTCCGTGAAATGAAAACATTCCGTAAAATTTTAATAAGCTAATTTACAAAATATCGCAAATAAGTAGCCTAATTTAGCCGGGATACACTTGAGTGGTGTTTTTTAACGGCTGTATTGCTGTTAACAATAAGTTACAATTAAGCATTGAATCATTATTTTTTAAAAGATATTGTCTTGTAACTGCAGCGGTGTGTGCATGCAAATTGAGTAACGAGCGTTAGCGCGTTATGAAAATTTGTATGCACACTCCGCTGCAGTTATGAGACTATATCTTTCAGAACATAATGATTTAATGCTTATATTTACATTTTTAAAACTTCTTGTCTTGTCTGTAAATGTGATTGATGCCTTAAAAATCCTATTTTATCCTTAGGGTAAGTTCATATAAATGGAAGAGCCACTGAAACAGCCGCAAACGTGAACTTTGATTTTCGCTTGTGACGTTGCATTTTACAGCGTTTAACGTGTGCATCATAATGAAACTAGACATTTTAACCTTTCAGTACCCAGTGTGTGTTACTGTGTTATGAATGCAGTAGCTTTCCATACACTTTACATGCAAAAAAATTGTGCAATGTAAATATTTAATTATATTAAGTATTCAAACTCTTTTTACTTTTAATGAACAATTTGATATATCAATTTTTAACAAAAATTGCTTATGTTTTCTCAGTTCAAATAGGGTGCATTTCGGGATACGTTGGTGAAAACTGTCGAGGCAAATGCGCCTATCCTTATTACGGTGTAAATTGTCAAGATCAATGTGATTGTGATGAAGAGAGATGTGACTTTTCCACCGGATGTACAAATTTGACAAAAGGTATTGCATTATATTTTAATCTAGTTTAATTTGTGATAGCAAACTCTATTTTTAGTTGATCTGAATTGTCCTGGATTGATAGAATTATGATTATTTGATTATTGGCCTTTTTCAAAATAAAAGAAGTATGCTTCAAAAACACATGTGGACAATGCTTTATTTCATAGCTTTAACAAATTACTATGCAATTTCTCCATATATTGGTTTTTTACCTGAGGTAACATTATTGAGATGTATTTCGAAGATTTTAATAGACAAACGGACATATAAAGAAAGAGAATGACAGCAATTTTAAGGGAATATACAAACCACAATATATAAGAATCATTTTATGAAGGAAAAGGACGACATTTAAAAAGATAACAGAGAAAATAAGTTATTTTTTAATTGTACATGTATTGTCATTATCGTGATTGAACGTTCAGTAGCTATCAGCCGACTATCAGTAAAGAAAACGGTTAACACCTTCAATAACATGGTGACAAACATTATCGGTTTATTAATATATACCTCTAACAACCCTTAACCACGCTTATTTATGTACATACACGGTGTTCGACACATAAGTTCATTTGTGATTACAACATGAACAATTGCACGGCATGTACACCCTAAAGCCAATAATATAAAGACGATTTGGGAAATGAGACGGCGATAAATAAGAATTATTATAATATCAGTATGTTCAAACAATCAAATTGTTTATCAAGGCGTTTATAGTTATTAAGTCGTTCACGATAAAAGCATTCTTTTCAATATTATAAGTGTAGTTCCTTGCTAAGGTAATGTTGTTAAGGCAAGTAACACACCTTAATAAATAATAGATAGGCCTAGTAAAAATGTATTTCTTTACACAAGTGCTTATACGAATAGAAAAACTTGTGTGGCATTTCTTACGACTGCAATGCTGTAAAAATAGGTTACAGAAAATTATACCTAGTGATTTAAAAATTGTTACCTATTGATGAGAAAATCGATTTAGGAATTAAAAAGAATAGTTTTTATTGTTTCAGTTCAAGCAGGATGCAGCTCTGGATTCATTGGTAAAAACTGTAGATGCAAATGCGCCTATCCTTATTACGGTGTTGATTGTCAAGGTCAATGTGATTGTGATGAAGAGAGATGTGACTTTTCTACCGGATGTAAAAATTTGACAAAAGGTATTGCATCAGATTTTACACCAGTTTGAATTGTGATAGCAAACTCTATTTTAGTGGATTTGAATTGTCCTGGATTTACCAAAATATATGATTTGTTGATGATTGAATTTTTTTATTATAAGAAATCTATTCTTTAAAAAAAAACATGCAGATAATGATTCATTTCAGGGATAAAATAATTACCATGTAATTACTCCACACATTTCTTACTTGTTGTGTCAAGATGTATTCCATAGAACGAAGAGGGGGATAGTTTTAAAATAGAAAATAAAAAAACAAATATATAACAAACATACAAACAAATTAACGTAATATTAATTAACTGAAGTTTTCCTTTTTCATTTGTTTATTAAATAACTTTTTCAATACATGTAGATGGTGTACATGTAGATGGTGATAATATAATGTATCACACAGTTTCAGATATGCTTATAGAGTTTAAACAGACAAACGGACAGGTAAAAAGCAAATGACAAAGATCTGAAAGAAATGTATGCAAACCACAATAAAAAAACCCAATTATTTAAATAGGAAAAGAAAGAAATTAAAAAAGAAAACTTAATTTTTTTTTTAATTGTACATGATCTGGCATTATCATGTTTAAAGTTTTAGTAGCCATCAGCCATCTATCAGTTCAGGAAACGTGTACGAACGGTTATCAATTTCAATAACATGGTGAATAAATATTATTGAATAAACTAAATATTTCCTTTACACACTTATACCACTTATTACATGTACATGAGTAATATTCGGCACAGATAATCACTACAAGTAGAACTGCACGGCAAGTATACCATGAACCCAATAACGTAAAGAAGATTTGGAGATGAGACGACAATACAAAAGTAGTATAAGTTTTAAGATAAATGCATGGTTATCACTTATATTATAAGATAGCTTGTTTTATTTTCAAGTTTAATAAACTGAGAGTAACTGGATAACATAATTGAGAAAATGAATTTGTTTCAACAATTGTTTGAATACTAACAATTTTGTTTTGTAAAAATAATTGAAATAATAAAAATATATTAAACTTACATCAACATATGAATGCACAATTAATTTAGGTTTTTAAATCTGAATTTAGGTAAATTTAATCCAATGTTTAGATAAATAAAAAAAAAAAAAAAAAAAAAAAAACATTAAGCCTGTATTAACAAAAGGTGGAAATTTGTCTATAGTTAGAATTTATATCAATTAGTGTACTCATCATATAGATAATTTTTCATTGAAAGTTTTCATTGTAGGTTAAATTTGATAGCTGTGCAACAAACAAGTTTACTTCAAATCAAATGTTTCAACTCTTGTATTCGGTTGCTGCATAAAAAGCTTTAAATCACGACACTAGAATATGTAGACGTATTTGCACAACATTCGGATTCTGCAAGTCTCAGCACTATGATTTAAAGCACATTGTTCAAAGTTTCGCTCTGTAATCCTTTCATCCAAACCGTCATGTACTCTTATTTGAAATTCTGTTTTAAATGATTGTTATGTAGTTTTGTATATTCTAATAAATATACGTCTATATATGTTAAATGAACGCTGTTCTCTATTTTTTACTTTATAGCAATAAACAATAATAATCTGTTCATATTGTATTTTTCTGCAACTCAAAGAGGAATGATATCAAGTATTTTATTATTACATTACGTAACCGTCACTACATTTTTCTTTTGCAACCAGAATCAAAATGTTTGCGAACGTTTTTAACAGAAAAGCATATTTTCTTTAGGCATTTTTGATAATACTGAAAAAATACATAAGATTTTAAGAATGCCTTGGGTTCCAAAAGATATCTTACTCTAACAAAGCTAAAGGTAGGCTTTACCTTTTTTATGATCATTCATTACTTTCATCATGTATTCAAATTATACAGAATAGACTAATTTCTTGTTGAAAGGGCCATTTAAACTTTTATAAAATTCAGATTCAATCATTTGTTTGTGTTGATTGTATTTTCCTTTAGCCGTTAGTTGTAATTATTAGAACAATTCAAACATTTGATTGGTCGATTACTGATTGTGTAGATTCTGTTATAAACTTTACTAAACTAAAAATAGAAGATTTAAAATACTCATACTACTAGTATTGAGACGTCACAATAGCGAAATCAATGCCTTTACAATATGATACAATTTTTGGTACTGTTTTACTTTTGAAGATACTTACCTTTTGATTCATTATAATAAAACAGTTATAGCCTGTTGATGGAGTCAATTAATGATTTTAAAGGCCTGATGAGAATATATCAACATCGCACTTCGTCCTTGGTCGGTACTACGTACTGACCCTATCAAAGGACTATAATTATATAATAATGTATTCAGATGACTTCATAGTTTAAATCAATTGTGAATTTCAAATTTGGTGAAGGGCATACTTTTATTCAATTAACAGTAAAATGAGAAACATATAAGAAATAAGTTTTTTTTAAATATTTTACAGAACCTAAATGTACAGCCATGTTGCTTTCGCTCACTTTAAGTGGCATGCTATGTACACTATAATAATATTCATTTTTTATCCCCCTCCTCATTTGTTGAACGTAACCACAAGATTATCCATAAATAAATAATTTCTGTAAGTCTTTGTTGTATCAACAAAATAATAATTAACATTGCTTCCGACCAAAAAAACAAGAAATAATGGTATCATTTTCATGTTTATGATTTTGATGGTTTGAAATTGGTTTTCTCTATTTACCAAGCAAACTTTCAAACGAATGTTTTTTTGGAATTCTTCAGTGACTCTAAATTGTGAAACAAATCATCATATCCAACAACCAGATCACAAATCAACTATTTTTTTTTTAAAATAGTGTTAAGTTGAAATTGGTTTTCTGTAGTTTACCAAAAACAATTTCAGAAGGATATTTTTTGAGTTCTTCAGTTCTTGACTCTAAATAATTATCATAGTTATATCTATTTCTTCGATGCATAGTGGAATCATCAAAGTCAGCAATGAAAAGGTTCGTCAATTTGTTGTTTTAAAAAAGAAACCACAAATAACAGTGTTAACAATTCGACTTTTATTTTCTTAAGTGCTTAAAGTTTTTCTCTTTTTGTCATCTATTTTCTTGCATATACACCCTGCTAAAATTTGAAAACATTTTCTCTTCTACGTTCTTATCCTTATAACGTATAGTAATAATATGAATTAACTTTATTATTATTCACGTTTTAATACAATGAAAAGACCTATTTCCCAAAGATATGTGGTCTTTTTGTATTTTTCTTAGCATTAGGCAATAAACATTATTTTATATCATTTATTTTCCTTGAGTTGATAATGAAACATTGATCACACTACTGTAATGAAAAAAACCTGAGACTATCAAAAAACACTGAGTGGCACTGAGCAGACCCTGAAAGACCCTGAGGTTTGCACTTAGGGTACTGAGGAAACCCTGAGAGACCCTGAGGTTTGCACTGAGGGTACTGAGTAAGCCCTGAGAGACCCTGAGGTCAGCACTGAGGGTACTGAGAAAACCCTGAGAGACACTGAGGTCACTTTTAATAGAAAAACGAACTAAGTTATGTGATTAAAATAAAATCATAAAGCTAACCTAATTAATTTCTATAATAGTTATTTTGATTTTAATTTGACTATTTAATGTCTCATTTTAGTAACTTTGAGCTTTAACTAAGAAAAAGAAAGCATGGTTGGGTACAAACCACATTATATTGCCTGATTATATTAAGGTTCTATTTTCAAATAGATCGCTTCATTTTGTGTAGATACGACAACAATTTTTTTTTTCGTTTACAATTACAACATAAGGAATGTGTTATTGAAAAAATAACATCTAATTTAATCACCCTGCATATTATTTTCTACTAAAACTATCGTTGTGTATATCAATTGGCAATTCTTTTGTTTCCCATGATCAGAAAACAATGGTTTTGCTGCATGTAATGAACAGGTGCCTGAGGCAATATTGAAAATATGTTACAGTTGTGAAATTGTCGCGAATTGCTTCTTCTGAAAACCTCTGTTTTGTATATATGTAGAAATTTCATTGTAGAAAAACTGGAAAGTAGCAAACAATATCAAAGATTTTGACACAACAGGCTGTTACATGTAGTGTAACAGGTACCCGAAACAATATTTGAACTATTTCACAATTTTAAAATAAGATGTAGTTAATTTCTTTTATATGCATTTAGTTACTTGTATTAAAAATACAAATTTAATGAAGCTGATTCACTAAAAATTGTGTTTTTTAGATTTAGATTATAAAGCTTTAAAAAGTAGATTAGCGATTGGGTTACTTTATAATTATATATTTTGTAAATCACTATTTCTTTTTTAAAATCTGAAATGTTAGTTTGAGAGTTAATTAAAACCAATTTTAAAGAAAAACCTTATACCGGTATTTCAAGGGTTTTAACGATACCGTCCTTTGATTTTACAAGTACCTGTAATTAAAGAACATAACTACTTTTTATCACCTCACAAACTTAATCTTACAGGCCAAATAACTTATACCTATTGCAGGAGTGCAAGTGTGTCAATTTCAGTCTAAGAAAGATGTTTGTGTAGTGCAATATAGGAGAAAATCTATTGTTAGCAAGTTTAAAACACTGTTTCATGCTAACAAGTTTTTGACCTGTTCTTTCAATTCAATCTTAATCATTAACAAAGGCTCCAAATTTTCACTATTCATTTCTATACATGCTTAAACACGTACACCTTAGACACATAGGTTCAGGCGGGGGGTGGGGGTGGGAAGCAGGGGAGCCCTCTCTCTCTCTACACACACACACACACACACACACACACACACACACACACACACACACACACACACATTTCTCTTAGCAAATGTTTTTTTAAATGACAAATAAAAAATAAACATGGAGTCCCACACCTACTTTTTAAGAGCATGAAATTAAAGTAAAAGATATAATAAAGGTAATTAAACTCCCTCGCCCGGATATGGAGTTGTATTACTTTGCAAAGTTGTTCTATCCCCCCTCCCCCGTTCTTCAAGATATTTTAATATGTTGCCCCCTCCCCCTTTCAAAATCAAGGAAACTTGCCTGCACCCTAGTTCCTAATGAGAATTGAGATTGAGATAAAAAGCCTTTCGCTACATTACATCCAACATTAATTATTAAAATTGGCAATGATTTTTAAGGTCCATGCTAGTAGAAATTTAGAAGATTTTTTTTTTCTTTTCAAAATGTAAAAATCCTGAATTCAGAAATATTTTCCACTTGGTTATTAAATTTTAATTTTTCTTGTCAATGAATATGCCGAGAGAGGGTGAGGCAGAATTCTGAGGAATGTACATAAAATTGTATACCATTAATAAAAGGTTATTGTTAAAAAATTACATCTGTAATTTTTGTTGCCTTTGTTAATTGACGAGAACAAAACTTTACATAAGATAACACAGCGAATTTTTGTTTGAATAAAGTAACAGATTGACCATCTTTATGTTAAAAAAGCGCTTCAAATGAAGCAAATACATTTTTTCTAAATTTCTTTTAAACTCCAAACGTTAACTAATAATTTATTTTAAACACGAAATTCATCTCTCTCTCTCTCTCTCTCTCTCTCTCTCTCTCTCTCTCTCTCTCTCTCTCTCTCTCTCTCATGTACAAAAACTCTTTATACGTTAACTCTGTCTCTCTCTATTTCTCTTTCCTCCCCGCTCTCTCTATTGCTCTCTCACATATACACTGTACAAATAATTTATACTTGTTTAAAATTACTTGTGTGCGGTGATATGGCTGGTGATGGGCTTGGTTCTGATTCGAAGTCCATGCTAAAAAAAGTTATGTGTATGATAGCCGATGTAATGTCTCCTTTGTGTCCAAGTACAGAACACATTCTTTTGTTTGTCTGGGATCAAGAAAAACCTCGGAACCAACGGACATGGCTCGGACTATACACGCGACAAAGTGACCACGGCAAGGTGTGAAAATTCCGCACCTGTGTATATGTCGTGTAGCATCAAAATAAACTGCTGCAAACGGCTGGAAAATACACCGTGAAACAAAAGAGTTTGACTTTTTTTTTAATAAAAAAAAGGATTACGCCCGGGTCTGCATGGAAATTTTAACATATTAAAGTTTATGATTATAAAACAAGGGCTACATACATAAATTAAAGTGATCGCTAAAAATAAGGATTTAGCAATTATGTAAATAAACCAAATTCGAAAATGGTATTTAATAATGGCTTCAAAATGAAACTCTTTTATAACGTTCTGTTTCATTTCCCTAATAAATGGAGATAGAGAGAGAGAGAGAGAGAGAGAGAGAGAGAGAGAGAGAGAGAGAGAGAGAGAGAGAGAGAGAGAGAGAGCACATTGAGTTTTATTAATTATAACCTTACATCGTTTCATTTTCTAAGCATTTTAAAATAAATAACCGATCTATGTCCCCACAAGACATGGATTTTTATGAATGAGCAATATTATCAATTGGTTAAAATTACCATGCTCATGCTTCAATAGATTTAATTAGGTTGTTTTGTTTATACTGTACAAGAATATGCCATATGATAATCAAAAACAAATGATTTAAAATTAGAAATACATGAGTAATTGATTCTAAAAATACACATTAATCAAATATGTTTTGTTAGGGCAACTAGAATTATATGAGCATGATTATTTGTTTTAAAACATTACATTTTACGACCGACTTCTATAATTTCTTATTGGAAGAATACTTTAAATGTTAACGGCTCATGGTGAATTTTGAAGAAAAAAAATAGGAAAACGTGTAGCCCTCGTCTGTCGCATGTAAAACTATCATACATGTACAATGTACATGTAAGTACTGGATATACCCTTATTATCTGTGTTAAATTTTAACTTAATACAATTTATTAAAGATGTTTTTAAAATGAGCACAAATCTGATCATATGCAATTGCAGCAATAATGTAAATTTATACCTATGCATTATGTTAATCATGTTTATATTTATTGAAGATGACGCCAAACATTAAATACAAGTACTTGAAGTAATTTTAATTTTTTCGAATTAAATGCCGACTTTAGAATCTCTCAGGGGGTTTCTCCGTACCCTCAGTGCCGACCTCAGGGTCTCTCAAGGCTTTCTCAGTACCCTCTGTGCCGACCTCAGGGTCTCTCAGGGCTTCCTCAGTGCCCTCAGTGCAAACCGCAGGGTCTCTCATGGTTTTCACAGTATCCTCAGTGCCCACCTCAGGATAGCTCAGATTTTCCTCAGTGCCCTCAGTGCCGACCTCAGGGTCTCTAAAGGTTTTCTCAGTGCCACTCAGTGTTTCCTCAGGGTTTTTTTATAGTCTCAGGGGTTTTTCATTGCAGTATTGTCAGTTATGGTACTGTAAAAATTAAATGCAGTAGAAAGATGTAACATCAATAGTATGCCTTTATCTTGTTAAAAATCATCGACTTGTGTGATGTTTTATTATACAATATTATTAAAATACTTATTTTTAAAGCTATATATAACTTTTATAAATTCTGTATATTTATAAAAAAATAGAACTATAAGAATCGAGAGATATCTGTCGAACTGAGTACTTTGGAAGTTTTGAAAATTTGTGTGTCGCAAATTTACTACATAACATCATTAGTGACTCAGGCGGGTATATTATTGACATTTGTTTAAATATGTATTATTTTAGACAATGAAAACATTAATGGCAAACAGAAATCCGCTTCCTTCATAATTAAAAAAGTACAATTATATATGATTTAAAAACTATAATGTTTTAACCAAATAACCCTTTTTTTCTTATGTATATTATAAAGAAATCATTTTCCTAATGAACCTTATCCTTAAAATCCTTAAAGACCGGACCTGGGGTATAAATAGCAGCCAATCACGAAAATGGAGGAAATTTCAATTTTCTTGCCACCTTTCACTTCAGAGAAGATATTTTTGAATTTAAACTTTAATCAACAAATAGCAACAAATAAATTTTGCTACAGAGCTAAAGTTCACTGAAAGGCATTTTTTGGTAAAAAAAAAACAATTATTAATGCTATATTTCTTCAAAAATTCCCAATTAAATTATGAAGTGATCAAGAAATTCAAATTCCCTGATAATGATTGACAGATGAAAGAACCGGCATTATGTTTACATTTCTACCGGAAATGCCCATTGCTATAGAGGCATATAAATGGCTGACAGCATGTCTTACCTTAAAACTAAATGCAATTAACACAAGGTAATCCGTTTTATTGGTTTATTACTATATCACTCTGCTGATCATAAATAAAGAGAACACGAGAAACATACACTTGCTGCAATGATAAGTATCCCTGCGGTTTTACTCCTGTAGTATCAAGTTTCTTTCTCAACTATAAAAGCCGACCTTTGTTGATATCTACAGACAGACTATTGACTGCATATCAATCACAGAATTTAGAATAGAATCACTTTAAAAACACTGGGATTACTCCCAGTAATAGATGATCTATGCACAGCACATTAATTTGAAGTAGCAGGTCACAATAAATAGTGGGCCAGCCCGGCCGTCACTGCAAATGCTATTATATTGTCACTCAGTCTTGAAATTGGGTGTAAAAATCTTTTAAAGATTTACACTGGTATTAGAAAACCCATCTGTGGCACAGCATCGTCCAGACTTGCAATGTAAGGTCTGTGTAAACTATGGATACATCCCTCAACATTCCAGAGCCGACCTGTCTTGGAATGACTGAAATATTTCTTCAAACTTTTTTGCGCATCATCACTTTTGTAGGTTCATCAGCATGTCTTCTATTTTCCAATCAAAATGTTGAAAACTTTGTAATTGCTTAATATATTCCATATTAATTACTCCTTTCGATGTTTCCGCCATAATTTTATTCTGGAGGGAACTTTATTGAGGCAGAGGCAACTCAAAAGGAAATATACACATTTATACACGTTATATACACATGTATCTTTTGTACAACAATCATAACAAAATAGTTATATCGTGTATTATTTAAAAAACTAATTAATAAATTGGATAAAGAAAACATTTTTATACAAAAGTTGAAAATAATCATGATCGAGGTAAATAACATAAACCTCTATGGAACCTCTTTCACAACTTCCCAGACTTGGTGTCTGATTTATTGACATTTGGCGGGAGGGACTCCCCACAAGCCCTGTGCAGCTGAAATCAACATAGGGGTGATTGATAGTAATGTTGACCTCAATAAAGTAAAATTGTGAACTAAATTTGATTTTGTAACACACCTCATAATATTTTGATGTGATAATGTTTTAAGCAATCAAAATTAAAACCATTAATTTACACTTCCTTTGGGCACCTTTGAAAACATTAATGGAGGCATATATTAATCACTTTGAACTTGATTATTCTTCACTTCCAAAGGTGGCCCATGTAAGGCATATTTTCTGGATTTGGAAACCAACCTCTGACACATTTTAAAACACAATTTGGCATGATGTCTCTACGATGATATACAAAGTTTCTATATCTATGGTTTCTCTGAAGTGCACTCATTTTTTTCTGAATGTAATTAGGATGGTTCCAAACATTCCGATGGTACATCATAGTCCAAAACCTTTTGTACATTTCTTTACGTAAATTTTTATTACGTGCATGGCCTGGATGGGGTTCATCTTCCCACCAAAGTTGTTTGTTTACTTTATCAGTAATGCATGGTTTGCAAAAGCAGTACGGACACTCATCAAAGTTTTCGTCTTGTTGAATTCTAAAAGGTTCATAATCTTCGTGGTTTTCCTCAGTATTATCAGATACTTCATCAGGTTTACATGTTTGTGTTTCAGCATCCACAGATGAACTGTTTTCATTAACAACCGCACTATCAAAATCCCAACCAAAATGATAGAAAACACCTCTTAAATTATCCAATTGGTCATCACTTAATTGTAAAGTTATTTCTTTTGTCTGTGTCATTTTCTTATTTCCGTTGCCTATGTCAATTTCAAGAGTTGAGATAGGACATTTGGCGGGTAAATGCCAAATCAATGTGATTTAATGCCCATTAGCAGCTTTTGCTGGTGCAGATGCCTTACTAAGATTGATGTTTATACTCAAATATATAAACATTGTAATACCAACAAAAATCAACAAAAAATACAATTACATTTATTTTATTTCACAAAAAGTGAGCATTTTGATCTTTATTTTTTTCATAAATGGAGATTATCATTTTAATGCAAAATTTACAAAATGCTTAATTAATACAGTCATTTCATGCATATCTTTTACAATTTTATGCTTTGCTATGGTATAAGATTTAAATGATATGCTATGAGATTTCAATGCAATGCTATGAGATTTGTATGCTATGCTATGAGAAATTGCAATGAAGGGCTTAATGATATGGTATGCTATGCTATGCTATGGTATGCTATGAGATTTGAAAAAAACGCCTCCATACACAGAAGAGTTCTAAGCATTTCTAAGTAAAATGAAAAGCCAAATATTAACACTAATCTGCAATATGAAGATTTATTCTTTTAAATAAAAGTATTTAAACCCGAGTTAAAATCATGCTGTGTGCTATGCTATGGTATGCTATGGTATGATACGACGAATGAGAATCTTTGAGATCGTATGCTATGGTATGAGATTCCTATGCTATGGTATGAAATTCTAATGCTATGCTATGAGATTTCAATGCTATGCTATGCTATGGTGTATGTTGTAAAAGATATGCTTAAACTGACTGTACAAGCTCAGAAAACCTCTATGTCCCTCAAATGTCAGAGGGGAGCAGCAAGGTTTGTTACTGGGCACATTTATCTCACTTTTCAAATAAATGGAATCAAAATTTACACTTTGACATTGATTAGAAATATTGAAAAGTATTCTAAAAATTAACAGAGATCTGTTGAAAGGTAAATTTATCCATTGAAAATAGTACCCTTGTCTGTATCTCAAAGGTTCCTGAGAGAGATTTCCCGCACTAATGTCAGTTTTGGACTATTTCATTATATGATCTAGGGGCATTTATTAGTTTGAAAAACCAGAGATTATTTCTTTTTACCTATTGAAAAATTTTGAAGGGAGATACTAATCTGATATTAAACAATTTCATTTTTGGTCTTGAAAAACACAATACTTTTTCAGCAAATGCTTAACAAAAAACTTAAGTTTATAATCTGACCCCTAGTTCTGTTGAATTGGAACATTCCATAATGGTCCCTAAACATTACATTACGTGAATTATTTTCTCTCTGTAAAGTTCTGAACATGGAAGCTACTACGAAAAAACGACCACCAGCATTTAAAATATCCATTCCAGGAAATGAAGAAAAGAAAACTCTGATACTTGGACTTCTCAATGATGTTCGAGAGGTATTAGTCAGGCAATTAGATCATCCTGTAAATAATGCAGATATTATTGAAAAATCATTGAAACTATTTTTGGAGAACTCTAACAGAAGAAATCAAGCACATCACAAAACATTGGATTTTAACACCTACATCCAAATTCCAGAAAAGGAGACTGAACAGAAAATATTTCTGACTGCCGAAACATCACTTAAACGTTTAGTCAAAGTTGTGGAAAATCACGCCAAAGTTTGTGATGGGAGTCTTGCCTGTAAAAAAGTGAATGAAAAAGGACATGTTGCAGCAGTGAGATTCAACTGCAGTTCCAACAAAACTCACAGTTTGCTGTGGTCCTCTTCACCATACCTTCCTAATAATGAATACCTGGTGAATAAAGGAGTGATGCATGACTTTGCTTGCAGTGGTATGTTACCCGTTCATTATACCAGATTTGTCAACGGAGCAAAAATTGGCATTATACACCAAAAGAATAGAGATAAGTGTATGCAGAGTATTCACACTAAAATAGAAGAAGAATATAGGGAAAGTATTGACCTGGCTCTGTGGGGAGAAGTAGGATGTCAAAGTGAGAACGAGGATGGAATCGCTATAATGACGGATGCCCGACACGGATGCGTAAAAACGCAAAAGATTCAAGTGTGGCTGCAATCGGTGAAAAGACACAGAGTCATCAAGTGTGAAAATGTGACCAAACAAGATGACATTGTCTCACAGAGACATGAAAAAATTGGAACAGAGAGAATTTATAAATATCTAGAAGATCAAGGAATAGCCGTTAACGTCCACATTCATGACAGAAACCTATCCACTAATAAATTCGTCAAAGATTTGCGAGGCCCAGTTAATCAAAACGATTCCTGGCATGCAGTGAAGCCAATCAAAGAAAAAATGAAAAAAATTTCAAGTGGACCAGCGTATTTGAAAGGTAAAAGTTGGTCTGAACATCTATACGACAAAATCGAGCCTGTTGCGACCCACTGCCACTGGGCACTAAGAAATTGCGAGCAAAATCCAGAAAAACTTAAAAAGCTCTTAGTGAACATAGTTGAACACTACAAAAATAACCATTCTAAGTGTCATCATTCTTCGAGATGTAAAAAGGACAAAAATTACGAACCATCAAGACTGGTCATTGCAGACAAATTCAGAGAAAAATTACTGCTTGGTGTCATAACAAGTTCCAACCTCTACAAATATCCAGAGGAGTATGTTTTAGCAAAAGACACATATTATGTGGAAAGTTTTAATAATACTAAGAACATGTTTCAAGATAAAAGAATAGCATTCGGTGACCAAGCTTACAGAATACGATCATTTCTGGCTGTCTGTCACTGAATGAAAATGTGGACAGAGCCTACACATCTATCTGGAATCCAGTGAGACCAAATGCACCACGCAGTAAAACGGGAAAAAAGGTGTATAAGGCCCCAACATATCATTATAGAGAGGGGATATGGAAGAGACAAATGGCTGTTCTGTATTAAAAGGGACTTGTACATCTGTACACTGAGCTCTGTGTATTTAAAAATTAGCAAACTTTAAAAGTCTGTTGTTTTTTCTTTACAATCATATGAATAACTGTAAAGTTAAACAATCACTGCAGTGAAATCTTATCAGTTTCGTCTGTTACAAAGGAGCACGTGTAGGATGCAAGCGAATGCTAATAACAAGTTCTAGATTTAAACTGCTTCTGAGTAAGCTCTGCCCCTCTTGCCATATCGGCTTAATTGCTGTAGGGGTATAAAATGTTCTAGGTCACTCTCGGCCTTTAAGCTTATCCTTATAATCGTCATCCTTATAAACATTACATACCTTAAAAATAATGACGACAGCATTCATACTAGTACTTGGTGAGCAGATATTCAGCAGAAATTATTTCAAAATTGATGAACTATCGAACAATTTACATACCCCTCTCAATCCAATCTGCTTGAAATGTAACGACGTCAACGTCAACAGTAAAAATGCCATCTATGGTATGGTGTTACGCGTCAAAATTACATGTACATGTGAGGCGCAGATCAGCAATACCAGAGGACATTGCTATAATATTTTTTTCCTATAAATATTTTATTTTGTATTATTGTAAGCTGTTTTATGGAAATAAGAACTCTTCATAAAATACCTAGAAGACATACGATATATATTATTTTTATAGTGTGGTTGCTTGATGACTTCTTAATTTATGTTTAGAAAAAATGTCCTAAAGATTTAATTAACGTTGTTGTAATGTTCTTGACATAGGAATGCGAAAATCCAAATTACCTGTTAAAAGAAGTTGAGAAAATACTCATTGGATAAACTCATTGTTTACTGTCAGTATCTGCTTCAATCGTTGTTTCTAACTTGTTCGTCAATAACAACATTTTGTCCTCATTATTTAATGAATGGTTTGTACTGGGAAGTTTATGCCCCATTTTCATAAATGAGAGCTATTACAAAACCGGATATGTGTAGATATGTTATTTTTATTATTGACCCTTAAACAGTTGTTGTGTTAATACCTATGATAACCAAATGGTTCCGTTATTGCTGCAAATGTTAATATTTTCGTTCATGTTAAGGTACACTGACGCATTTAGATGCGAAGGGTAAGACTGATTTTTTAATTAGGTGAATACGAAGGAATCATTATTGATTTTACAGAAGTTTAAATTCAAAAATTGAAGATTTGATTGTTTAATTCATTTAGGAAATATGTTATTTAAATTATGTCATTTAAAATGATCTTAAGTTTAGTTGAACGGTATTACAAATCGCTTTTAATAAAACTGAACAACATACTTGTACATATATTTAACTTCTTTAATTGTTCATCGCATTTTTACCCTCTGTAAAAACTAAGAAATAAAAAAGATAGCCTATACAACCTTAGTTTGATCAGCAATTGAATACAATATAAAAATAAAAAATCACATTTTGACGAGCAAACTGGGAAAATGTTTTTCAACATGAAATGCTATTTCTTTCTTTAACAGATATTTCAAAAACTGCTGTCCAGATTCCTCATGAAATTCAGAAACACAACAGTGTGAAAGTAAGTAGACATTCATTAGAGACAGTCTAAAATAAAGACATTTTATATTAACAGTAATTTGATCCAAGGGGTCTAATCACGTCGAGATGTCAGGCGCGGATAATCAGATCACCCGATAACCGAAGCGTCAAGCTTGATATGATTATTTGCAAGAGATCCGACTCTTTGGATCAAGGTTCTATTATAAATTAGTAGATACCCTTTCAATAATAGGTACATGTAAATATTACAAAGTTACTTTTTTTTCTCAATTTTTATATCAAGGTGGAGATCATCATGCCATTGTTGATCCATTTTTATATGTACATGTATTATGTAATCTGGAGATCTCCGAATTTGTAAAGGTTAAGGTTTCTCTTAAATATATTTTGATACTTTTAACGGAGATTACACATACCCTGTTAAACAAGTATTTTTTTTTGTTTCTGGTATCCTCCTGTTAGTGATAAAGTTTACTTGTAGTAAGTATTTTGATTAGTCGGTAATAAATGACAATATCCGTCGATGAAAATTTAGTCGTTTTTTAAGATATAGAAGTAAATATTCGAAAACTAAAGGTCTAAGATGAAACTATACTGGATAATTGTTAATCGATGAAGTTTTTTTTTTGTTAGGCAGACTAGAAGATCAATGGATGCATAACAGTTTATTGTTGAATTATTTCTATATTTTTACTTTTTGAACTTAATCATATTTCAATGAACTTCTTTAAAATGCGTTAAATACAGACGTTATTTATTGTGTACTACGTCATCGGTTTCAGAGAGTTGTGATATGTCTTCGGAAAACCACCGTGTTGTGATTGTCGAATCACACTCTGTAAACTTAACAGTATCAAGAAAGGAACATTTATGGGTATATGAGGAACATTTTTACATTGTTTAACAAAGAGCGTTGACCTAATTCACGAAAGGCTAAATTCGTGGTTTTTTGTACGCAATTTACAATATGTTATCATTGATATAAATGCGTGAGTTGTATAGGGAAGTGATAGGAGGAAGAAATTAGACCATTAAAATATATTTTAAAAAAATATGACAAAACCGGATATATAGATATGTTAAATTAATATACTGACACAAACGACTTGAACACATGAGCAGTTGTTGTCTGAATGTCTTATAAAACATTATATATCAAATCATATAGCAAATATTAATATGCACGTTAGTCTTAATGAACAAAAGTGCATTCTGATGCAAAGTGTAGGAATTGTCTATTTGTTAGATTAATTACAAAACATTTTATTGTTACTGTTTTAACAGAATTTTAAAAACCACAAAATATTTGCTTGTTTATCTACCTTAAGCTTGGAACTCAAAATCACAAGTGTTAGCGTAAGAAAACATGCATTCCTTTCTATGTAGGGGAGTGATTCTGACTCATTCTTAACTTCCGCATTGATGACTTTAATTGTAATCAAATTTGAAAATATAATGAATGACAAAAATTGTTGATTGGATGTATAGGACTATATATGATTTGAGCCTAAAACGGCCCCCTAAAATGAACATCATCAGTTTGCTATAATTCTTTGTTTTCTTTGTACAAATATCCATGTGAAGTTATTTCATAATTTACAATTTGATTCAAGTGCACAATTTAGAAATATGACATCATAAAGTTAGCCGTTTGGCGCCATTTTCGCATTTTTAGCATAAAACGGCTTATTTTTAAGCGGTTTTTTATTCAGAAAGTATTGAGCGCATCCTTAAACAAACTAATTCTTTCATTAAATATATATCTATTCATGGCTAATAAGAGACAAAAAGATTTTGCTCGTTCAAAGCTGCACTCTATATTTCCCATTCGAAAAACGATAAGAAAAATGCCAGTTTTGACTGATTTTGATTGAATTATAAAAATAGCATAACTTCTGACGTCATATGTTGACAGTGAGAGCAAATAAATCAAACAAATAGGTGAAAAATACATCTTATATCAATTCTTCGTAAAAATAATATAACAATTCAATGATTATTTGAAACACTTAAAAAAAATAAAAATGAGAGGGGCCGAATTTGACTCATATCATATATAGTTTTTTGTTTTATAAGTTTTATATTGATATCACTTTTTATAACAAAGTAACATGCTAAATTTGATGTGCTCGCTCTACGTTGTTATAATCATAAACAATGTACAAATGAAATACTAAGATTTATATAAAAGTTCCAATCACTACATTAAATTTAAAAAATAACTGATGTGGAGATGCAGAAGTACCTCTTTGAATTAAGGGATGTGGGGGTTGGTTGTTTTTTTTCCAAATAAGCTTTCCATCAATAGTTGTTTACTTTGTCATCAGCATTTTTTAGTACATTTTAGCTACGGAAAGTATGAATTTATATATAATCTGCTATTTGATTCGTCGGTAAATAGAGAAGACATTTACAACTCAGAAAAACAATTATTTGAAAATCGGATATTTAACGTTTTACATCAATTTTATAGGATGCATGCCAGGTTATGGTGGAGTGAACTGTTCATCATTGTGTCCTTATCCTTATTATGGAGTGTACTGTCAAAGAACATGCAATTGTAGCAGAGACCTGTGTAATGTTTTCTCGGGATGCACAAGTCTTACTACAGGTAAAATTCACAAACACATACTCAAGATTTAAAAATGTCATCAGAGGTACGTGTACGTATTTTGTGATATTATATATTATTCGACACTGTATCTTAGTCAAATATTTATTATAACACATATCACTTCATTTTTATTTTATTTTTGTGTCTGTGTATTTCATTAGCTCAAGAAGAATGTAGTCCCGGTTTATTTGGAGAAAACTGTCAAGAGAGATGCGTCTATCCATATTTTGGGAAAGGTTGTCAGGGGCGATGTGATTGTGACGAAAATATATGTGACGTTTCTACCGGTTGTCTTGCTGACACAACAGGTCAACAGTAATTCTAATAATTTCTAATTACATGTATAATTCTTATTCTTATAGTTGTCATCCTAATCGTAAAATTTAACAAACACTGCTTATTGTTGAACAAGTTTGAAGGGAAATGTACCTATCCTTATTACGGTGAGGAATGTCAAGGTCAATGTAATTGTGATAAAGACAGCTGTGATGTATCTATTGGATGTACCAATGTCACAAAAGGTATTGGAGCACACGAACAATATGTCTAAAAACAAATATTTTCATTATCTAAAATATAACATAAATAAAACATAAAACAATTATGATTTAATTGTTAATTGTTTAATTGACAATATAATGCACTCTGCTAAAAAAATGCATATATAATGTCATTTTCAACAGAATCCTCTCGTGTTATCTCGCTTTGATTAGTATTTGTAATTGGTGTTAAATTGACATTATAATCGTTTGTTAATTACTCTAGCACGATATGATTTTAATAGCATTTTTAAATCCAAAAACTAACATAGATTAATACATTTTGATATGAATTATATGCAAAATATATGTTTTATAAATGAGAGATCCATACAGTGTAAATGAGAGAAAGGGTTTCAAACGTTAAGAATCATGATAGAGTAAAGAGAGAAATAAAGACATAAAAAAGGGGAACAATTAAATTTTATAATGATATTGTTTCATTGGCAAGCAGTAGATTGTCGGTAGTAAAAATAAACATACTCGAGTAGCTACAACAATCCCAAATTTAAGTCACGCTTGAATGACGATTTGAACAGACATTAACATGTACATGTAGAATAGCAAATAACTCAAGAGATCTATAAATTAAAGAGGATTTCGAAGATCTGGCAGCGGAAAAAGGATATCATAATGCTTAAACATTCATTTATGACATATTAGGTTCATCAAAACGTTCATATGGATAATATGACTGGAGTGCATGTAAAAAATATAAGGTAAGGCCTCATTTTTTTCCTTAAAAAGGATTGCAATTTGTGATCAATTCTCAAAAAAGGTCATTTTAATTTTTTTTCCAAATTCCAAACATACTTATAAGTCTTTTTTTTACAGAAAAAATGGATAAATAAAGATCAAAATATGAATGCAAAATCGAAGTCGGTAATTGAACTGCCATTCCTTGGCTCAATACCTGTCAGTAAAAATAGACACGATGTTTTACATAAAATAACTCTATATTACTGAAAAGCAAATATTGTATTAGCAATTGTATCATTGGTTGGTTTGAGGTGAATTAATTTATGGATGATTTGCAGTTTGGTTTTTTTTTTGTTGTTGTTGTGTTTTTGGGATTTTTTTGGCAGACTCAGTGATAGTGGATCAAATGACTTCCTTAGAATGTAAACGCTTACAAACTCTTACTTCCACAGTTGGGACAAAGCAAAGCGTAAATTTTATAATTAGTAGCTAGTTCCATAACATACCTTTCTACAGGGTTTACCGTGATGTTTTTAAATCTCCTTTAAGGAGGCCGACTATAGTTTTCATTGCGCGTGTTTTTGTGCATTCTAGTAAAATAAGTGCATTTATACCTTTTATGAAATCTTTTCGATACCATTTGTTAGATTGAACACAATAAACAGAAACATATGAAAATATTTAGATTTTAAAGGACAATTTTATTTTTTAAACGATCTCTCCGTTGTTCGGAGGTGAGCGTTGTCATTGTGCTTTTTGATGTTATGATAAAATGAAGCTTCAACTGTAGGAGTACGTTATCAAAAATAACATTAAAAAAAACTAAAGTGGACGCCATTGCAATTTTACCTACATAAAAATGCTATCATCGGGTTTATTTTCCTAATTTTTTAATGAATGCATTGTACCATATTTCCCTTTTTTCCTAAATAACAAGTTTTGGTGAAAATTGGTATAAACATTGAAGAAACCCCAAGAAATAATTAAGCATATTAACATTTAAAAAATATTTAATATTTTATTTACGACAGTACATAAACAGGTCGATGGTCGGGGGTAGCCGGCGCAGGCATAAACTCAGAGTTTAAAAATATAAAAAAAACTACTTTTAAGTGTTGGTAAACCTACAACTAATAATAAAAGAAATCAAATTATACATGTTCATTTTGCTATTTATTGTGACTAAATTTTGTACAAGTTTTACTAGTGTTCGAGTTGAAATACGGAGATGGTATAAAAATATTTTCCAAGCAATAGAAATCTGACAACGACGGTTAATTGAATTGTCACGTCAAGGCGGCGCAGCGAATATGCATCAGATTAGTATGAATTTCGGAGAAAACTTTTGTCCAAGCAATTGCTTAAACAAAAACCATACGATAGAAAGAAGTCAACAGTTTCAGTTTATCGGGGTTGTTTTTACTGATTGTTTGACTAGAATTAAAACAAAAGAACTAAATATCAAGTACCTTTTACACGCAAACTGATTTCAACAGTTAAAATATGTACAGAATGACTTAAGAAATGTTTCACAGTAAGTTGACTTTTGGTTAGAAATTTTTTTTTACAATAGATCAAGAACGGAGAGAATATGTAAATGTTGCCCTCTGAAAATTTAAACAACAGATGAGAAATGAAGAATAACTAATGTTTTCCGTTTGTGAGCTGTTTTAATCGTAGGAGCAAGGAGACGCGTTAAAATGACGTTGCGATGAGTTTGTGGGTGCTCCGGGTCACTGGATGTAGGCAAGTTTGCCAGCTTACCAGGAATAATCTAATGAAGTCATTGACTACAAGTTTTTCCCTTTAATAAACGGTATCCTGATTTACTTTTCGGTAAAATTTGAATGGTTTGTCTTTTTTTCCCAAGAGAGTAAGAGTTAATGTCACAATAAACTTCGAACAGCCCTCGTACAATTGTAATACTCCAAATATAAAGCAAAATTTGGTGCATTGTTTTATTTTGAGATAACCACCAATAAAAACCAGACGGTAGAATTTAGTGTTTTCTTTTTACAAATAAGGTAGAAAAAAGAATTACTTATCATATACATGTAATACAATTTGGAGAAAATTTCTATTGCAGTATTCTTTTAATCTGCTTCGAAATGCGGAAAATGACAATTTCCTATAGATTACTATAATTATAGTAAATGTACCTGATTTGGACATTGCCCCTAAAAAGAACAAGATGTTAGATTTTCTTGAATTTTCGCAAAATACTGGAGTTGGCGTACATAACATTTGGTTAAACAATTAAGAGTTTTGCTATTGTTTTTTTACGCCAAAAAAACCCAAATCGGTCGCCTTAAATATACATTTTAACTAACAAAAGTTTCATAACCATTTGTTATGGTTTGCCTATTCAAACAAAATATACATGTATATATATACATGTAATTTTTTTAAAAAGTTTTGAAAATTGTGAAAAAATATTTATACTTCCAAACTCCTTTTTGCAATATTAGTTGCTTTACATGTACCGTTCTTAGAAAACCTTAAATGCAGGGTTTTTTTTTAATTTAGGATTGCATAGGGTCATGAGATTCATAAAAATATCATACAATGTATACCATTCTAAATTCAAATAATTTTAAGGGAAAGGGGGTTAAAAAAAATAATATATCTTATTGTCTCCATTACGCTTTAACTCTCACGTTTTAAGACTGTTGCTGTAAACTCTGCAACCCATTTCTTCAAAGTTTATATTCAAAAGTAATCGATTTTCCCTAGAAAATATTTACTTACCAGATTGATAGCTGATCTGTTTAAAATAGCTTTCTTATGTCAATATTTTCAATATTGATTTATATTTGTCATGAACTCTCTTCAAATATGTTTAATTTATTTGAGTATGTCATAGTATAAATAAATTAAAATCCCCCTATCTATTTAAAGTTTATTTAACATGTATACACAATTCTAAACTAACAAATTTTTTAAAATGTAAGTTGTAAAACTTGTTTGTCGACCGGCAATAAATGAACAAAAACTAGCGAAGTAAACAGTGTACAATTTACTTTAAGAAAAAACAATCATGATGATTGTGCACTAACGTTAATATATTTATTTAAAATAACTTTTATTATGTTAACCAAAAAAAATAACCACAAGTAAAATAAATATAAAAGTGTTCTTGTCAAGTACATAATAGCTTGAATAGTTATATGGTCCACAATTCATTTTACAATTGATTTTCAAATTTCATTTTTTTTTGGGGGGGGGGGGTTGATGAAAAGTGTTTAATTTCAATGCTTTCAAAAACATTTGTTTCAATAAATCAATTTTTTTTAGAATGGAAACGTTTATATATGTGAAGTGAATTATTTTGTTAATTACATTGTAAAATGATGGATCTGACCCGATTTGATATGATGTATCTTTGCATGATATGAATTTATGAACGAAAGACTTTCTTCCCTTGTTGAATGACGCTATAAAAAATAAAAGTTACTGACCACGTTAATATGTAAAAAAGAATATTAATAAAATCAATGAAATGAATTACAGTTAAACAGAACAGATATGTAAGTTGAAATTCGGTAAAAACACTTTGGCAACGTTGAAACAAATTATCATTTTTCAATTGTGTAGTTAATAGATGAACAAAGGGTTATTGATTTTAACTTACTCTTTACAAGGAAGGTGGGTTTTTTCAGCCTCTGCTTAATGCTTAAATAATTCCAATATTAACTTTTAAACTAGTTCACAGACAAAACAGAACCTTTTGAATTTTGTTTATCTTCAGCAATAGTTAAATAATTTATTTGTTCAATTTTTGTTTAAACTAATTCCAACTCTTGTATTTGCTTACAAACAGTAAATATTATTCTGGCAGAAAAAAGCAACGTACATTTGAAAAGACGACGACAGGAAATGACTTTGAATTTACAATTTCTTTTCATCTTTTGTGTTGTAAATATTCAAAGTGTTACTCAATAACGAACAATACAAAAATGCGAACAGAAATAAAACTACTAGTTGTTAGTGAAAATGCTCAAATTGTTACAAAGTTACAAATTCATACATGTATATTTAAAATAATTTGGATTAAATGATTAAACATTCAAGTGTTTGTTCCTTTTTTACACTTGCGTGGATCAAACACATTTTTTCGGGGTGGGGGGGGGGGGGGACTATGTTGGTTTAATGGGGTTTCAATGTCTTTTTCACATTAACTTCACAATGGAAAATTTAACATATTTCATTTCTCAAGGCGGCCTAAATTCTCTCTACACCAAAAAAGAACCGCGCATGGGACTCATTTTGAACAGATAAAATAATTTATTATTATTTTAAAATATCTGTAACCTTGTGTCTCCTGCTTTTTTGATAAATCATACTGTAAGAAATATAGAAAAGGGGTGTTTTAATATGTTTACGTTTATTACTTACGTTTATTACTGATTATTCTAATGCTACGTTTGAATTTTTATCTTGTGCGATCATTCATGTAATAATACAGAGTTCATAGCTTACGTACAGGTGTATATTATTTACATAAACTGTATTTCTATGTTTAAGGGGAGACAGGACACGTATCACTAACTTGTAACACTAACTAACATCAAGTTGAAATCGAGATACAGCGCTCATGATTCTTTGACTTTTGGCATGTCTTTGTATACATCTTGGTAGCTGAGTAGAAGTCACGTTACCACTGTATACGTGGACAATCTTTGTAATCAAAACCATGACACGGACTTTGTTTACATTACAAAGAAATGTGAGCCCTGTTTCTTGTTAGTAACTACGGTAACATTTTGACTAATGACGGGTATGTTAAGGCTGCCCGATTGATTTCACAGCGATGTGTAGAATGTCACTTGTCTGAACTTCATAAGATATGACGTCATAGTTAACTTTGACGTCACGATCTGCATTCCTTTCGATCGTTCTTAGGGAATGTATCGTAACGTAATAAGTGAATTTTATTGTGCATTATAAAACCGCTTCATTCCTTTACATAGACGTTGTTGTAAATACTAGTGATACTAAACTCAATATCGCCAATATGGAGTATAAAAAAATAACGGTTTTAAAGCTTTGTATTAGGTAAATAACTATTTATAAACTAATGGTTCTGAGACTCCCCCTGCTACGTGTAAACTAATGAATGGTGATATGTATATGCATGTAAAAAACAGCTTGGCGCAAGTGAAAGATCAATACAATCTTAGTATATTTTACGTGAAAATGGGAGAGAAAATAAGTACCAATGTGAATCTTGCTGGGGGAAACCTACCAATTGACCCGATTTTGACTAAATCGAGCTTAAAAGGTAAAAATGTGCCTAATTTCGATAGCAGTGCGAAATGTTTTGACAATTTTTCAAATAAACGAAATATTTATATGAACCCCAGGCAAAAACTGCAAAATACATTACATAGGGCTTTATGATAAATTTGAAAACGCCAGAACGTATTTAATGACCTCAAAATTTTCATTAAATGATTCCTTTTTACTTATATTAATATATTTTTTAGCAGAAATTTGATTAAGTTTGGATGAAATATACGGGACTATACATTACAAAATCGAGTTGTAGTGTTGTCATAGGCAAAGACACTGGAAAAATTAAATAAAACGGCATATAACATGCAGTCATTGTTTAAGGGTCATCATCACTGGGTTTTCTTTTTCAAGTTAAACTGATATATTCAGTCATTAGTCAGAATGTTACCGTAGTTACTAACAAGAAACAGGGCTCACATTTCTTTGTAATGTAAACAAAGTCCGTGTCATGGTTTTGATTACAAAGATTGTCCACGTATACAGTGGTAACGTGACTTCTACTAAGCTACCACGATGTATACAAAGACATGCCAAAAGTCAAAGAATTATGAGCGCTGTATCTCGATTTCAACTTGATGTTAATTAGTGTTACAAGTTTGACATTTTCACCACTTCAGATACCTTAGTGATTTGTTGTAATTATTTATATGGAAATAAACATTTGAGGCTAATCTGTGACTACGCTTGAAAAAGATTGAACGTTGAATAAAAAAATATAAAATATAAACAAGCGTGCTCGTTTAGGACAACAATTCGAAAACAAAGTCTCCCAACATGTTATATACTTGTACATGTGTGCAAGCATGATTAATTTTGTATTTTTTTTTTTTTTTTTGTTTAAAAAAAATACCTCCAAATGTTCACTTTTCAAGTTGTTTTATCCCATATTTTGATATGTCACTGTTATTAGAATCTAAAAACACGGCATACAATTAACATAAAATTTGGAATAAAATCTCTCTCTCTCTCTCTCTCTCTCTCTCTCTCTCTCTCTCTCTCAACGGCTAACAACAACACCAGCTGTGCAGAAAAATCATCAGTACATTTAATTTTTAAACAACCTGTTATAATAAATAAATCTCTTACTTTGGTATAAAAACACAGATAAGAAAAAAAAGGATTTCCTCGCTAAATTCATTCTTGAACAAAAGTCAAAAATTGATATGGTATTGTCGCATGTGTACTATGTATTATGTATATCAGATACTTCTTCTATGACGCTGTTCGGTTGTGCGTGTGTGTTGTTGTTTTTGAGTTTTTTTTTCTCTTGCGGGGGGATGTTGTTGTTGTTTGTCCTTAGTTTGCAGATACAATACTTGTTATAGCATTGTCAAGTTTAATTTGTTTGTCTACAGCTGCCAACACTGTGTTTTCCGCTAAGCCCAACTAAAACTAAAAATTTTATCATTCATCATTTCTAAGTGGTCATGCAGTAAAAAGTAAGGCAATTGATTTTTTATATAGATACTTGACTTTGTATTGTACGTATATAGTGCAAATGATAAACATCATTATTGTGTTTATCGCAGATGGAAGAAAGAGGGAAGTAAAACAATCATTGAGGTTAATTAAAACCATTTGTTGTGATATCCTCGGTTTTTGTGCTTTCAATTTTCAATCAGAATGGTCGCTAATCTAACTCCAGAAAGAGATTCCTTTGAAAAGTTAGTAATAATAATATCAGTACTATCAATGTGTCCAGTATGTGAAGGTTCAGGATGTGAACGGTAAGTATTGCATGTATAATCGGTTTTTGAACTAAGAAATGAACGTTAAAATTTAATTTATATTATCTCACATACATGAATTAAAAGAAAAAGAATGTTGAGATTCCAGAAGAATTTTTTACTGTTTTACATCATTTCTGTTGAGTATATTATCGACTAGTTTCCTTTTCTATATTGAATTGTAGATTTTATAAAGGTTGCTGTCATGGTTTCTATTGGAATTCAACGACTCAAAAATGTGAACGTGTGTTCATTTATGTAATTAATTGAACATAAAAGTTTCACTACTAATTAAAGATAAATAAACTGTCATCAGTAATTATAATTACGACGACCCGAACAACGAACATATAAATATTGATTTTGGAATACTGATAAGACCTGTTACACTATTTTAAAGATTAATATATTCCTTTAATTTAAGGATGTATGCCTGGTTACACTAGGGAAAACTGTTCATCACTGTGCCCCTATCCTCAGTATGGAGTGGACTGTCAAATAACATGCAACTGTAGTAGAGACTTGTGTGATATTTCTACAGGATGTATAAGTCTAACCACTGGTAAACGATTTGAAAACAAAATATACTTTCAAAGACCACGTAAAATGAAATTTATTGGTTTATATTACCAATTTTTGTAAATTTTTTCAGATATTTATTTTATATGATAATTTTACCATAAAACGTAAATGTTGAATGAAGAAATGGAAGGAAAGACATTGTCTGTATTGCCATCTCTCTACTTAAACAGCGCCTATATAAATGCGTAATTCAACTGGGAGATTCGTTTTTAAAAATTAAATACTATGTAAACAAGAATTCACTTTTCATAAAATAGAAAAAAAAATAAAATCCGTTCAATACAGTACCATTTCTTAAGTAAGATACACTGGTATGTTATTTCATATGATGCATAATTATGTAAAGTATGATAAGCAGATGTACTTGATTTAGCGGACGCCGTTTTCCGCCAAAAACGCTGAATAAAATACACAGCCAAATGTAATACGTTTACAGTAATACACATGTATGTTAGTTACAGTAAAACACGTTTATAGAGAACACGCTTATAATGAAATAATGCTTACAGCGATGTGATTTTAATTCCCCGTGACTTTATTACATGTTGTAAACTTGACGGATATAACGAATTACGCTTTAAGGAAGTAAAATTGCCCGTACCTGAGACTTCGTTATAAGCGTGTTTTACTGTATTTAAATGTGTGCGATATATTTTTTCTGTAACTAATCTGCAAAGTATTTTGATATATCGATCAACATAAATAAATTGTTAGAATCATGAACAGAATTTGTTCCTCAATGAAATGAGCTCTATCTGGCACGACCGTGAACGGAATCCACAATTTATATCAAATGCGGTGAAAAAGAAAATGGGATGTATTTTATCAAAACATTCAAGTGCATGATTTGTGTACCGCTAAAAGTAATTTGTTTAAAAGTATACCTGATATATACTTATAAAATTCCAGATTTCGTATTATAATGCAATATTTAAAAGTGCAACAGTTGTATTATATTAAGAAATCAACGAAAGTTTATTTATTTAATAAATTTGATTTGATATATAAAAACAATCAAACTATATCCAAGGTACTTAATGTTTCAATGTTGTAAATATACAAGAGTCACACTATTTTTCACAGGAAATTTCAAAAACGCAAATCAGGAATAAGGAATACAGTAAGGTGTTAATTCTCGCGCTTGCGCGGGATACCATCTAGTATTATTGATTTATTACATAAATGAAGTGACAAAAGTAGTGACTGGCTATGTTTTAAAAATACGAGTCAGCAGACGGATAAATCCGGTAATGCAATCCTTTTAAACGGAGCACTTATCTTACACCATAATACTTAATCTGGCTGATCTGAAAGTCATTAAATAAAAAGTTAAATACGACATTTGTTCATGTCATTGATGTTAAATATATTTATAGTAAGTATTGAATGTAGGTCTAATCAGTAAACGCAAACCATTATGTACTAAGTGTTTGACACCAAGACATAACTGGTGTAATATATATATAACACAAGTTATATGGTGTTATATATATATATATATATATATATATATATATATATATATATATATATATATATATATATATATATATATATATATATATATATAACACCATATAACTGGTGTTATATATATATTATATATATATATATATATATATATATATATATATATATATATATATATATATATATATATATATATATATATATATATATATATATATATATATATATATATATATATATATAGTAAAAATGTCATTGTCCAATTTAATGTTGTCGATTGAATCTAGGTAGGGAGCTACAAGTGTACTTCACATGACCACACACACACAAACAGTATTAGTCTTTAAAAATGACAAAATTTCTAAAATTTCTAAATTTGTTTTCAGAAAAGCTACACACTACTTGCTAAAAATAAAAGAAGAGAGGGAATTTTAAAAATGCAATCAGACGTATATTACCATATACATGTAGCTTTTTTATGAAAAAGGGATTACAAGCTATACTATTAATTTTGCAAATATTATTTTGATGAATCCAGTTCCCGTCACTATGAACCTATTCAATATACTTTTATTAGATTGGCAGGAAACACAAATTAGAAGTGGTAATGGCGAGGCGGAAAAATTTAATATCCAATCCAGACTACACACATTTCAATTTTATCTTCAATAGAAATAAATGAATCGTAAATAAATGCCTGAAAACAGCTTAAACAATCAACAATCAATTTTATTGTTAGCAAAGAAAATATTAATCAGGCATTGATCTGCAACTGATTCAATATTTGATCACGTGTCTTTTAAAACAACACAAGCTAGTTCTTAAATATTCAAATTCTAATATATAGCATTGTTTAGTTTAAATCTACATTTAGTTAGCTTTTAGTCAGGTATTGACAGAAAGTAAATGTATCTGTAACACTGTAGGCATGTAACAATTACAATCGTTTTAATCATGCTCACAACCTTTGAAAAATATTTAAATAAGTCCCCAAAACTACATTCTCGTTTAAGTCCTTAAACAGTATTTTGATTTTTTTAGCAGATTTTTTTTCTTTTGGCTTTGAAAAAAAATCAGAAAAATTGTTGCTCTAAATGTATATATTTTTTCATGTTTAAGCAAACTAAGCACGAATAGTGATAGCTATCATACCCCCCCCCCCTCCACACACACACACACACACACACACACACACACACACACACACACACACACTGAAATGAACTCAGCTGTTCAAAGTGATGTATGCAAATTTACACCGTGAAAATTAAGGAAAAAAGTTATTTTTATACAATTACTGATATTTGATATTTTTCGTACTTTTTGCGTTTCCTATTTGGGGACTTGCACAAACAGTACCCCCAACGTTATTTTTCACAATCCTATCATATCGTATCGTGTATCAATCCTATCTTATCGTGCGTGTATACTGTTCCATCGTGCGTTAATCCTAGGCCTGCCATATCGTGTGTGAATCCTTTTAGGTTTATCGTTTAATTTTAACAGTTTTCCGTTTATCCAATCGTGTCAATCTTTTTGTGTGTTTTCATAATAAGTATCTGACAGTAATAAGTCGTTCATAGCGCCGTATACAACAATTTATCGAAAAAAAAAATAATGTAAAATCCTATCCAGCATTCTATCATGATACTAATTTCTTAATTCTTTAGATCAAAATTAAACAATTTTACATGTAAATCATTTATGAAAACAGTGAAAATGAAATATTAAATTTCTTCGGAACAATGCCACATATTTACCTGTATATCGAATATATTAAATCGTACGCAGAGTGTATACCTCCGTAAACATTAAATTGTATGCATCAACTTTATGCATCATTTTTAACAGAAAAAGAGCTGTATTTTTATTGAACTTGTTATTTTCCGTGTAATTTGATTTTGAGCTAAAATGTTCTCGGCGAACGAATACCTAGGGTGTGCGGTAACGAAAACATTGTTAACAAATCGTACGCGGAGTGTATATATGCGTAAACATTTATTCATTTGCAAGTAATATACATAATTTTTATGCATCATTTTTATACAGAACGAAATGTATTTATAATAGATTTTATATTTCTTGACTTCAAGACTTGTGTATTTTAATTGAACCCGCTATTTTCCGTTTGATTTGATCTCGGGCTGAAATGTTCGCGACGATCAGCTTGGGTGTTCGGTAATGAAAACAATCTTAACAATACAGTACTTTACTTATCATTTAAGCTCATAATTTATGTTAATAAATTTTAAATGGTCGTTTTTGTACATTCTATAAATGATGCAGCAATGATTAACAACTCGGCTATTGTTATTAACAAGAACTTTTGTATATTTCTGGATTCGTACGTGTTTTTTCTCCAATTCTGTCATCGTCAGGTTAATCGTAAAGATCGTATAACGCGATTATATGTTTATCATGAACATCCTTTATCCTTTCATATCGTGTATCAATCCTGTCGTATCGTGCGTGTATACTGTTCTATCGTGCGTGAATCCTATCCTATCGTGCGTAAATCCTCTTCTATTGTTTGTCTTGTAAAACAAAAACGTTGCGGGTACTGTACGAGGGTTGTTGGAAATTATTGAGACAACACAAATAGTTCCCTTTCTAAGTGAAGAATTTTAGTGAAAAACGACATAAACTTTGAAATAATCTAAGCAAATAATTGAGCAAAGTAATATAACAAAATATTAAATATTTTGTTTACGATGGTACATAAACAAGTCTGTGGTCTGGGTACCCGCCGCAAGCACAAACTTGGAGTTTAAAAAACTTAAACATTTAAATTTTAATTGTTGGTAGACCTACAATTAATAACAAACTAAATCAAATTATTTACTATCTACTATCTACTGTGACTAACTTTTGCGCATGTCTCACTAGTATTAGAGTTGAAATACGGAGATAGTACAAAAATATTTACCAAGCAATAGAAACCTGACTGCGACGGTTTTTTTAATTTTGATGTCAAGGTGGCGCAGTGAATGTAAATCAAAATGGTGGGAATCTCTAGAGATCTTTTCTGGCCAAGAAATTGTTTAAACAAAAACTATACGATGGAAATGGGACAACAGCTTCAGTTAATCGGGGTTTATTTACCTATTGATTAACTATAATAAAACAAAGGAACTAAATATCAAGTACTTTTTGCATACAAACTGATTTCAACAGTTTTAAGATATATACACAATGAATATAAGAGACGTTTCACAGCAAGTTGACTTTTGGGAAGAAATACCTCGATTGTTTTCCACAAAAAATCAAGAATAGAGAGAATATGAAACTGTTGCCGTTTTAAAATGAAGAGAAAATATACAAAATGGAGAATAATTTTTGTTTCCCGTTCGTTTGTAAGGTGTCTCAAACATTGGACCAAGGAGAAACAATAAAATGGCGTTGCGATGAGTTTGTGGTTGTTCCGGGTGAATGGATGTAAGAAAGGTTTTTTAGCTTACCAGGAATGAAGAAATGATGTCATTAACTTCAAAATTGTCACGTTAATTAAAAATGTCCTGGTTTACTTTCTGGTGAAATTTCAATGAATTATCCTTTTCCTCAAGAGAGTAAGAGTAAATGTCTGAATAATTTCCAAACAGCCCTCGTACATCAGTTTCTTAATTATACAATATCCAATCTCTCTCTCTCTCTCTCTCTCTCTCTCTCTCTCTCTCTCTCTCTCTCTCTCTCTCTCTCTCTCTCTCTCTCTGCAACAATCGCCTATATCGTCCCTTCTTATTCACTGACTGCTTTTCTGTTTCTCCTGCCAATCCCTTTACACATTTCCTCATTTCCTCTATCTATATCTTTCTCTCACTTTCGTTTATTTTAGATATGAGAATGATACATGTAAAAGGTAATGAGTTTGTTGTACAGTCTTAAACATATTGTCGAACTCATTAAGATGCATGCTTAGGTATGGCTATAAAATTATGTCTTATGCAAATATTGCGGTTTATGTTAAGATGATACATCGTTATATTTATAGACTTTTATACATTTTTCTTAAATATGGAATAAAGTGTTTATAATAAGCTGCACAGTGAGCTAATTATATTTCAATATTATCTGTATTGCTTTAAGAAAACTTAGATAATGTACACGACCAACATCTCTATCTATGTAACTACATAAAATTAACGAATGATAAGATATGATTATATTAAGAGTATCAAGAAAAGTTAAGTGCAGAGCTTAAAAGTACAAGTAAATGTAAGATATGAAGTATCGGAATTATTTTAAAGGAAAACGAGAATTTTAGGTACATGTTGAATCACAAATGCACTTAGTCTTCCCTTATACATTGTATGTAATTTGCGGAAACGAACACTTGCAATTAGCAGACCTTGATCTTATCATTAACCTCAATTTTTAAATCACTTAAATTATCAATTTTATATGCATGCACTCTCGCATCCGCCTGTCCTGATGACTAACTTGAGTACAATAAACTTCGAGGACGTGGTGTCGAATTAGCGCTATAAATGAGCAACTATTTTACGAAAATGTAGTGTAAATGATATATTCAAAATGTGAAATGCAAAGATCATTTTGGCAGTTTGTCATTTGTCTGATTGATATAACTCTACCATTTACTTGCTACTAAAATAAACATTCTTAATAAATTGCCGATTTTTGATACGTAATGGCATACTTAGTAGATGCCCTCAGAAGTAAATAATTTACACATGTAAAAAGATTCTCGCGTTTTAGCGATGTTTGCCTTCTAGCTCTGTTACGACTGTTTTGAAGGACATTCTAACATTATATACCACAAACAATGTATTTTAGGTATTCATACTATTTCAAGGTATAAGTTGTCTAGATAAAATAATAGGTTTAGTTTTCTTTATTTTACATATCAATATGTTACAAAAAACCACACAACAGTATACATTATATCTACAGTACATATACATTTCTGATATCTATGTATACATAATCTTGTATTTAATTTGATAAAATTTTCATCTGTTTCTGAAACTTGCACGTACATACATTATTAAAAAAATTGAGTGCTGATCATTCCACTACACACTTTGTACCTTGAACAATCAAGGTTTAGGTTTAGGTTTAGGTTTAGATTGTTTAGGTTTAACGGATCAATTGTTTAAAAAAATTTCCGTGAAATTAAAACACTTTTACAAAACTAACAAAGTTTACATAATAATGAAAACAAAATGGAAGTAAACATTCCTAAATTCTCAATATTAATAAATATGTTAAAAAAAACTTTTGTTGTTAAAAAAAAATGTTACATTTGATCAAATATAAGTGACACAGTTAAAACGTTATATTCTTGTTCGTCCCGGTTACCATGACGCTAAGAGAATTTATGAACACTCGGTTCAAATTATGAAAAATGGAAACACTTTTCTGATATATCAACAAATAAATAGTGAAAACCCACGCTAAAAAGCATGCAGAACAAATTTTTGTGTATGTCTTGGATTACGAAAACCCTCAGAACTAACAGACAACGCTCAGATTATACACACGACAGGGTGACCGCGGCAAGTTGTGAAAACCGGCCACCTGTGTATTTGGAGTATTACAATTGTACGAGGGCTGTTAGGAGTTCATTGTGACATTAACTCTTACTGTCTTGAAAAAAAAGATAAAAAAAATTAAATTTTACTAAAAAGTAAATCAGGATTCGGTTTATTAAAGTGAAAAATGTGTAGTCAATGACATCATTAGATCTTTCCCGATAAGCTGGCAAACTTGTCTACATCCAGTGAACCGGAGCAACCACAAACTCATTGCAACGTCATTTTAACACGTCCCCTTGCTCCTACGATTGAAACAGCTCACAAACGAAAACATTAGTTATCGTCTCCTTGCTCCTACGATTAAAACAGCTCACAAACAGA
Organism: Magallana ariakensis; assembly: GCA_020458035.1. Classification (NCBI taxonomy): domain Eukaryota; kingdom Metazoa; phylum Mollusca; class Bivalvia; order Ostreida; family Ostreidae; genus Magallana; species Magallana ariakensis. The sequence goes on along the minus strand of CM035812.1, from coordinate 20,115,052 downwards.
AAACATTAATTATTCTTCATTTCTCATCTGTTGTTTTAATTTCAAGAGGGCAATACATTTACATATACTCTCCATGTTTTGATTTATTCTGAAAAAATCGAATTATTTCTAACCAAAAGTCAACTTACTGTGAAACACCTCTTAAAATGATGTAATCAGACGCATAATTGCAAGAGCAATTAATATATCATGTTTTAAAATCGGTCTGAGATCATTTTAACACGATTTAAATGATCTTAAAATTTTTCAAAAATGTAAATTTCATCCAATCAATTCGTGTAAGATGTCATCAGATGCAGAATTGCAAGCGCAACTAAGATATCATGTTTTAAAATCTGTCTGACATCATTTTTACAAGACTTAAATGATTTTAAAATTATTCATAAATTTAAATTTCATCTAATCAATTTGAGTATAATGTCATCAGATGCAGAATTGCAAGTGCAACTTAAATTTACTGTTTTAAAATTAGACTGAGATCGTTTTAACACGATTTAATGATTATAATTTTTTTTAATTTAAATTTCATGTAATCAATTTTAGTATGATATCATCAGACGCAGAATTGCATGTGAAAATTATATATCATGTGATAAAATCGGTCTGTGGTCATTATAACAAGATTTAAATGAGTTTAGATTTTTTGAAAAAAATAAAACTCATCCAATCAATTCGAAAAAGATATCATCAGATTCAGACTTGTAAATGTAACTTAGATATAATATTTTAAAATCAGTCTGAGGTGATTTTAACACGATTTGAATGAATTTAAGTTTTCTTTTAAATTTAAATTTCATTCAATCAATTCGAATAAGATGTCTTCAGACGCAGAATTGTAGAAACGGCCTTAGTTAATTTAAAAACGATTTAAATGAGTTTAATTTTTTTTAATAGATTTTACGAGTCTCGTGGCCCGTAATTAAAAGAGAAAATCCATATTGTTTTATTTCGTTAAAAAGAATATTTTTATTCTTTACCACTTTTGTAATATATGTCTTAACAAAATATTAACTGATAAAAAGATACAGACCAAAACGTTAAAAACAAATTGAATGAACATTCATATCCAATTTTTGCGCCTAGTCGAGCTCCAAGAAATGGCGCCACTGGCGTAAAACAACATCATAGTGCAAAACTTCAAACTTTAGACTACCTATTTTGAAAATTTCAAAGTTATATCTCTGATATTTCTGAGATCAGCTCTGCACAAAAAAGGTCATACAAATTTACAAAATGGCTGATTAATCGGTACCGGGAGTGAAGACAGGTTTAATATCAAAAATGTATTAAGTTCACAACAAGTATCATCTTCTGTAAAAAAAAAATGGTTGAAATCGGTCGAATAGATTTTAAGAAATCACGTGCACGAATTTTAGAAAAAAAAATAAGAAACAGTACGAAAACAAAAAGGTCTTCCGTTGGAATAATAATAACTACATACGATCTCGTTACGAGTAACGAGTAGGTATTCCGTTCGATGTTTAAAAACGAGCGATGAATTATTGATAAAACTTTAGATACAAATGATTGAATATTTTAGGGACCATCCCTATAGTTCCTAAATGGGGACATACATTGGTGTTTTAATTAGTGGAATCGATTAGAATCATCAATGCAGCAGACATTTTCTCTTCTACAATGCTTAACAAAAATATGTCTCCTTCTTTAGATATATTGCGTCAAAGTTTAAGGACTTAGGTCCCTAAAAATCCCTAGTTATGTCATAAATGGGGGTGGCAATGAGTTTTTCAAACAGATTGTGTAACGATCTTTAACTTTGCTTCTTTAATGCATTACAAAATGTTTATCGCTTCTAAGTTATTTGTAATAGAATTTACAAGTCTTTCGGCCCCTAATTAAATGGACCAGCCCTTTTTCTCTTTATTTCATACGAAATGTCTCACAAATACTAAGAATTTTTGATGTTACAATTATCTAAAATTGTTGTTCATTTTGGAGATACAAATGATTGTATATGTTAGGGGCCAGTCCTGTAGATCCTTAATGGGGACAAACATTGATGTTGTGATAAGTGCAAACGATTAGAATTAATTAATGCAGATATTTTTTCTTATACGATGCTAAATAAAATATGTCTCTTTCTCTAGATATATTAAGTCAAATGTTAAGGACGTTGGCCCCTAAAAATCCTTAATTACGAAATAAATGGGCGTGACAATAATTGTGTATGATATATATTGTTACAATCAACAACTTTGCTTCTATAATGCATTAAAAAATCTTTATCGTTTTTAGGTTTTTTGTAATAGAGTTTACGAGTCTCTTGGCCCCTAATTAAAGGGACCATCCCCCTTTGTCTTGATTTCATACGAAAGATCTCACGAATACTAACGATTTTTGTTCTTACACCCATCTAAAATTGTTGTTCATTTTTGAGATACAAATCATTGAAAATTTTAGGGGCCAGCCCTCTAGATCCTTATTGGGGAAAAATATTGGTGTTTTCACTAGTAGAATCGATTAGAATCATCAATGCAAACATTTTCTCTTCTACAATGCTTTACAAAATATGTCTCCTTCTCTGGAAATATTGCGTCAAAGTTTAAGGACGTTGGCCCCTAAAAATCCCCAATAACGTAATAAATTGGCGTAGCAATTTTTTTTTCTGATAGATATTGTACCGATCAACAATTTTGCTTCTATAATGCATTACAAAATCTTTACCGTTTTTAGGTTATTCGGAATAGACTTTACGAGTCTCTTGTCCCCTAATTAAAGGGGCCAGTCCCTTTTTCTTGATTTTATACAAAAGGTCTTATGAATATTTACATTTTCGTTCTTACACCTATTTAAATTGTTGTTCATTTTTGAGATACAAATGATTGAATATTTTAGGGGCCAGCCCTCTACATCCTTAATGGGGACAGACATTGGAGTTTTGATTAATGGAATCGATTAAAATCATCAATGCAAACATTTTCTCCTCTAAAATGTTAAACAAAATATGTTTCCTTATTTAGATATATAACGTCAAAGTTTAAGGACGTTGACCCCTTAAAATCCCTAATAACGTTATAAATGGGCGTGGAAATAATTGTGTATGATAGATTTTGTTACAATCAACAACTTTGCTTCTATAATGCATTATAAAATCTTTATCGTTTTTAGGTTTTTTGTAATACAGTTTACGAGTGTATTGGCCCCTAATTAAAGTGGCCAGTCCTTTTTTTTTGATTTAATACAAAACGTCTCAACAATACTTACATTTTTTGTTCTTACACCTATCTAAAATTGTTGTTCATTTTTAAGATGCAAATTATTGAATGTTTTAGGAGCCAGCCTTCTAGATCCTTAATGGGGACATACATTGGTGTTTTGATTAGTGAAATCGATTAGAATCATTAATGCTAACATTTTCTCTTCTACAATGCTTAACAGAATATTTCTCCTTCTTTAGATATATTGCGTCAAAGTTTAAGGACGTTGGCCCCTAAAAATCCCTAATTACGTAATAAATTGGCTTGGCAATATTTTTGTCTGATAGATATTGTTACGATCAACAACTTTGCTTCTATAATGCATTATAAAATCATTATCGTTTTTAGGTTATTTGTATTAGACTTTACAAGTCTCTTGGCCCCTGATTTAAGAATCCAGACCCTTTTTTTTTATTTCGTTCTACTACTTTTGTTCTATATGTCTTAACAAAATATCAACTGATAAAAAGATACGGATCAAAACTTCTGATTCAAAATTATTACCCAATTTTTGTGCCCAGGCCACCTCCAAGAATGGCGCCACTGGCGTAAAGCAACTAGATGGTGCACAACTTCAAACTATAGTCTACCTATCCAGAAATATCATAGTGATATCTCTGCTAGTTTCTGAGTTTATAGATGCACAAAATGAGTCGTCAAAATTTACAAAATGGCCGATAAATCGGTACCGGAAATGACGACACAAAAAAAAAACGTATACAGTTTAGATCACGTCCAATCATCTGTGAAAAAATGACAGAGATCGGTCCAAAAGTTTTCGAGAAATCGCGTGTACAAAATTTCGAGGAAAAAATAATAACTAGAGCAAATCTTGTTGCAAAGCAACGAGTGGGTCTTCCGTTAATAATGAAATAAATTAAAGCTTGAAGTTCCTGTAGAAATCTTAAACCAATAACAAAAGTAACTTAAACAAAAAGAAAAACTCGAATAATTCTGGGTACGACTTAACAAAATCCGAATGATTTTAAGTAATTATTAAATTAAAAAAAACCTTAACAATTAAAGTTAAAAAAAATAAACACCCGAATGTGTTCAAGTACTACTTAACAATTTTCGAATTATTTTTGGTACGAGTTAATTTCACTTTGAACATAATTTTTTTTTTAAACCAAGAACGCGGAATCAAAATTTCCGGAAAAATCAATTTTTTAACCCCAATAACTCTATAACGCATCGTCCAATTTTTAAACGGATTTCAGTTTCGTACTCAGCATAAAAATTTCAATCAGAAACGTAATTTTTATTTGTAAAATTGAAAAACATGAACACTTCAAAAAATTGTCCAAAATAAGTGTCCAGCCTTATGTCACAAGTAAAACGTAGTTCTACCTTGTCTAAAAATATCAGAGTTCTATCTTTAAACAAAAATGCGAAAAGCTCCGGACAAAATCATTTTTTAAAACGTGAAAAACGTCAATTAGTGACGAATGTGATGACGTCATCAGATAATTTTTTCATATCATAGAGATCTTCCAAAGGCATAAAATAACTGTAAATTTCAAGACAATCGAAGCAAACTTTTTTAGAGTTATTTGAGTTGGAAAAAAGGAATAATAACTAGAGACGAGCTAGTTGCAAAGCAACGAAGAGGTCTTCCGTTGCAGCTTCCTGTCGGAAAAGGATTATCAATCAGTCTGATTAAAAGCATCCCGTTCTCCTTTCAGGGTCTGACAGGTATAGATAGCGGGTCATCTTCACCCGACCTAAACTTCTGACCAATCAGGGCTTTAAAAAATTTATTGGAACTTTTTAAATGGAGAGACGCAAATTAATTCATGCCTGCTTTCTATGTAACCCCAAGACTCAGTATTAAAGAGTTGCACCTCTCATTAACAGATAAAGTCATGTATTTGGTAAATGAGAGTATATTTAGGTTGTGTGCAAATATAGAGGTCATGTGAAGATGACCTGTTATCGATACCTATCAGACCATGATGAGTGTAAGCAGAAAGGTGGTGATTTGAATCAGGCTGGATTGTCAATATGATAAAAGTAAGTTCAGAAAATCAAAAATAAACGATAACGGCTTATCCAACCTGAGGGTGAGCTGTACGAGAGGTGCTCAGCGGGAGGGACAACTCTCCGTATAACGTTTGGCCATGCAAGCACTCAGCATCGTGTTTTGCTTCGGGGACCAAATTCATCCGAAATGTATTAACGAGCAAATAAAAGAAAAAAAAAACTAAAATCTTCAAAATCTAATCCATGGTAGTGGTAGGGGAGGGGGGAGTTGTGAGGCAGCTACAACTTATTTTGTTTTATATAATTTGTTTTTAATTTGCCATAAAAATTTATATTGCCTTCTACTAAAATGTGCGTTGGGGGAGGGGGAACAATGCCCAACAATTCAATTTCCTTTATGTTTATTGAAGGTGAATTTTGGTTGCGAGAAAGGGGAAGAGTGCTCTCAGTGGACTAATTGGCGGTTCTGTGAGCAACCTCACAAATAATTCCTCTCCCCCTTCCCCCACTAAGAAAAACAAAATTATAACTAAAGTATTAATAATGGATGTTTTTTTTCTTATAATGACACTGAACTTGCACAAATGATCAAAGTTCAAGTCGGGACATATTTCAGTACATGTCACAAGCAATCTTTGTGTCAAATTTTAGCTTCTTATCATTTCCATGTATATTAGATATGACAGACAAGAAATAAGCATTTTTTTTTCAAACGACATTGAACTTGCACAACTGACCCTTGGTCAAGTTCATGACACATGCTCAGGTCATCAGCAATCTTTAAATCAAAAAGCAACAAACTTGACAAAATAACTTTTGAACAAAATCATTACACACACTTAGATCATAAGCAGTCTTTATGTGAGAAAGAACTTTCAATGTTTTTTCATAAAAATGATATGGATTGGACACGATTTTTGCACATTTCCTGCCATTGACCTTGATCTTGTCCAAATAATTGTTGATCAAGGTCATGACACTCCCTCAGGTCAAAAGCAATCTTTGTTTTAGCTAATATTTTGTACTTTTTGAATATGCAGGTATTGACCAATGTTTTGTATGCATATTTGCACTCTCCTCATAATCGTCGGAACCCACGTGTTTTCTAATCATTACACTGCATTGAAAGCAATGTAACAGATAGGAGACCCGTGGGTTCCGACGATGTATCCTCAATGACATGTGTCAATTTAAATCTAAATGATTTTTAATTGGTAAGGTTGTCAACGTTTTTCAAAAGTTTTGAAACTCAATTCCTACAGTTCTAAACTTGAGGTTAAAAATACATGTACAAATAAATAGGAAGATGTAGCGAAAGCCATAAAGGCATTATTGCTTCTGTTTTAGAATATTTCGGAGTTAAAAAAAAAATATTCTTCTGAGTTTTTAGTCAGCCCATGGGCTGACTATTTAATTTGAATAAAACTTCAATTGCGCTTGCGTAAGTTGGAATTCTGTTTCAGTCCGTGTTAGAGAAATTCGAAGAAGTTATGAAACTGGTCGGTTTCTATGTCAAACTGCGCATAGATGTATTGAAAGACTGTCAATGGGTATCGTCTGTAGGCACGGTCCGGAATCAGTATGTGCAGACATACATTGTATGTACATCGCTACACGTTTAGCTCCTCACCTTTAGGAGGGTGCAACCTTCATGTGCACATGCATATTATTATAGTTCTGAAAACTATTTATCTTGTATTTTAATAGATTGGGTATTCATATATTGTTGACCTAAAATTAGTATTCCACTGGCTGTAGCTAATCTTGTAAGTGTATAAAATTGCATTACAACCTCATACTATACAACTTCAATAAAAAGTTTTGTTTGTTTTTTATCAATTTTCATATAATTAGCAATAAATAATAAAAAATCCCCAAGAACACATATCTATCTCACTTTAGTGTAAATTTGAGAAGCGCATATATTGTTGGGAGGCAGATATGTCGCTATATTATAGTCTGTAAGACAAGTTAACTATCATGGTCTTCCAAAGAAAGAAGAAATCTGTCTACACTTGGAGTACTTTGATGATTTCTATGGCGACCGACTGCATTACATAATGAATTCGTATTTCATAACTTCTAAATCCCAGGAACAAATTTCCTTTCACTAAAATCTTTTAATTATAATATATCATATATAACTCTGTTTATAACTATAGAAGTTAAGCGTGTTCAACAGGTTAATTTATTAGCCACATTCTCAGATTACGATCTCTCACCTTTAATGTGAAGATGATTGAATTCGAATAATAGCCTTATTGTTTGACAATTGACCACTGTAACGAAAGCACCCTTCAATACCCATTAACCTTCGATAACCTTCGATACATTGTTACTCAATTACATAACAATTGATGATCTGCAGCCATAAATAACCTGGGGTTATATTTGTTCTCAGCTGTGTGCGCTGAAGCGACACAAGATTTTCGGCCGCACGTGGCGATTGAATTAACACAGATTGACCGAATAAACAAACGGTTCAAGAAGTAAAAATGTTACACATACGGAGAAGTCGCAAAAAAATGATTATTGTTAGATCTAGATATCTTTTCGCCCATTTAAAAAAACTCCAGCGCAAGCAGTTGGCAGCGGGGCGGGGGGAGGGGGCAACACAACAGTGAGTTCGTTTTTACAGTTTTACAATGAAACGAACGACCATGTAAAAACACTACAGAAGTGATTAATATGTGACCGATAGAATCTAAACAAAACTTGCTTAAAAACTCATGTGAATATTCTTTAAAATAATCACCGAATCCATCAATTTAGGACATTCTTTTATCGTGCCAGTACCTATCGCAAAGATATAACATGGAACTTTGATTACAATTTGATTTTTAAACTACCTTGTACGCAATAGTATTAATCAATACTAAATCAACTGTACATGTAATAAATTTATCTTTTCTTAAACCAATATAATATTTGAAAACATAATTTTAAAAAAATAGTTGTGTTCGTACAAAATATGAATATGTTTATTCACCATGCACGCTTGAAAAAGGTACATGTAGAAGAACACGAACCTACCCGGATCACTTGTCCACTCGCGCGGGATCTCCTTGGCCGTGTGCGAAGGACGATATCATTTTTTTGTTGATTTAAAACATTATTTGTACTGTTTTTAAAACATTTTAGACTTACAGTACCGTCAACGCGGATCCCGTATTTAACCGCGCTTCCCCCGCGGTTAGTTAATCCTTTCCGCGTTACACCATCGCGGTTAATTCATCGCGGTCCTCGCTGCAGCCATGTTTAAACCGCGGCGGTGTGACCTACCGTTGAACAAGGTGATCGGAGATTTTTACCTGTACACTATTAGATAATAAGACGGCCACCTAACACTGAGAGTCATTCTATACTGGCCATGTCTGATGTATTGTTTTCATTTCACATAAAATGATTACGTATTTTTAATGCACGTTTTCAAAACTTCTTATCAATTATTTAAGAGAAATTTTTATTAAAGAATCATCTGCACCCGTAATAATTTTCATGTAACTGTGGATATAGCTATTATTTCAAAAATATTTAATCATTTTTATAATATAATCTACATGAAGGAGAGGGTAAGAAGTATGACATATTATATATTTCGATTTTGAATGATTTTAAACATTTCCGACTACAAAAATGTTTTTAATCCATATCAGTTTGTAGCTCGTTTTACGGCTGTCTCTCGATGCTCGTGCTTGTGCTCGACCTAGTCCGTGACAGGCACATGCTACACGGAGAACGTTCACCTACGGTCAACGGCATGATATGAAAATTTTACTCAACCCTAAAAATACTAAATTATATTGATATAATTGTATGTGTGTTCAATATAAAGCTACAACACAAATGTACATGTAGTATCAGCTGCGAATACCGTTTTTCGTAACCGCCCCCCTCCACCTCTTCAACGTTTTAATGACTGTCAAAGTACATGTAAATTGTATTTGACTTTAGTCCCAATTGTTTTACACAAGGGTGTGAAACCATCGCATTGACGGGAAATCACTACGCTTGAACGCACAGAATACACCGGTACATAATGAGACAGGTGGATAATCCGTACGAGTAACGAGTGACCATCAGGAATTCTACCTGTTTTTCAAACAATTTTACTTACAGTAATAACAATAAATAGTTATTCATTTTACTGCGGTCTGTTAAATTGTTAAACGTGTTTTTAAAGATGCACCCCAACCGCAAAAAAAAATAAAACCTTCAATGTAAACTGAACGATAGGAGAGAGAGAGAGAGAGAGAGAGAGAGAGAGAGAGAGAGAAAGAGACTGTCGATACTCAAGACAATTAACCTAGTCCGTGACAAGCACACGCTACACGGTGTAGGTATACCATGCGATCAACGGCAAAATATGAACACTTTACTTTACCCTTAAAATATAAAAAGATTTTGATATCATTTTATGTGTGTTGAATATGAAGCTACTACACATATGTCGTATCAGTTGCGAATTATAACGTTTTTCGTACCCCCCCCCCCCCCACCCCCTCTTTCCAACCAAAGTTAACTGTATTTGACATTAGTCCCAATTGTTTTACACAAAGGTGTGAAACCATCGCACTGACAGGAAATCACCCTTCGCTTGAACGCACAGAATACACGGGTATGAGGCAGGTGGACAATCCTTGCAACAAGTGAACACCAGGAATTCTACCCGTATATCAAACAATTTAACTAACAGTAACAATAAATAATTGTTTCATTTCCCTGCCTTCTTAAACTGTAAAACTTTTTTAACATGTTTCTTCTCCCGCAGAGAGAGAGAGAGAGAGGGAGAGAGAGAGAGAGAGAGTTTTCACTTTAAATAACGTTGTATACGAACTAAACATCACAAACATAGTGTCAAGCAATAAATTCAACATCATAAACAGTGTTAAATACTTTATTGTTAGACATACTTCTTTTCTTTTTTTCTCTTTTTTTTTTACATGAAAACTAATAGAACGAAACTGTTTTCCTTCATCGAGGAAGCAGCACGGGCAGATTTGATTGACAGGTGAAGCACGTGGACTTAGACTGAAACAATCAAAATGTATACTGGCTCTATTCTTTTATGAATACTAAACTTAGGAATATTTAATATTAGTATATTTCAAATGAATGCAGTGGCGTCGGAAGCAAATGGAAAGTGGGGGGGGGGGGGGGCTAAAGCACATTACCTCTCTCTCTCTTTCTCTCTCTCTCTCTCTCTCTCTCTCTCTCACATAAAGATCGTATTTGCGACACTCGTAATAATCATGAAGCCTCCTCTGTAAGATAGGTAATGGGTGGTGTTGTACGGTTAGACGAAGCCGTACGCAATTTGGAGATTTTCTTTTGTCTTGAATAGGTGTGAAAACCCCTAGGGCATGACGTTTTCTACCCTGGGTTTGTTAATCACTATACACAGGAAATGATCGCGACTTATAATTAATACACAATAAAGGAAATGTGTACAAAAATAGTTTGCATCTGAATTTTTTAAAAGTAATTCGAGATGTATGCATTTAATAAAATGTACAATTTCCCATGTTGTTTGTGATGTAACTACCTCATTCCATTTCTTGTACAGAATAACACCTTAAATAATCGAGTTAAAGGCAGCAGTGATATAACAAGCATATCAGGTTAGAATAAGAGAACAACACTAATTATTTTAATATTATCAATCTAACTCTGATATTAACCTGAAAAATATCCTCGCGACCTTAAATTGCCATAAACTGCTTTGCGAATATTCTTACTGTATATAAAAAGTAACTGTTTTCCAGATCGTGTATTATATCACTTGTACAGAAAACCTTGCCCATGAACAAGTTGATTAAGAACATAAAATACACACAAAATACAAATATAATCAATACATGTAAATGTGTACTTATTGTTTTCTATAATACGATTGCAAACTGGTTGAAAGTTTGTTGAAACTCGATCGCACGGACATATATAGATCGGCAAAAGCATTTCATCAATTCAATTTACCCGGTATGTAGTTTACGTAGATTAAATAAAAAAGTTTCAATACTTCTTCACAATTTAATAAGACTTAATAAAAAAAAGAAAAGAAATTATAATCCGACTGCCAAGCATACTTATCAATTTTTGAATAGGCTATGTCAATTGGAATGGATTGTAAAAATACATCGTCAAGTATTTAAATGAAGAAGCATTAATGAATGATTTTAAACACACTCTATAAATTTAATATTTTAAAAATATATATCGTATGTTATTCTAGACAGTTCCATTTAATAAAATGATATATACATTTAGTGTAGTGTAGCTGTCAATTATTTTTTAGTCGAGGGAGATAACTCGCGTTTCAGTTCGATACTTTTGTTCACCTGTAATTTATTGTCAAGACCGCGGCGGTGTTGATTTGATAGACAACTCTACCGCGGGGGTACGCGGTTTTACCTGAGACACCTGTTCTAAACCGCGTTGCAATTTGGACCGCGGGGGTGCGCGGAAAATACGGGATCCGCGTTGACGGTACTGTACAAACCAACCATTAAGTCATGTCTGACGATGTTTCCGATTTGGAGTAATATCGCTTTTATTATTTTCAGAACGACTTCTTAATTTACACTCCAATGTTTAATTAAATAAATACAAGATGGACAAACTTTTATAAACTCAAACACGTTCATTGCGTGTAAGTTTTTGTGTATTAGATAACCGCTTAACGCTAGGTTGTGCAGCAGTGGCTGATCTCGGTCGTGGGCGAAGGATAGATTTCGAAAAGTTACAACGCACAGCTCAGAACCAAGGAAGATTTGAAAAGTTTGCAGTATAATGACTAAAATCTATCAAATAGAAGTTCTTTTTTTACTTGAAACCCACAATTGATCTATGTCTGATATTGTTTTAGATTGAGAACGACATTATTTTATTAATTAACTGAACGACTTCTTAAATGACACCCTTTCGTTTAATCCAATTGAAGACGAATAAACTTTTATGTTTAATCAAAACTAAAACAATTCTTGTGTTTGCTGCTAAAAAAAATTGCATATGAGAGTCGTGACTCTTGTGTATTAGATAACCGCTGACCGCTAGGTAGCCCAGCCGCGACCATGGTGACCGATTTTCTCGGCCGCGGGCGAGGGATAGCTTACGTAATGGTACACACACACACACAACTCTGATTCAAGGTAGAATTTAGATGCACGCAGTATGAAAACTAAAATTTAATACATATATTTATTTTAACCCGTATTTTGTGTTTTACTAGAAAAGAAAAAAAACTGCTTTGTTTTCCGATTCTCCATTTTTTGAATTGTGCACTATAAGAACTTAAACTCGTAAAAAAAAGCTTTCATTAAAAAAAAAACAATCTTATGAATTAAAGCCACCGTATAAACCAGCATACTTTCTTTGGTAACTTTATGCCAGCTGCACGCACATAGACTTTCGTTAACCTGCCAAATGAAACGAGGTACATGTTAACATGTAAAGCTTTTTACACTCATACAACACAAATCATCAACAAATTAACATTGTAACGACCTTGATGAGATCCCAACAAACAACTTTTCCACCGACAGCCATATCGAAATCCTAACCGTTTTTGAGTTATTAAGCAAAAACTTTCAAGCGCTATTGGCCCTTAATTTTAGGGGCCAGCCCTTTTTGATTGATGTCAAATGAAAGCCCTTAACATTCTGCACAACTTTTATTTTACATGTCTTTACAAAATATTTTTCGTTTAAAAGATAAAAAGAAAAGTATGTCTAAATTTTCGCACTTTTTGAGATCCTATTTTTTGACCCCCTACCTTTTTCTAAATAAAAAACGTAATCCAAAAACAAAAATCGATTTGCACAACTTCAATGTCTCTGTTATTCAAATTCGTTGGATTCCCATTCCCTGCTATCATTGTCTCGGAGCCTTTGTCTGGAAACCAAAGGCCCTAAAAAATTTTAAAAGGGGAATAACTCGTTAACAGAAGAGGAATTTTAAAGTTTATGAAATGTAAATTTTGATGTAAAACAGTCACCATAAATGCATACTTTTTAATATTTCATTTTATTCGATACTATAGCAAGGTCAAAGGTGCTGGAAAACAACACCAATTTTAATATATTTGTTTAAAACAGGTATTTTCCCTGTATTTCATCGGCTCAAAAGGATTATCTTGAAAAGTATATCAAGGAAATGTCATGCTTATTCTTATATCTACCTTGAATTGATTATTAGAAATTAATCGAATAATTTTTACGTGGAATAGTATTATTGCCTATCTTCAACACAGAAAGATTGAAGCACAAGGACTGTTGAATAAAAAGGTCGGTCGTATTATTACGATAAGGCATGCCAAATCAATGATACTGTGGTAACGCAGACGTGGAAGCGGTCGCTGAATAATAGAATGACTGCTCAGATTTGGAACAAATATATTAAATTTTAGATATAACTTATTCAAACATAAATTCTTCTCAAAACCTAACAATAAAAACACCGATTGAATTTCCAGCATTTGTACATTTATTATCAATGTTTGAAATAATCTGCGCATTAAAAAACTATATTTTTTAATATCAAATATGGTATGTCATTGCACCAGACCTATTTATCTGCACAAATTCTTAACAAATATCTTTGTTCACAAGAATTTAGTCAAACCTATAACAGTGTTCCTGTTTTTCTGCATTTTTAAAATAAATTTACTAGTTAATAAAATTATCTGCTTGATCTTCCGACATTTGTGCACTTATAACATCAATGTTTGGGATATTCTGCGCTGTATGGAACCACATTTCTTCAAATCAAATATGGTTCTCAATTGCGTCAGACTTATTTAGCTTACGTCGTTTAATTCTTTGAATAAAAAAAACATATTGACGTCATAACATGACGGCATTCAGTGTCGCTATCTATTAGGTTACACTGAATAGGATAGGAAAGGATGTTAGATACAGGGTACACGATAAAGAATAGAAGATAAAACGTAACTATATACATTCTTTTCATCCTAGCTTGTATCCGTCAACCAATCAAAACCTGAACTTAAGTTCAGTTGTATTCTAAAGATGCTTTCACAAAACGAACTTTTTTGTTAGATTTATTTTAAACTTATCGAAAAGTTCTTTTGCACAAAACTTCACTATTACTAGTATGTTAAAATAAATTTTGCAAAGCTTTTTCTTTTTTTTTTTTTTTTTTGAAATGTCATTTCTCAGTTTTAATCTTATATAAAAGACTAAATACGATAGAATAGATAGGATCATGATGCATGTATAGTGTATAATACAACATGATACATGTAGGTACATGATATAAAGCAGTTAAGCTGTAAACTTTATGAATAGCGGCATTGAACCAGTTAACTGTCACAAATTGTATAATAATTATTATATTTATTATAAGATAATAAGACAAAACTCCGTGAAATGAAAACATTCCGTAAAATTTTAATAAGCTAATTTACATGAAATCGCAGATAAGTAGCCTAATTTATCCAGGATACACTTGAGTGGTGTTTTTAACGGCTGTATTGCAGTTAACAATAAGTTACAATTAAGCATTGAATCATTATTTTTTAAAAGATATTGTCTTGTAACTGCAGCGGTGTGTGCATACAAATTGAGTAACGAGCGTTAGCGCGTTATGAAAATTTGTATGCACACTCCGCTGCAGTTATGAGACTATATCTTTTAGAAAATAATGATTTAATGCTTATATTTACATTTTTTAAACTTCTTGTCTTGTCTGTAAATGTGATTGATACCTTAAAAATCGTATTTTATCCTTAGGGTAATTTCATATAAATGGAAGAGCCACTGAAACAGCCGCAAACGTGAACTTTGATTTTCGCTTGTGACGTTGCATTTTACAGCGTTTAACGTATGTGACGTCATAATGAAACTCGACATTTTAACCTTTCAGTACCCAGTGTGTGTTACTGTGTTATAAATGCAGTAGCTTTCCATACACTTTACATGCAAAAAAATTGTGCACTGTAAATATTTAATTATATCAAGTATTCAAACTCTTTCAACTTTTGATGAACAATTTGATATATCAATTTTTAACAAAAATAGCTTATGTTTTCTAAGTTCAAATAGGGTGCATTTCGGGATACGTTGGTGAAAACTGTCGAGGCAAATGCGCCTATCCTTATTACGGTGTAAATTGTCAAGATCAATGTGATTGTGATGAAGAGAGATGTGACTTTTCCACCGGATGTACAAATTTGACAAAAGGTATTGCATCATATTTTAATCTAGTTTAATTTGTGATAGCAAACTCTATTTTTAGTTGATCTGAATTGTCCTGGATTGATAGAATTATGATTATTTGATTATTGACCTTTTTCAAAATAAAAGAAGTATGTTTCAAAAACACATGTGGACAATGCTTTATTTCATGCCTTTAACAAATTACTATGCAATTACTCCACATATTGGTTTTTTACCTGAGGTAACATTATTGAGATGTATTTCGAAGATTTTAATAGACAAACGGACATATAGAGAAAGAGAATGACAGCAATTTTAAGGGAATATACAAAACCACAATATATAAGAATCATTTTATGAAGGAAAAGGTCGACATTTAAAAAGATAACATAGAGAAAATAAGTTATTTTTTAATTGTACATGTATTGTCATTATCGTGATTGAACGTTCAGTAGCTATCAGCCGACTATCAGTAAAGAAAACGGTTAACACCTTCAATAACATGGTGACAAACATTATCGCTTTATTAATATATACCTCTAACAACCCTTAACCACGCTTATTTATGTACATACACGGTGTTCGACACATAAGTTCATTTGTGATAATTACAAAATGAATAATTGCACGGTATGTACACCCTAAAGCCAATAATATAAAAACGATTTGGGAAATGAGACGGCGATAAATAAGAATTATTATAATATCAGTATGTTCAAACAATCAAATTGTTTATCAAAGCGTTTATAGTTATTAAGTCGTTCACGATAAAAGCATTCTTGCCAATATTATAAGTGTAGTTACTTGCTAAGGTAATGTTGTTAAGGCAGGTAACACATCATAATAAATAATAGATAGGCCTAGTAAAAATGTATTTCTTTACACAAGTGCTTATACGAATAGAAAAACTTGTGTGGCATGTCTTACGACTGCAATGCTGTAAAATAGCTTACACAAAATTATACGTAGTGATTTAAAAATTGTTACCTATTGATGAGAAAATCGATTTAGGAATTAAAAAGAATAGTTTTTATTGTTTCAGTTCAAGCAGGATGCAGCTCTGGATTCATTGGTAAAAACTGTAGATGCAAATGCGCATATCCTTATTACGGTGTTGATTGTCAAGGTCAATGTGATTGTGATGAAGAGAGATGTGACTTTTCTACCGGATGTAAAAATTTGACAAAAGGTATTGCATCAGATTTTACACCAGTTTGAATTGTGATAGCAAACTCTATTTTAGTGGATTTGAATTGTCCTGGATTTACCAAAATATATGATTATTTGATGATTGAATTTTTTTTATTATAAGAAATCTATTCTTTAAAAAAAAAACATGCAGATAATGATTCATTTCAGGGATAAAATAATTACCATGTAATTACTCCACACATTTCTTACTTGTTGTGTCAAGATGTATTCCATAGAACGAAGAGGGGGATAGTTTTAAAATAGAAAATAAAAAAACAAATATATAACAAACATACAAACAAATTAACGTAATATTAATTAACTGAAGTTTTCCTTTTTCATTTGTTTATTAAATAACTTGTTCAATACATGTAGATGGTGTACATATAGATGGTGATAATATAATGTATCACACAGTTTCAGATATGCTTATAAGAGTTTAAACAGACAAACGGACAGGTAAAAAGCAAATGACAAAGATCTGAAAGAAATGTACGCAAACCACAATAAAAAAACCCAATTATTTAAATAGGAAAAGAAAGAAATTAAAAAAGAAAACTTAAATTTTTTTTTTAATTGTACATGATCTGGCATTATCATGATTAAAGTTTTAGTAGCCATCAGCCATCTATCAGTTCAGGAAACGTGTATGAACGGTTATCAATTTCAATAACATGGTGAATAAATATTATTGAATAAACTAAATATTTCCTTTACACACTTATACCACTTATTACATGTACGTGAGTAATATTCGGCACAGATAATCACTACAAGTAGAACTGCACGGCAAGTATACCATGAACCCAATAACGTAAAGAAGATTTGGGGGATGAGACAACAATTAAAAAGTAGTATAAGTTTTAAAATAAATGCATGGTTATCACTTATATTATAAGATAGCTTGTTTTATTTTCAAGTTTAATAAACTGAGAGTAACTGGATAACATAATTGAGAAAATGAATTTGTTTCAACAATTGTTTGAATACTAACAATTTTGTTTTGTAAAAATAATTGAAATAATAAAAATATATTAAACTTACATCAACATATGAATGCACAACTGATTTAGGTTTTTAAATCTAAATTAAGGTAAATTTAATCCAATGTTTAGATAAATAAAAAAAAAATGAAAAAAAAAAAACAAAAAAAAACATTAAGCCTGTATTAACAAAAAGTGGAAATTTGTCTATAGTTAGAATTTATATCAATTAGTGTACTCATCATATAGATACTTTTTCATTGAAAGTTTTTATTGTAGGTTAAATTTGATAGCGGTGCAACAAACAAGTTTACTTCAAATCAAATGTTTCAACTCTTGTATTCGGTTGCTGCATGTAAAGCTTTAAATCACGACACTAGAATATGTAGACGTATTTGCACAACATTCGGATTCTGCAAGTCTCAGCACTATGATTTAAAGCACATTGTTCAAAGTTTCGCTCTGTGATCCTTTCATCCAAACCGTCATGTACTCTTATTTAAAATTCTGTTTTAAATGATCGTTATGTAGTTTTGTATATTCTAATAAATACACGTCTATATATGTTATATGAACGCTGTTCTCTATTTTTTACTTTATAGCAATAAACAATAATAATCTGTTCATATTGTATTTTTCTGCAACTCAAAGAGAAATGATATCAAGTATTTTATTATTACATTACGTAACCGTCACTACAGTTTTCTTTTGCAACCAGAATCAAAATGTTTGCGAACGTTTTTAACAGAAAAGCATATTTTCCTATGCAATTTTTGATAATACTGAAAAAATACATACCATTTTAAGAATGCCTTGGGTTCCAAAAGATATCTTACTCTTACAAAGCTAAAGGTAGGCTTTACCTTTTTTATGATCATTCATTACTTTCATCATGTATTCAAAATATACAGAATAGACTAATTTCTTGTTGAAAGGGCCGTTTAAACTTTTATAAAATTCAGATTCAATCATTTGTTTGTGTTGATTGTATTTTCCTTTAGCCGTTAATTGTAATTCTTAGAACAATTCAAACATTTGATTGGTCGATTACTGATTGTGTAGATTCTGTTATAAACTTTACTAAACTAAAAATATAAGATTTAAAATACTCATACTACTAGTATTGAGACGTCACAATAGCGAAACCAATGCCTTTACAATATGATACAATTTTTTGTACTGTTTGACTTTTGAAGATACTTAGCTTTTGATGCATTATAATGAAAAAGTTATAGCCTGTTGATGGGGTCAATTCATGATTTTATAGACCTGATGAGAATATATCAACATCGCACTTCGTCCTTGGTCGGTACTACGTACTGACCCTATCAAAGGACTATAATTATATATTAATGTATTCAGATGACTTCATAGTTTAAATCAATTGTAAATTTTAAATTTGGTGAAGGGCATACTTTTATTCAATTAACAGTAAAATGAGAAACATATAAGAAATAAGTTTTTTTTAAATATTTTACAGAACCTAAATGTACAGCCATGTTGCTTTCGCTCACATTAAGTGGCATGCTATGTACACCATAATAATGTTCATTTTTTATCCTCCTCCTCATTTGTTGAACGTAACCACAAGATTATCCGTAAATAAATAATTTCTGTAACTCTTTTTTGTATCAACAAAATAATAATTAACATTGCTTCTGACCAAAAAAAAAGTAGAAATAATGGTATCATTTTCATGTTTATGATTTTGATGGTTTGAAATTGGTTTTCTCTATTTACCAAGCAAACTTTCAAACGAATATTTTTTTTTTTTGGAATTCTTTAGTGACTCTAAATTGTGAATCAAATTATTATATCCAACAACCAGATCACAAATCAGCTATTTTTTTTAAAAATAGTGTAAAGTTGAAATTGGTTTTCTGTAGTTTATAATTACCAAAAACAATTTCAGAAGGATATTTTTTAGTTCTTGAGGTGACTCTAAATAGTTATCATACTTATTTCTATTTCTTAGATTCATAGTGGAATCATCAAAGTCAGTAATGAAAAGGTTCGTCAATTTGTTGTTTAAAAAAAACCCACAAATAACAGTGTTAACAATTCGACTTTTATTTTCTTAAGTGCTAAAAGCTTTTCTCTTTTTGTCATCTCTTTTCTTGCATATACACCCTGCTAAAATCTGAAAACATTTTCTCTTCTACGTTCTTATCCTTATAACGTAAAGTAATATTTAAGAGAAGTTGAGTGTTCCTTTCTGATGTCATAGCATTACCACAAATTAGGTTTTATGAATTGACTTTATTATTATTCACGTTTTAATACAATGAAAATACATATTTCTCAAAGATATATGGTATTTTTGTATTTTTCTTAGCATTAGGCAATAAACATTATTTTATATCATTTATTTTTCTTAAGTTGATAATGAAACATTGCTAACACTGCTGTAATGAAAAAACCCTGAGACTATAAAAAAAAACCCTGAGTGGCACTGAGAAAACCCTGAGAGACCCTGAGGTCGGCACTGAGGGTACTGAGGAAACCCTGAGAGACCCTGAGGTTTGCACTAAGGGTACTGAGTAAGCCCTGAGAGACCCTGAGGTCGACACTGAGGGTACTGAGGAAGCCCTGAGAGACCCTGAGGTTTGCCCTGAGGGTACTGAGTAAGACCTGAGTGGCCCTGAGATCAACACTGAGGGTACTGAGGAAGCTCTGAGAGACCCTGAGGTCACTTTTAATAGAAAAACGAACTAAGTTATGTGATTAAAATAAAATCATAAAGCTAACCTAATTAATTTCTATAATAGTTATTTTGATTTTAATTTGACTATTTAATGTTTCCTTTTAGTAACTTTGAGCTTTAACTAAGTAAAAGAAAGCATGTTTGGGTATAAACCACATTATATTGCCTGATTATATTAAGGTTCTATTTTCAAATAGATCGCTTAATTTTGTGTAGATACGACAACACAGATTTTATTCGTTTAAAATTAACATAAGGAATGTGTTATTGAAATAACATCTAATTTAATCACCCTGCATATTATTTTCTAATAAAACTATCGTTGTGTATATCAATTGGCAATTCTTTTGTTTCCCATGATCAGAAAACAATGGATCTAACAAGAATATACAACATGTATACACGCGAGTTTGCTGCATGTAATGAACAGGTGCCTGAGGCAATATTGAAAATATGTTACAGTTGTGAAATTGTCGCGAATTGCTTCTTCTGAAAACCTCTGTTTTGTATATATGTAGAAATTTCATTGTAGAAAAACTAGAAAGTAGCAAACAATATCAAAGATTATGACACAAAAGGCTGATACATGTAGTGTAACAGGTACCCGAGACAATATTTGAACTATTTCACAATTTTGAAATAAGATGTAGTTAATTTCTTTTATATGCATTTAGTTACTTGTATTAAAAATACAAATTTAATGAAGCTGATTCACTAAAAATTGTGTTTTTTAGATTAAGATTATATAGCTTTAAAAAGTAGATTAGCGATTGGGTTACTTTATAATTATATATTTTGTAAATCACTATTTCTATTTTAAAATTTGAAATGAGAGTTAATTAAAAACAATTTTAAAGAAAAAACTTATACCGGTATTTTAAGGGTGTTAAAGATACCGTCCTTTGATTTGACAAGTACATGTAACTAAAGAACATGACTACTTTTTATCACATCACAAACTTAATCTTACAGGCCAAATAACTTATACATATTGCAGGAGAGCAAGTGTGTCAATTTCAGTCTAAGAAAGATGTTTGTGTAGTGCAATATAGGAGAAAATCTATTGTTAGCAAGTTTAAAACACTGTTTCATGCTAAC
This sequence comes from Magallana ariakensis, assembly GCA_020458035.1. Lineage (NCBI taxonomy): Eukaryota > Metazoa > Mollusca > Bivalvia > Ostreida > Ostreidae > Magallana > Magallana ariakensis. The sequence continues at coordinate 20,093,700 of CM035812.1, read as the reverse complement.
AAGTTTTTGACCTGTTCTTTCAATTCAATCTTAATTATTAACAAAGGCTCCAAATTTCCATTATTCATTTCTATACATGCTTAAACACGTACACCTCAGGCACGTAGGTTCGGGCGGGGGGGGGGAGTTGGGAAGCAGGGGAGCACCCTCCACACACACACACGCACGCACGCACGCACGCACGCACGCACGCACGCACGCACGCACGCACGCACGCACACACACACACACACACACACACACACACACACACACACACACATTTCTCTTATCAAACTTTTTTTTTAAATTACAAATAAAAAATAAACATGGAGTCCCACCCCTACTTTTTAAGAGCATGAAATTAGAGTGAAAAATATAATAAATGTAATAATACCCCCTCCCCCGGATATGGAGTTGTACCACTTTGCAAAGTTGTTTTATTCCCCCCCCCCCCCCTCGCTCTTCAAGATATTTTAATATGTTGCCCCCACCCCCTTTCAAAATCAAGGAAACTTGCCGGCACCTTAGTTCCTATTAAGATTGAGATAAAAAGCCTTTCGCTACATTACATCCAACATTAATTATTAAAATCGGCAATGATTTTTAAGGTCCATGCTAGTAGAAATTTAGTAGAAATTTAGTAGAGTTTTATTTTTTCTTTTCAAAATGTAAAAATCCTGAATTCAGAAATATTTTCCACTTCATTAAATTTTAATTTTTCTTGTCAATGAATATGCCGAGAGAGGGTGAAGCTGAATTCTGAGGTATGTACATAAAATTGTATAACATTAATAAAAGGTCATTGTTAAATAATTACATCTGTAATTTTTGTTGCCTTTGTTAATTGACGAGAACAAAACTTTACATAAGATAACACAGCGAATTTTTGTTTTAATAAAGTAACAGATTGACTATCTTTATGTAAAAAAAAAGCGCTTCAAATGAAGCAAATACATTTTTCTAAATTCTTTTAAACTCCAAACGTTAACTAATAATTTATTTTAAACACGAAATTCATCTCTCTCTCTATCTCTCTCTCTCTCTCCATCACATGTACAAAAACTCTTTATACGTTAACTCTGTCTCTCTCTATTTCTCTCTCCTCACCACTCTCTCTATTGCTCTCTCACATATACACTGTACAAATAATTTATACTTGTTTAAAATTACTTGTGTGCGGTGATATGGCTGGTGATGGTCTTGTTTCTGATTCGAAGTCCATGCTAAAAAATAGTTATGTGTATGATAGCCGAGGTAATGTCTCCTTTGTGTACAAGTACAGAACACATTCTTTTGTTTGTCTGGGATCAAGAAAAACCTCGGAACCAACAGACAAGGCTCAGACTATACATGCGACAAAGTGACCGCGGCAAGGTGTGAAAATTGCCCACCTGTGTATACGTCGTGTAGCATCAAAATAAACTGCTGCAAACGGCTTGAAAATACACCGTGAAACAAAAGAGTTTGACTTTTTTATTTTAATAAAAAAAGGATTACGCCCGGGTCTGCATGGAAATTTAAACATATTAAAGTTTATGATTATAAAACAAGGGCTACATACATAAATTAAAGTGATCGCTAAAAATCGGGATTTAGCAATCATGTAAATAAACCAAATTCGAAAATTGTATTTATTCATGGCTTCAAAATGAAACTCTTTTATAACGTTCTGTTTCATTTCCCTACTAAAGAGAGAGAGAAAGAGAGAGAGAGAGAGAGAGAGAGAGAGAGAGAGAGAGAGAGAGAGAGAGAGAGAGAGAGAGAGAGAGAGAGAGCATACTGAGTTTTAATTAATTAACTATAACCTTACATCGTTTCATTTTCTAAGCATTTTAAAATAGTTACCGATCTATGTCGCCACAAGATATGGAATTTTATGAATGGACAATATTATCAATTGGTTAAAATTACCATGCTCGAGCTTCAATAGATTTAATTAGGTTATTTTGTTTATACTGTATAAGAATATGCCATATGATAATCAAAAACAAATGATTTAAAATTAGAAATACATGAGTAATTGATTCTAAAAATACACATTAATCAAATATGTTTTGTTAGGGCAACTAGAATTATATGATTATTTGTTTTAAAAACATTACATTTTACGACCGACTTCTATAATTTCTTATTGGAAGAATACTTTAACTGTTAACGGCTCATGGTGAATTTTGAAAAAAAAAATTAGGAAAACATGTAGCCCTCGCCTGTCGCATGTAAAACTATCATACATGTACAATGTACATGTAAGTACTGGATATACCCTTATTATCTGTGTTTCTGGGCTTTCCCTTAACTTTAACTTAATACATTTTATTTAAGATGTTTTTAAAATGAGCACAAATCTGATCATTTGCAATTGCAGCAATAATATAAATTTATACTTATGCATTATGTTAATCATGTTTATATTTATTGAAGATGACGCCAAACATTAAATACAAGTACTTGAAGTAATTTTAAATTTTTCGAATTAAATGCCGACTTTAGAATCTCTCATGGTTTTTCTCCGTACCCTCAATGCTGACCTCAGGGTCTCTCAGGGCTTTCTCAGTACCCTTAGTGCCGATCTCAGGGTCTTTCATGCAGGGCTTCCACAGAGTGCCCTCAGTGCAAACCGCGGGGTCTCTCAGAGTTTTCACAGTATCCTCAGTGCCCACCTCAGGATAGCTCAGGGTTTCCTCAGTGTCCTCAATGCCGACCTCAAGGTCTCTAAGGTTTTTATCAGTGCCACTCAGTGTTTCTTATGGGTTTTTTTATAGTCTCGGGAGTTTTTCATTACAGTAGTGTCAGTTATGGTACTGTAAAAATGAAATGCAATAGAAAGATGTAAAATCATTATTATGCCCTTATCTTGTTATAAATCATCGACTTGTGTGATGTTTTATTATACAATATTATTAAAATACTTATTTTTTAAGCTTTATATATAACATTTATAAATTCTGTATATCTATAAAAAAAATAAAACTATAAGAATCGAGAGATATCGTATAACGGGTATTTTTTACGTGCTGCTAATTTTTCTACTTTTTACGAGTTTTATAAATCCGTAAAAATTAAACGCGTAAATTTTCAAAAAAGTAAAAAAAACACCGCACGTAAATTTTCTACATCGTACGTATGAGAGTAATGTTCATGACCTTCAGCTCAGACCCTGACGGCTGTATATGTAGGTATATTTGAGCGTTTTTGGTATCGGGGTGATAATGGTTCAGATCTTTCTATTCAGTCTTGAGTATTTTTCAAAACTATAATGCCATGTTAGTAGTAGATTTCAATCACTCAGTCAATAACTATGGCGGGAATACGAAGCTATTTTAAACCAGTATCTACAATGCCAAATCCAAATGGATCGCTTAGTGAAATGATTCCAAAGGAAGTTATAACTGCTTTAAATAAATCGGTTGCCACAACTAATTCTCCACCAAGAACACCGAAAAGGGGAAAATATACGAAATACACCGATTCCGATCGTGCCTCTATTGGCAGATATGCAAGTGAAAACGGGACCCCAAAAGCGCTAAAGAAATTTTCTTATTGCACCATTATTCTTTAGTTTATCTAGGATTTTATTTAATATTTATTGGATTTTAATCTTGCGATTTTTCATGTGTTTTATGTCATGTGAATAAAAACTTTGATTTTTGAGATGGAGTTGTCTCTATTGGTTGGGCGAGAAAGAAAAAGAGAGAGAGAGAAAAATTTTGAAATGTAGTTGTCTTTCTTTTTTTTCCGGTAAATCGAACTGAGACGAGCACATGGTGCACATCAATGATGATACCCAGATTAATAGAAATAAGTAAAGTGTATATCACATATGAAATAAAGGTAAATAAATAAACACAATTATAATAATTAAGGACTCGTTAACAGAAAAACTATTTTCTGATTTGTATGTATGTTCACTGTAACAAAGTCACGGTGAAATGTTCCCCCCTTTTACCACATATGATTTTAATTTTTACGGACATGTTCAATTCGTAAAAAATTACGCGTAAAAATTCTATTTTAAGACAAATTCGTAAAAAAAAAATCGCAGCAGTAAAAAGTACCCGTTATACGATATCTGTCGAACTGAGTACTTTGGAAGTTTTGAAAATATGTGTGTCGCAAATTTACTACCTAACATCATTCGTGACTCAGGTGGGTATATTATTGACATTTGTTTAAATATCTATTATTTTAGACAATGAAAACATTAATAGCAAACAGAAATCCGCTTCCTTCATAATCCAAAAAAGTACAATTATATGTGATTTAAAAACTATAATGTTTTAACCAAATAATCCTTTTTTCTTAATGCACATTAGGTGGCACGGGACAGTTTTTTTGGTACAATTCATTGTAGCCAGGGGATGTGTGTCTTCGGAACTCTGTAACTAGAATTTCCTCAGTTCCCATTCAGCACAAATACCATTAATTCACTTGTCATAGGGCCAATCACTAATTTCTGAAGAGAATTACTATTCAAAACCTGTAAAATTTTCTACATACTGGATTTTATGAGATTTTTACCTTTTCATATTTTGCTAATTTTTCATGATTTTTCAGCTTTTTAGACCTCCCCTAGCTAATTCCCTGCAAAGGGTTGACCTTCCGTACCGTGTGCATGTTGCACCATCACATGTCAGAAACTTACCGGTGTATAGTTTACAATGTCCCATCCACCTACTTTTCGTGTTATTTTACCTCCAGTCTGTCACTTGCAATTTCACTGTGTAAAGTCAACACAACAGTCATAGCCGCGGTTTCGCATTTTACTTCTGATTCTCGTGTACCTAACATATGGGGCCTACATATTGCATGTCAATTTCAACAAGAGACATCCCTCTAACTAATGATAATCATTAAAAATAGTTTCATGAATTTTAGCAACACTCACAAGCCTTCAAGTACAGCAACTCTCAATTTTACAAAAATATTGACGGGTACTTTATCCGAAACTGTCCCTTGCTACCTTATAAAGAAATCCTTTTCCTAATGAGTCTTATCCTTAAAATCCTTAAGCGTATCCTTATAATCGTCATCCGTATAAACATTACATTCCTTAAAAAATAGTGACGACAGCATTCATACTAGTAATTGGTGAGCAGATATTCAGCAGAAGTTATTTCAAAATTGAATAACTATCGAACAATTTACACACCCCTCTCAATCCAAACTGCTTGAAATGTAACGACGTCAACGTCAACAGTAAAAATGCCATCTATGGTATGGTATTACGCGCCAAAATTACATGTGCATGTGAGGCGCAGATCAGCAATACCAGAAGACATTGCTATAATAATTTGGTTCTTTTTCCTATAAATATTTTGTTTTGCATTATTATAAGCTGTTTTATGGAAATGAGAACTCTTAAAAAAATATCTAGAAGACACTACGATATATTTTTTTGAAAGTGTGGTTGCTTGATGACTTCTTAATTTATGTATAGAAAAATTGTCCTAAAGATTTAATTAACGTTGTAATGTTTTTGACATAGAAATGCGAAAATCCAAATTACCTTTTATGAAAGTAGTTGAGAAAATACTCATTGGTTAAACCCATTGTTTACTGTCAGTATCTACTTCAATCGTTATTTCTAATTTGTTCGTCAACAACGACCTTTTGTCTTCATTAGTAAATGAATGGTTTGTAGAGGGAAGTTTATGCCCCATTTTCATAAATGAGAGCTATTACAATACCGGATATGTGTAGATATGCTATTTTTGTTATTGACCCTTAAACAGTTGTTGTGTGAATACCTATGATAACCAAATGGTTCAGTTATTGCTGCAAATGTTAATATTTTCGTCCATGTTAAGGTACACTAATGCATCTGGGTGCGAAGGGTAAGACTGATTTATTACTTAGGTGAATACGAAGTAATCATTATTGATTTAACAGAAGTTTAAATTCAAAAATTGAAGATTTGATTGTTTAATTCATTTAGGAAATATGTTATTTAAATTATGTCATTTAAAATGATCTTAAGTTTAGTTGAACGGTATTACAAATAGTTTTTATTAAAACTGAACAACATACTTGTACATATATTTAACTTGTTTGATTGTTCATCGCATTTTTACCCTCTGTAAAAACTAACAAAGAAAAAAGATAGCCTATACAACCTTAGTTTGATCAGCAATTGAATACAATATACATGTAAAAATAATAAGTCACATTTTGACGAGCAAACTGGGAAAATGTTTTTCAACATTAAATGCTATTTCTTTCTTTTACAGATATTTCAAAAACAGCTGTCCAGGTTACTCATGGAATTCAGAAACACAACAGTGTGAAATTAAGTAGACATTTATTAGAGACAGTCCAAAATAAAGACATTTTATATTAATAGTAATTTGATCCAAAGGGTTTAATCACGTCGAGATGTCAGGCGCGGATAATCAGATCACCCGATAACCGAAGCGTCAAGCTTGATATGATTATCTGCAAGAGATCCGACTCTTTGGATCAAGGTTCTATTATAAATTAGTAGATACCCTTTCAATAATAGGTAAAAATTACAAAGTTACATTTTTTTTTCAATATTTTTATCAAGGGGGAGATCATCATGCCATTGTTGATTCCTTTTTTATATGTACATGTATTATGTAATCTGGAGATCTCCGAATTTGTAAAGGTTAAGGTTTCTCTTAAATATATTTTGATACTTATAACGGAAATTACACATACCCTGTTAAAACAGTATTTTTTTTTGTTTCTGGTATCCCCCTGTTAGTGATAAAGTTTATTTGTAGTCGGTAATAAATGACAATATCCGTCGATGAAAATTTAGTTGTTTTTCAAGATATAGAAGTAAATATTCGAAAACTAAAGGTCTAATATGAAACTATAATGGATAATTGTTAATCGATGAAGATTTTTTTTTTGTTTGGCAAACTAGAAGATCAATGGATGCATAACAGTTTATTGTTGAATTATTTCTATATTTTTACTTTTTGAACTTAATCATATTTCGATGAACTTCTTTAAAATGCGTTAAATACAGACGTTATTTATTGTGTACTACGCTATCGGTTTCAGAGAGTTGCGATATGTCTTCGGAAAACCACCGTGTTGTGATTGTCGAATTACACACTTAACAGTATCAAGAAAGGAACATCTATGGGTATATGAGGAACATTTTTACATTGTTTAACAAAGAGCGTTGACATAATTCACGAAAGGCTAAATTCGTGGTTTTTTGTACGCAATTTACAATCTGTTGTCATTGATATAAATGCATGAGTTGTAAAGGGAAGTTATAGGAGGAAAAAATTAGACCATTGAAATATATAAAAAAAAAAATATGACAAAACCGGATATATAGATATGTCAAATTAATATACTGACACAAACGACTTGAACACATAAGCAGTTGTTGTCTGAATGTCTTATAAAACACTATATCTCGAATCATATAGCAATATTATTATGCACGTTAGTCTTAATGAACACAAGTGCATTCTGATGCAAAGTGTAGGAATTGTCTATTAGTTAGATTAATTACAAAACATTTTATTGTTACTGTTTTAACAGAATTTTAAATACCAAAAAATATTCGCTTGTTTATCTACCTTGGAACTCAAAAACACAACAGTGTTAGCCTAAAAAAACATACATCGCTTTCTCTGTAGGCGAGTGATTCTGACTCATTCTTAACTTCCGCATTGATGATTTTAATTGTAATCAAATTTGAAAATATAATGAATGACAAAAATTGTTGATTGGTTGTATAATACTATATATGATTTGAGCCTAAAACGGCCCCCTAAAATGAACATCATCATTTTGCTATAATTCTTTGTTTTCTTTGTACAGATATCCATGTGAAGTTTTTTTCATAATTTCCATTTTGATTCAAGTGCACAATTTAGAAATATGACATCATACAGTTAGCCGTTTCCCGCCATTTTCGCATTTTTAGCATAAAACGGCTTATTTTTAAGCAGCTTTTCATTCAGAAAGTATTGAGCGCATCCTTGAACAAACAAATTATTTCATTAAATATATATCTATTCATGACAAATAAGAGACAAAAAGATTTTGCTCGTTCAAAGCTGCACTCTATATTTCCCATTCGAAAAATGCCAGTTTTGACTGATTTTGATTGAATTATAAAAATAGCATAACTTCTGACGTCATATGTTGACTGTGAGAGCAAATAAATCAAACAAATAGGTAAAAAATACATATTATATCAACTCTTCGTAAAAATAATATAACAATTCAATGATTATTTGAAACACTTAAAAAAAATAAAAATGATGGGGGCCGAATTTGACTCATATCATATATACAATGTAGTTTTTTGTTTTATAAGTATTATATTGATATCACTTTTTATAACAAAGTAAAATGCTAAATTTAATGTGCTCGCTCTACGTTTTTATAATCATAAGCAACGTACAAAAGAAATACTAAGGTTTATATAAAAGTTCCAATCACTACATTAAATTTAAAACATAACTGATGCGGAGATGCAGAAGTACCTCCTTTAATTAAGGGAGGTGGGGGGTTGGTTGTTTTTTTTTTCAAATAAGCTTTCCATCAAACGTTGTTCACTTTGTCATCAGCATTTTTTCTAGTACATTTCAGCTACGGAAAGTATGAATTTATATATAATCTGCTATTTGATTCGTCGGTAAATAGAAAAAACATTTACAACTCAGAAAAAAAATTTATTTGAAAATCAGATATTTAACGTTTTACATCAATTTTATAGGATGCATGCCAGGTTATAGTGTAGTGAACTGTTCATCATTGTGTCCTTATCCTTATTATGGAGTTCACTGTCAAAGAACATGAAATTGTAGCAGAGACCTGTGTGATGTTTCCTCGAGATGCACAAGTCTAACTACAGGTAAAATTCACTGTATCTTAGTAAAATATTTATTATAACACATATCACTTAATTCTTATTTCTTTTTTTGTGTCTGTTTATTTCATTAGCTCAAGAAGAATGTAGTCCCGGTTTATTTGGAGAAAACTGTCAAGAGAGATGCGTCTATCCATATTTTGGGAAAGGTTGTTAGGGGCGATGTGATTGTGACGAAAATATATGTGACGTTTCTACCGGTTGTCTTGCTGACACAACAGGTCAACAGTAATTCTAATAATTTCTAATTACATGTATAATTCTTATTCTTATAATTGTCATTCTAATCGTAAATTTAAACAAAAACTGTTTATTGTTTAACAGTTTGAAAGTTATCAGTGCGTTTTTGCAGTGCATGCAGACTGTGACCCAGATACTTTGGCAAGAACTGTAGAGGGAAATGTACCTATCCTTATTACGGTGAGGAATGTCAAGGTCAATGTAACTGTGATAAAGACAGCTGTGATGTATCTATTGGATGTACCAATGTCACAAAATGTATTGTACCACACGAACAATATGTCTAAAAACAAACCTTTCTCATTTTTTAAAATAAAACATAAATAAAACATAAAACAATTATGATTTATTAGTTAATTGTTTCATTGAAAATATAATGCACTCTGCTAAAAATTCCATATATAATGTCATTTTCACAGAATCCTCTCGTGTTATCTCTCTTAGATTAGTATTTGTAATTGGTGTTAAATTGACATTATAATCGTTTGTTCAATACACTAGCATGATATGATTTTAATAGCATTTTTAAATCCGAAAACTATCATAGTTTAATACAGTTGAATATGAATTATATGCAAAATATATGATTTATAAATAAGAGATTCAAACAGTACCGATCAGACCCAAACTAACACCAAAGTAAACCCCAATCAACCCCGGGTTTACGTTTGGGGTTTACTTTTGGTTTACTCTGGGTTTACTTTGGGTTTACTTGGAAATTGCTTTTGAGGTTAACTGAACGCACTGAAGTGTGAAGCAAATCCGTCTTTTATCTTATTATCCTTTTGACTGTAATTCCTGCCCCTTGTATATTCCGAATACACAGCTAGCGTCTGCTTTCAAGGGTATACTTCTGGCCTTGTTTACTCTCTGTGTCCACTCTGGGTTTACTTTGGGTTTACTCTGGGTCCACCCTAGTAAACCCGGAGTAAACCCATAGTAAACCAAGAAAGTAAACCTAGGGTTTAGTTGGGGTTTATGAATCGAAATCGGTAATTGAACTGCCATTCCTGGCTCAATACCTGTCAGTAAAAATTAACACGATCTTTTACATAAAATAACTCTATATTACTGAAAAGCAAATATTGTATTATCAATTGCATCATTAGCTCATTTGAAGTGAATTAATTTATGGATGATTTGCAGTTTTGTTTTTGGTTTTTTTTGTGTGTGTGTTTTGGTTTTTTTTGGCAGACGCAGTGATAGTGGATCAAATGGCTTCCTTAGAATGATAACGTTTACAAACTCTAGCTTCCACAGTTGGGACAAAGCAAAGCGTAAATTTCATATTTACATGTAGGTAGCCAGTTCCATAACATCCATATTCTACAGGGTTTACCGTGATGTTTTTAAATTTCCTTTAAGGAGGCCGACTATAGTTTTCATTGCGCGTGTTTTTGTGCATTCTAGTAAAATAAGAGCATCTATACCTTTATGAAATCTTTTCGATACCATTCGTTAGATTGAACACAATAAACAGAAACATATGAAAATATTGAGATTTTTAAAGGACTATTTTATTTTTTAAACGATCTTTCCGTTGTTCGGTAAGTGAGCGTTGCCATTGCTTTTTTGATGTTATGATAAAATGAAGCTTCAATTGTAGGAGTACGTTATCAAAAATGACATAAAATAAAAAGTTTAAAGTTTACGTCATTGCAATTTTACACACATAATAATGCTATCATCGGGGTTATTTTTCCTAATTTTTTAATGAATGCATTGTACCATATTTCCCTTTATTCTAAGTGACGAATTTTGGTGAAAATTGACATAAACATTGAAGAAACCCCAAGAAATAATTAAGCATATTGATATTAAAAAAAATCGTTTACGACGGTACATAAACAGGTCAATGGTCGGGAGTAGCCGGCGCTGGCATAAACTCAGAGTTTAAACAAGAGGCCAATGGGCCACATCGCTCACCTGAGGAACAACAGGTATGATGAAATCAGCTTAATGGAGTCATAATACAAACTATCTGGACAATGTAGTATAATACATGTAGATCCTGTATAAATGAAAATCCATTTTTCACCCTCATTTTTATTATCATTAGTCCCTTTTCTAACAGGGTGATTTTATAGTCATAACACAGCATTGCAGTTTTCAAAAAGATCCTAAACAATTGTTTATGTATGGGATATAAACCTACATCAACCTCTGAACCCCTTGTGAGGCCAAGGAATCATCAAGGGGCCAAAGTCTAAACAATTTTAAAGAATCACCTGGCTGATTAGTTTCTGAGAAGAAGATTTTTAAAGATTTACTCTATATATTCCTATGTAAAAGTTTGACAATCCATTGTGGCATCATCCTACCCACCGGGGTCATGATTTTCACAACTTTGAATCTGCATTACCTGAGGATGATTCCAGACAAGTTTCAGCTTTACTGGCTGATTAGTTTCTAAGAAGAAGATTTTCAAAGATTTACTCTATATATTCCTATGTAAAAGTTTGATCACCCATTGTGGCCTCATCCTACCCACCGGGGTCATGATTTTCACAACTTTGAATCTGCATTTCCTGAGAATCCTTCCACAAAAGTTTCAGTTTTCCTGGCTGATTAGTTTCTGAGAAGAAGATTTTTAATGATTTACTCTATATATTCCTATGTAAAATTCTACCCCCCTTTGTGGCCCCACCCTACCCCCAGGGGTCATGCTTTTCACAACTTCAAATCTACATTACCTGAAGATGATTCCACACAAGTTTCAGCTTTCCATACTTTTTAGTTTCTGAGAAGAAGATTTTTAAAGATTTACTCTATATATTCCTATGTAAAAGTTTGACCACCCATTGTGGCCTCATCCTACCCACCAGGGTCATGATTTTTACAACTTTGAATCTGTTTTACCGGAGGATCCTTCCACACAAGTTTCAGCTTTACTGGCTGATTAGTTTCTGTAAAGAAGATTTTTAAAGATTTACTCTATATATTTTTATGTAAAATTCAACCCCCCATTGTGGCCCCACCCTACCCCCAGGGGTCATGAATTTTACAACTTTGAATCTTCATTACCTGAGAATGCTTCCACACAAGTTTCAGCTTTCCATACTGATTAGTTTCTGAGAAGAAGATTTTTAAATATTTACTATATATATTCCTATGTATAAATTCGACCCCCAATTGTGGCCCCACCCTACCCACCGGGGTCATGATTTTCACAACTTTGAATCTACACTACCTGAGGATGCTTCCACACAAGTTTTCCTGGCCAAATGGTTCTTGAGAAGAAGATTTTTGAAAATTTCTCAAAAATTTTCAATAATTCCTAATTAACTCCCCTTAAGAAAAGGCGTGGTCCTTAATTTTCACAACTTTGAATCTCCTTTGCCTAAGGGTGCTTTGTGCCAAGTTTGGTTGAAATTGGCCCAGTAGTTCTTGAGAAGATGTCGAAAATGTGAAAAGTTTACTGACAGACAGACAGACAGACAGACGGACAGACAGACAGACAGACGGACAGACAGACAGACAGACAGACGGACGACAGACAAAACTCACTTGAGCTTTCAGCTCAGGTGAGCTAAAAAACTTAAAACATCTACTTTTTAAGTGTTGGTAAACCTACATCTAATAATAAAAGAAATCAAATTATATATGTTCATTTTGCAATTTATTGTGACTAAATTTTGTACAAGTTTTACTAGTGTTCGAGTTGCAATACGGAGGTATAAAAATATTTACCAAGCAATAGATATCTGACTACGACTGTTAATCGAATTGTCACCTCAAGGCGGCGCAGAGAATATACATCAGATTAGTATGAATTTCGGAAAAAAATTTTGTCCTAGCAATTGCTTAAACAAAAACTATACGATAGAAAGGGGTCAACAGTTTCAGTTTATCGGGGTTCTTTTTACTGATTGTTTGACTAGAATTCAAACAAAAGAACTGAATATCAAGTACCTTTTACACGCAAACTGATTTCAACAGTTCTAAATATGTACAGAATTACTTAAGAAATGTTTCACAGTAAGTTGACTTTTGGTTAGAATTTTTTTTTCACAATAGATCAAGAACGGAGAGAATATGTAAATGTTGCCCTCTGAAAATTAAAAGAACAGATGAGAAATGAAGAATAACTAATGCTTTCCGTTTGTGAGCTGTTTTAATCGTAGGAGCAAGGAGACGATAAATATCGTTTTCCGTTTGTGAGCTGTTTTAATCGTAGGAGCAAGGAGACGCGTTAAAATGACATTTCGATGAGTTTGTGGGTGCTCCGGGTCACTGGATGTAGGCAAGTTTGCCAGCTTACCAGGAATAATCTAATGATGTCATTGACTACTAGTTTTTTCCCTTTAATAAACGGTATGCTGATTTACTTTTCGGTAAAATTTGAATGGTTTGTCTTTTTTTCCAAGAGAGTAAGAGTTAATGTCACAATAAACTCCGAACAGCCCTCGTACAATTGTAATACTCCAAATATAAAGCACAATTTGGTGCATTGTGTTATTTTGAGATGACCACCAATAAAAACCAGACGGTAGAATTTAGTATTTTCTTTTTACAAATAAGGTAGAAAAAAGAATTGCTTATCATATAATACAATTTGGAGAAAATTTCTATTGCAGTATTCTTTTGATCTGCTTCGAAATGCGGAAAATGACAATTTCCTATAGATTACTATTATAGTAAATGTACCTGATTTGGAGATTTTCTTGAAATTTCGGAAAATACTGGAGTTGGCGTACATAACATTTGGTTAATCAATTAAGAGTTTTGCTATTGTTTTTTTACGCCAAAAAACCCCAAATCGGTCGCCTTAAATGTACATTTTAACTAACAAGAGTTTCATAACCATTTGTTATGGTTTGCCTATTCAAACAAAATATACATGTATATATATACATGTAATTTAAAAAAAAAGTTTTGAAAATTGTGAAAAAATATTTATACTTCCAAACTACTTTTTGCAATATAAGTTGTTTTACATGTACCGTTCTTAGAAAACCTTAAATGCAGGTTTTTTTTTTAATTTAGGATTGCATAGGGTCATGAGATTCATAAAAATATCATACAATGTATACCATTTTAAATTCAAATAATTTTAAGGGAAAGGGGGTTAAAAAAATAATATATCTTATTGTCTCCATTACGCTTTAACTCTTACCTTGTAAGACTGTTGCTGTAAACTCTGCAACCCATTTCTTCAAAGTTTATGTTCAAAAGTAATCGATTTTCCCTAGAAAATATTTACTTACCAGATTGATAGCTGATCTGTTTAAAATAGCTTTCTTATGTCAATATTTTCAATATTGATTTATATTTGTCATACTGTCTTCAAATATGTTTAATTTGTTTGAGTATGTCATAGTATAAATAAATTCAAATCCCCCTATCTATTTAAAGTTTATTTAACATGTATACACAATTCTAAACTAACAAATTTTTTAAAATGTAAGTTATACAACTTGTTTGTCGATCGGCAATAAATTAGATGAAAAAAAATTAGCGAAGTAAACAGTGTACAATTTACTTTAAGAAGAAACAATCATGATGATTGTGCACTAACGTTAATATATTTATTTAAAATAACTTTTATTATGTTTACCAAAAAAAAAAAACCACAAGTAAAATAAATATAAAACGTGTTCTTGTCAAGTACATAACACCTTGAATAGTTATATGGTCCACAATTCATTTTACAATTGATTTTCAAATTTCATTTTTTTTTGGGGGGGGGGGTAGATGAAAGGTGTTTAATTTCAATGCTTTCAAAAAACATTTGTTTCAATAAATGCATTTTTTTAATGGAAACGTTAATATATGTGAAGTGAATTATTTTGTTAATTACATTGTAAAATGATAGATCTGACCCGATTTGATATGATGTATCTTTGCATGATATGAATTTATGAACGAAAGACTTTCATCCCTTGTTGAATGACACTATAAAAAATAAAAGTTACTGACCACGTTAATATGTAAAAAAGAATTTTAATTAAATCAATGAAATGAATTACAGTTAAACAGATATGTAAGTTGAAATTCGGTAAAAACACTTTGGCAACGTTGAAACAAATTATCATTTTTCTATTTTGTAGTTAATAGATGAAAAAGGGGTTATTGATTTTTACTTACTCTTTACAAGGAAGGTGGGTTTTTTCAGCCTCTGCCTAATGCTTAGATAATTCCAATACTAAATTTTAAACTAGTTCACAGACAGAACATAACCTTTTGAATTTTGTTTATCTTCAGCAATAGTTAAATAATTTATTTGTTCAATTTTTTTTTTCAAACTAATTCCAACTCTTGTATTTGCTTACAAACAGTAAATATTATTCTGGCAGAAAAAAGCAACGTACATCTGAAAAGAAGACGACAGGAAATGGCTTTGAATTTACACTTTCTTTGAATCTTTTGTGTTGTAAATATTTGTTCTCTTTTTTGTATTTCAAAGGTGTTCCTCAATAACGAACAATACAAAAAAGCGAACAAAAATAAAACTACTAGTTGTTAGTGAAAATGCTCAAATTGTTACAAAGTTACAAATTTATACATGTATATTTAAAATAATTTGGATTAAAAAGATAAAACATCCAAGTGTTTGCTCTCTTTTTACACTTGCGTGGATCAAACACATTTTTCGGGGGGATGACTACATTGGTTTAATGGGGTTTCAATGTCTTTTTCACATTAACTTTACAATGGAAAATTTATCATGTTTCATTTATCAAGGCGGCCTAAATTCTCCGTACACCAAACTAGAACCGCGCACGAGACCCATTTTGAACAGATAAAATAATGTATTATTATTTTAAAATATCTGTAACCTTGTGTCTCCTGCTTTTTTGATAAATCATACTGTAAGAAATATAGAAAAGGGGTGTTTTAATATGTTTACGTTTATTACTTACGTTTATTACGTATTATTCTAATGCTACGTCTGAAGTTTTATCTTGTGCGATCATTCATGTAATAATACAGAATTCATAGCTTACGTACAAGTGTATATTATTTATATACACTGTATTTCTATATGTTTAATATACATGTCATAACAAATGAAATATCTAGTTAAGTTTGCGTCTTTTCCAAATATATCAACAGATAATTTACGAAACAACAAAGTAAACAACAAACGATTGGATATTTATTCAAATTAAAATCTTAAAAGGGAAATATATGATTTGTGCTTAATTAGTTTCTTATGAACATAGGGGCTCCAAAATAAGCAGAATATTTATGTCAATTCCGGATTATCAAAACCGAAAGAGTGTAATATAGTTTTTGAAATATATTAAATTATCCTCTCATATGATCACAAACTTAATGACAAAAATTCTAATTGTATTATTAAAAACAAAAATACATTGATAATGCATCAATTTAGTTTTATGTATTCGACAAAAAACTTCGTTTTTACTCCAATAAAGTAAGTCTTTTGAAAAAAGACTAAAATGATTTTTTTTTTAAAATTCATTATCTCTTTATCCTTTCTTTTTGACACAATTTTTAACAGCTTCAATATCTTTTTAAACAAAAACAACATTTCTTCTTCTTAAAAACAAAAGAAGACTGTGACCATGTTTTACTAATATTACTTTTAAACTGAAGTGAAATCCTAAAATAATAGAGACCACAATTCTAAATAAGAGCTTTTGAATGAAAGTTTGTTGTCATCACATGCTATTCCTCAGCTCGACCACATAAAATTTCCTTGTTGCGGTAAATGGCTTCACAATCGGCTATGATAATTAAGGCAACAAAGAAGCACAATAGTGCAACACCTACTCCTCCTATGGCCAGAGAACTTGGGCGAGGGTCATAGGCACAGTTGAGACTCCTCTCGTAAGCTGAAGTATTCTTTTTGGAGATTTTCAAGTGGCGAACAATCTCTTCGATTGGTGTTGCATTAGTTGGATTTGGAACCTCTAAGATAGATCATCATGAAAAGAATAATAAAGTATGTCACGTTATCCCTTTATAGATGCATTATAAAAGGTTTAGTCATCCTACACAAAAGCAACATTTCAAATTTAATAAAGAGATGTACTTATATTTATTTTATTTTCTTTTATTTAACATTAACAGCCTTACAATTTTTGATGTTATACTATTTATCATTGGTCACATCTTCAACATAACAACGATATTTACATTTACGAAAAAGAAAATAAAGTATCTGAATCATCTTTGGAAAACATGTTTAATTTTTTCTGCTACTCATAAAGTATTAGAAGCTTATAGAACCCTTCTATAGCTACAAACTTTTAAACTATTTAAATATTAATTATAAGCAATAGTGCTCAATACGAACAGCTCACAAAGTACGGTTTTGATCGATCAATAAACCATCAATATTTTGTTTGTAGGAAATACCAACTTTAAATAAACACACTTACGTCTACATTCCATAGCCGTGCTTGACCAAGTCTGGCCATCATAAACAATATAACTGCTAGCACCGTTCGAATAGTATCCCTCCCGGCAGGAATATAGGGCATAGTTACACTCGACTAGCACATCGGCATTGCTTATATTACCTGGCGCAGGAAGTGGGGATGACCACGCAGTGGAGGTTGCTGAAACCAATTTGAAGTTTCAATAATTAAAAACACAAATTCTTCTGAATCAGCATATGACATGGATATAGATTAGTTGTTCATATTGTAAATTGTTGTTAGTATACAATTTTTACATGGTATTTGTTTAACTTTTGTCAAAAAAGTTACAAATTGCTTTTTACCGATAAACATTATCATCCCAACAACCTAAATTGTTTATAATTTAAAGAGAATTAATTACTAAAATATTTTGTGCTATAAATGTATTTTTGCGCAGGTTTCTCTCAATTTTCATATCGATTGTAATTAGTTATGAACTAAACTTCTTCTAAAATGACAGTTAATTAGTGTTTAATTTCCGGTTTATTTATTACCTGCACCTCCGGTCTTGACCACCTTGATTGTTATCTGTGCATTGTTTACAGCCATGGAGTCCACGCCTCCTCCCCACACACCCCCTACATAGATCAAGTGACCCGTGGAGGCACTAGGTGTCCAAAGCAGAACTTCGCTGCTGGTGTAACCGTACACCAACCCACCAAAGTTCTCTCCTGATCGACCCACAGTTACCGAACCTGACGCGTGAAACATCCGGCCATTCGAAACAGTGGTATCTCTTACCTTGAAAATGCAAAAAGTTTAAGTTGTTGAGCCTCATTCAAGTTATTCAACTGTACGTACAATGTGGGGGAGGCTCGTAGATACTCCAAATGGAATGGTTTGAACGTATTATATGTCGTTGTTTCAAAAATTTGCCATTCCAGACTTAGACGTACAGCCATTTGGAATTTGATAAGGCCAAGTATAAATATTTCTACTGTAGACATTTTGATGAGTTTTTTACATACAGTTTTACAGCAATATCAGTGATTTTTATATTAAAAAATCATTAATTTACTACCCCGATTTCCAATGGTTTGTCTCGAACGCTATTAATTTTTAATATTAGTCACTATGGTAATTTTTCTAAAGCGCCAAATTAACACAGTTTTACCCGTTTTGTTGTTTACTTGCCCTAAGGATTCTGGGTTTTTTTTCAAATATATAAAAAATATTTTAAAAAGTAATTTAATGATGACATTTTAAAAATCTTTGATTATATTTTAAAAGTTGATTATTTTCAATGTCCAATCCCTCTTAAAATGGCTGGATAGTAGAAGCCATTTTTAGACTTCATTTATCTCCTGTGGACAAATAACTGTGTTTAAAGATATAGTAAATGTTCAAATTTTAAAGCTTAGATATTTGTGTTTTTTCCTTAGTTAATGATAGTATAGTTTATGACCAAACGTATCATATTTAAAAGTTTTAAATCATTACCTTATATTGCGGTATACATATAGGTGACGAAAAATTAAATTAAAAAAAATAAACTTATTTAAACAGCTTATACATATCTTTCAATTTCCTTTTGATAAATTCTTAGTAAAAAAACCAAAACAAGGTTGCCTCGAATACGGGAGCGAGTCATACGTTTTTCTTTGGTTTAATGCATAGTTTCCAATAAGGAAAATGGTGATGTCGAACAAAATGCTGCCAGTTAAGTATTTTACCGGATTACTGTCATGCATTTTTTATTTACAATTCATAAACGTTCGGAATTGTGCTAATTTTAAATTAAAACACAATATATAAGAAGCGTTGTACCTTATCACATCATATCGTAAATTTTATTTATATTTAAATAACAGTAATACATTTACAAATAACTAAAATTGTATCTCTAATCAATATATTCTACTTTTTGGAGTTGTTATTTATGCAATGAATTTGATGCAGTTAAAAAATTTGAAAGGTTGTTATTGTCTCACTTACAAATGTACATGTAAGATATATGTTATAAACAAAATTTTGTATCAGTGTTTAATGGTTCTTCCGGAAATATAAGACCACATTCTTACTTTTTTTTATTTTCATTTCTTTGTTTATAGAATAACTTTAGAATATTGATCCTAAAACAAAGTAGTACTCAATCTGACTTTATATATATTTCATAAATGAAAATAGTTATATTAAAGCCCGATAAATACAGACACATTCCAATGGATATTTTGATTCTAACTCTACACTCTGAACCATATATTTAAATAGTTATTTTCATTTTCCTTTACACAAAAACATGAGATTTACTAAATCTTGCCTGCACAGAAACTAGAAAGTCATCCAGGTCCATTGGTATTAAGGTGGAAATTCGACCAGACGTCGTGTCCCCCGAGCTCAAAGTAAACGAATAGTCAGTGTGAAGGTCAAATGGAGACAGTATCCACTGTCTAACTATGACGTCAGCGGATGGGTACTTTAACGGAAATCCACCCCCCCAGCCATCAGAAAAGCAGGAAACAAAATCATCTGAAAGAATATATATGATTCTTATCTAAAGTGACCCCTTTTAAATTAGTGTTAGCCGTGTTTTAGTCTTGCATAATGATTAATTGAGATCTCATACAGAAATGTTACTTTTAAACTGTTATTTAAAATGTAAAGCAATATTTATTTAAAACAACTTATTGGTACCGGTACATTTACAATGTTTTTTTTTATATTTTTTTTATTTATATCAATATCAAAGCACATATGAACATAGAAAAAGTACATAATTTCTGCTTTCACTATTTTGCTTTAAGCACATTATATAGTAGAGAAAAATTACATAAACGGAAATTATGCCTATCAAAGACTATACAATACATACATGTATATCGCACGATACAAACATAACCCTGTAAAACATTATTGTATATAAATGTGCAATGAGATTGGGTTTTGTGGAGAGGATAGATATAGAAAGGGGGATGAGAAAATGGTGGTAGGGGAGGGGAAGGGGTATATGGTTTTATGTTTATACTAATAAAAATGTTTTAAGAAATAAAATTTTTGAAATATGATTTACAATGTTAGACTTGCTTTTATGAATGTACCTCATGCATGATTTAGCATTGTTGATCCTTAATCGTACAGATTTTACAAAAAGCAAAGCCGAAATATAACGAGTATATATAAACTACATAAGAAACATTAATATAACGACATAAGATTTCAATACACTTTTTAACTTTATAACCTACTATTTTTATTCGGAGACCAAATTGTAATGGAGGTCTGTGTAATGGCGAACACAACTCCGCAAATATGTTCTGTATTTGTTAGGGATGCAGCTAATCCACCATCATCCACAGTGAGGGGAACCACGCCTGAAATAAACCCAGAGACATTAAAACTTACACGTTGATATTTCTTTTTAAATCATTGCATATACATAGTACAGAATGTCTTTGCAGATTGGTATATTTAATATTTATGCTGCTTTTATAACTGAATTTTTAAAAAAACCTTCAAAGACAGGGTTTGTTGTTCAAATTTACTTCATGTTTGGACATGTTTTGGACTATCAGCGAACACCTGGGCAATAGTTCGAACGTTTTACACAAAATTAATGCATTTCTTGAATTGCTACGTCAACAAAACACGTTTAATTAGTTTGTTGTATGCAACGATAATGCATTCAAATATTTTCCAGCAGACATACATTTAATATAATCATTTTTTTTTTGTCTTTTAAAAATACTCTTAATAGGAAGTTCTTTTTTTTTTTAATTATTGTAATTCAAAGTATTCTTTATACGTTGTATCTTTACTGATTTTAGTTTTGTTTTTTTTTTTTAAATTTTTAATATTGAGGTATTGATTTTAAAAAGTTATTTTAAGTCAATTACTCTCTTGCTAAAATGGATCTGCGGGATATGTTCTATGCAATTTTTAAAATAAATTAGAAGTTTACCGGTGTTACATGTAAAGAGAGGATTATCCTATTTTCTGTGTCGTTTGAAGATATTGATCATTTTTTCTATTAAACCTTCAGAAAATATAGGTTAAACTTCCTTTTTTTATTAATTTGTTAGTTGATTAATTCTGTATTGCTTTTTAATTAAAAACGTATTAGTGGCATAGTGGAATCACAGCGAGAAAATAAGAATTTACAACTCATTACCGGGCTTTTTTTTCTTAAAATATGACGTTCATTACCCGACATTTTCTATCTATTTAAAAATCAGAGTAGTAAATATAAACTCATCACATTTCAAAGTGAGCTTAATATGCTTGCTTCAAAAAAATATAATTCCTTTGGTACAAAAAAAGTAATTACAAAACAGGACGGATTACGAATCTTAAAAATATATTAGTCTGCTGACTTTCGGTGTCAGTGGCTTTAATATCAATTCTTCATACAGATATAAAGAAACCTTTAAAAATAACAATTTCTTTTACATTACTAAGTTAGGTTCTTGGTTTTGAAGACAAGAGATTATGAGACATACTATTTTTTTGTTTGTAATGAGCATTGAGGGCAGACAGGAAAAATACAATATGTCGTTTATATTTTTGAGCTTTATAACTTGATTTGTAGGAGGTGGGGGTGTTTAATTATCAAGCAGTGTTACCTGTTGCTTCTGTGACGTATCCATCAGTGAAATAGACTTGGGCAGTGACGTAGTCCGGATAGGTGTAGGTTCCAAGACAATGTGGAATGGTTTGATGTGGCGCACCTGAATTTGAAATCTACATTTTATTCTCTCATCAAAATGTTTTCCAAATGACATACAAATGAATTTCTTTTTGTCAAAACGAGGAAGAACAAATTTATTAGAGCAGTAATATCTTGATTTTCAGATTTCGATTCTTTTAAAACGCTACTGTAGAAGTATTGATCAAGTCGAACCTTAAATCTTAAATCAAACTGAAAACACTGACATACTGTTGGAAATAGTGAGCTTGGCCTCGTGATTCGGAGTTGGCCAGTCTGATGATCTCCAGGCTCTAATCCGGACACTGCTGGTCACGAAGACGCCATGGAAAGGACCGGAATATGATCCTGGACCTATGTAAAGAAAACATTTAGAGTCCATAACTGTTAACTCTCTTTCTCTCCTGTTGTTTTCTTCTACCTCCTGCTCTCTCTCTCTCTTTCTCTCTCTCTCTATCTCTCTCTCTCTTTTTGTTACACGTTATAACAAAATTTAAAGAAATGAATTGTTGTTATTTTTTTTAATTATAATCACTGCGATCCTAATAATGGCATGTTTTGGATAAAATTTTAATTTTTCTGTGTCTTCATCTGGTTATGGTTCAACCGAAATGATGAAATAATATTTACTGGTGTAATTTAATTATATTTATGTATGAATTTTTATCTTTGAATTTTGGTACATTTAGTAAAACTTTATTAATGAATGCATTTTAAATGAATTCATTATATTTCCAAGTTTTTTACCTGTTGTTACGATACGGCCAATTCCATTGCTATCTGATTTTTCAATAGGAATGAATAATCTGACATGAATATGGTTGTATAGATAAGCCACGCCTCCGTACTCTGCCAAAATGTCGTCATCACTTTGACCTGAACCGATTCCGGGGAATATGTACTCTTGTCCCGCTTCAACCACTTTGACCTGGACATCTACTTTCCCGGGTATTTCACCGAGGGGGTGGGGGATGTCCACGGGACTGCTGCCATTGACCGCTAAAGTATACCAAGGACTGATGAACGGTGGGTTAATCCCCTTGTCTAGAATGAAATGTGAAAAAAATAATGTTATGAGATTAAAAAGGTATAAGGTACACACGAATGAGAACCAATTTTTATTCGATCGCGATAAATGAAAATAGTAGTGAGAAACTCAAAATATTTCTCGCCAAATATCAATTATTACGTGTTTGTGTTTGTATTTTCTGCAAAGAATTCGTCACAAAAAATTACCGCTTACTGAGTAATCATTTTGAAATTGCGAGGAATTGGTTAACAGAACAGCACCATCATCCTGTTTAGAGTATTTTTTATTAAGGTTACGTAGAGACTTTGGCTTTTGTCAGAGTCACTAAAAGCCAAAAGCTGATTGATCCGCTCATGTGCCATATTGTGTATGCATTGTATAAACATCATATCATGTATGTATTTGTTAATAAATTGAACATATATTGCAAATATATCACATCATGTATCTATATAAATACGCAGTTACATGTAAGTAATGAACGTCACAAATAAAATCTAATGTAATAAACCCAAACAATTGAGATTCAAATCAAACACAGGATGAAGCTCTGCCATTCAGTCCACTGAATGATAACTGAATGGTCTGGAAAGGTGACTGAATGTCATAGTTCTGCCATTCAGCCACCTTTCAGTAACCATTCAGTCATATTTCAGTTGACTGAATTGCAGAGGTTCATCCTGTGAAAATGTATTCTGTTTGTTTAAACTCCCGCTTTGGCATAAATAATGCACATACACTTTGTTGAAAACATGATGCACTTTCTATCGTTCTTATAAGAAAATTTAATCAGGTATGATACATATATAGATAGTGTGTGGCAAATTGGCTGTCATATATATAAATTAACACATTGGAAAGAAAGCCAAAAATCAACATGTTTAATCACACAAGAAACAGGCCGTCATTCTTTTAAAGTGATCGTTCAAAGTATCAACTTCTAGAAAACGTGCAGGTAGCCCCCCCCCCCCCCACCCCCAAGTCCCTTTAGATCAAATGGTTTTCTTCAGAAAACAAATTTTTCTAACGACAAAATTTGTGTATATACTACTCGGGTTACCAAAAGGTTTGGTTGATTTTAAATACTCTTTTTGTTGGGAAATTTTTTAAAAGGTCTTCAAAAAATATAAGTGTATTGTTAAAACAATATGCATATTAATTGAAAAAAAAAATAATCATCAAACTTCCTAAACAATTAAACAACAAATCTGCATTAAGAATTATCAATAAAATATTTTAATGTTCATTTGGATCAATTTTGAAAACAGAAACATATTTCTAAATCAACATACTAGTTTCTAAAATATAAAATAAAAATGCATATGATATTTACGAATTAAAAACGGTGAAAAATAAGACTTACTATAGGATGGTAGATAAATCCAAAATATAAAGAACACACAACAAATTTTTATCTGAATTCTTCTCACGTTTGTAAAACTGGAGTCCATAATGCGATATTTTGCAATAGATATAATTGAGCCTTACATTAACATTTAACTTCCAGCTTTAAGGTGCATCGATCGCTTACAACAAAAGACGTTCCATTTCATTTTTCCATCGTCGAGTTATTGAAGAAACAAGGTCTGTTTATAATTTCGATATTCAATATAATTAATGTGTACATAGCTAATGAATATTAATACTAAATTAAATAGACAAATATAATAAATGCAACTTAATTATTTACTTTAAGCAATTTTTATTCAATAGGTAACCTAACTCATATGTTTTATGCTAAAAAGTCATGAATTTTTATGTTTGATGTTTTACCTTATGTATTCATGAAGCTCTTTATAGAAGTGTATCCACATTTCCAGGTCCGGTGATTGAATACACAACTTAAATAATCCCATACACCGTCATATCGTTAGTGGAAGTTTTCAGTTGTGTCTTTCTGTGGATATCAAATATATGATATCCACGGAATTCTTATTGATAGTATTTATTTAATTAGTTTTGCTCTTCCTGATTTTCGCACCGTTCCTTTAAAAATTGTTACCTTTTCTACAAACATAAACTTAAGATCAGCATTGTTTAGCCAATCCTATCAACGTTTCCTTTTTTCTGAAAATAAACCTACACCATATAAATAATTCAAATTACGATTCCTATAATAAAAAAAATAAAAAAAGGTATTCAGTTTCTGGTTTTTATATGCGTTATATTATCAGATGGAAAATAGTTGACATTTAACGATCTCCGATCCTCAGCAAAGTTCGATAACTCTAAATTATCCGGATTTCTTTTATTCGTACCATAAATCTGACTTTTATACAGACAATTTTAATTTAGTATTCTACTTTTAGTATAACCATCAGTCACACAACAACGTGTTTGGCGTAGTGGATCCACGGAGCTCTCCCACTTATATACATCTTGGTATAGAGTTCGAGCCATTGATGCACCGGAACTTTTTTTAATACTCAACTTGTTTCTTTATTCCATTATATCCATCGTAGGCAAATTTGCAATAACTTTGTAAAATGCATGGATACCCTCTAAAAATTAATTTTATATCATTTCCTTTATTAAGGTTGAAAGAAAAATATCATTCTTATGATGAAAAATATAGTTTGAGTCTGAGGATCGGAGAACCTTAAGACACATTGTCAAACTATATCTAAAGTAGTTTATCTTGTGACATGTTTGAGTTACAGGGAGCAAGACGTAGAAAACGCCTATGTGAGAAAAAATTGAATTTGCAAACTTATAATCAATTAAAGAGTATTTCACGTTCATAATCTTTGAAATCTCTGGTAATATTCTATTGGAATAGAGAGGCATTGAAAATCTATTGTAAATTTTTTTAAACAATTGTAGAAACAAAAGCTTTACATTTAAGATATATCTTGAAGTTGGTTAGTTTGCAACCTTTGTTTGGTGAATATTTGTCAAAAGATATTTTTGGGACTAAACATATTAACTTTTTATTACATGATTAAAGACACCAGTTACTTATATTTATTCATGTAAAACTTAATTAAAAAATCAAAAGGAAAATTCACACACCTAGCATTGCAAAGAGTAGGAAATGATATTCTATTTGAGCAGAGCAAAAATCAAAGATGCATGTTAATTGGTGAGAAGTCATTTTAGCTTTGTAAATTTATATATTTCGTCTGGGCACTCATACTGTGTACAGAGTCAATCAAACAAACGCATTAATTATATATTTAAATTTGATTTTAAGTTCGTGTGTTCAAGTTACTAACTTAAATATTTATGCATTTCACACAATCATGCAAACTACATATCTGAAATAAAACAATCAGGCAATATACAGTGGCTATCGATTATTTTATTTATCGACACCTAGCTGACTTCTTAAAAAGTTGTCATCAATTAATTATATTATAACAAAGCATCGAGTTTTTCAAAATGCGATGGTGTGATCATAAAGTATATGTACATACCTCATTAAATCTACTTTTTGTGTTTATAACTGCATACTAAAGACCAGTGATAATTTGTATTATACCAAGATCGAAACATTCTAAAATGAAATATTCACTTTTAATGTTGAAGCTAAATTTACTCAATGTATTGATATTATATTGATGGTCAAATGTTCTTAGATTGTTTATCGTTATCGTTTTTTAACGATTATAAGTTTCTTAATTGATCGCTATGTGTTTTATACTTTTGCCAATTTAGCTGCGTCTATTTAACCATAAGTTCTCTTAAGAATAGTTAGGTATTGAAATCGAATTATTTTTTGACTTACTTACCAACACTTTTGTAGTAAAATTAGCCCATAAAACTTTAATACTTCTAATCGTTATTACGTGATTAAAAAAAAAACAAGCAATTCCAGTAATTAAACATATCTTACATTAGCCGTGAATTTTCAATTACTTTCGGTTACAAGAATATATCTATTGATAGAGACTCAGTTGGAGCTTTTTGTTTTTATTTCATTTGTTTTCTTTTGAATGTAAAACAGCTTTTAAACATGTTTAAGAGTTTTGAATGTAGGTGTATGAAAGTCATTACAATGAGGATATAAAATTATTGAAAAGCCACCAAATTTGGACAAAAGTCACTGAAGGCCATTTAAATATGGATGAAAAGCCTCTCGAATGTGGATCAAAAGCCTCTGAAAAGTAACTTAAATGTCCATGAATAGTCATTAAAAGGTCACTACAATTAGAATGCTAGGTCATAAATTGGTCATTAAAAGACATTTAATTTATGTTTATTTGCTCACTACACGGTAAACATGAGTAGTTCAATCTTGTTTGACATAACAAATATTCTTTTGGCAATATCAATTATGTTTAAACTGATCAAAATATTCATTGTAGTTTAACATGAAGAGTTAAAGAATTATACTAAATCGTCACTAAAATGAGATATTTTGTATAAAAAGAAACTCATTTCGTGTATGTAATTTACAATTCAGGTATAATATCATTATATTTCACTAAATATGATTTCATTGCATATTCTGCAACGTTGTGCAATATTAAAAATGACAAAAATATCAATTCTTAAAAACGAAAGCTTTTGAGGGTTTTTTTTAAGTGAAATATTAAAATCATCCTTGCTATCCTTGTATGTATTACTTTCTCATCTGTTCTTATTTCTTTAGAATAAAAAAAATTAAGATTGCTTCAGATTGATTCCAATGTTGTATAAAAATGAATAATTTATTTATTAAGTAAATTTTTTTTAAAAAGTATTAACAGCATTTGTAATTTTGATAAGAATAAATTATTAATGATCTTGCATGCATTTTTTAGTAATTTTACATCTATATAAATAGTTGGTATGTTTTAGATACGTATTTTCGTTGTTTAATGGAAAATCATCGTTTGATGAATATTTGTGGAAGGATATTTATGAAAGTACACTTACTGATTTTTTCGATAATGAAGGACTTTTTATAGTATTTTAATGATAGTTAGAGATAGAAGGAGTCTCTTTAAAGAAAACCTAATTAGGAAATCACTCAAAAAAATGTCAAACATGTACCGTTGGAGGGAATAAATTTGTATATTTATATAATTCGCCAATTTACTTATTATATGTCCATAGTCAAGCAATCTAATGTTGACTAATGATATATTTAAATTAGAGTAAAGGTTCAAGGGCTAAGATACAAAATTAAATATTTATTCAATTTACAATTACATAATCACACAAAATACATATCTTTTTTATACATTTAGGTCCAAAAAAAAGTTTTCATTTGTTTTTTTCATCAATATCTAATTGACACATATACAACGTTGCCATCAATAAAAATATTTTAAGAAGCACTCAGATTCACAAAATGCATTATTAAAAAAATGTTAACATTATTTATTCTGCAGGTAACACTCAATGGATAGAACTTTGATCTCAATACGTTTTTGATCTTTATATTTAAATTGAAAATTTACCATAGTTGATTAAATATTAATAATAATTTATAAACAAAACAAAAAAACCTTTATGTTTTAAAATTGTTATCGTTTGTTTTTCTGGCACTTATAAGGTTCTTTATTTGATCACTTTGTATTATGAGTGCAATTTTTTTTACCATTACAGCTGCCCTTATTTACCTAAGTTCATTTCAGGTCAATTAGGCATTTAAATTTAATTAGTTTTTGCCTGGCACACTGACTAACCCCTTTGTCCTATAATAAGTCCAATGATCTTTGATAATCCTCTTTTTGTGACTAAACAAAATTGTTTTGTGATTCCAAATGAGACAATACATCCAGTAATCCAGAGTTTTCTTACATTTACGTGGTTTTTGTTTCAAATATTCACTGAATGGTAACCGACGGTTCTTGAATATCATAGAAAATCCCTGTTATTCATCAACATTAAATTACTTTTCGGTCACTAAAACCCATTTTTCAAGTTTCACTGATAGGTCTTTACTCTTCCTGTTTTTGATGTTAGTTGCTTACGGCCACAAATTTCACCAAGGTATCTTTTGAAGTGTTTTGATTTTTTTATAATCCTTTTAGGGCGGTGATTTTTTTTCTTGCCATCTGAAACATCTATTCCTGTAGTAAACAGTGCGTGTATCAATTACACTGAAAATAGTATCCTTATGAATTCAACCCTAGTTTGGTGCTTATTTCCATGTATTTGTCTTTTGTTAAAATAACTCATGTGAAGCGATAGCATATGCATTGCTCGACTAAATGTATCAACCTTTAATTTTTAAATCTTTATTGTTACGCGCATAGCTACACACCAACACATTAAGAAGGATAAAAGCACCATCAGGCTGAACAGCATCCGGGGTCTTCGTTCTAGCAATAACATTACATTTTTGCTATTCGACTATTTGAAATGACACATATTCAAAGAAAATGATTACCAGTGATTTGGTAGAAAGTATTCAGTGAAACACTAAGCAAAATGGACTTAAGTCGACGTATTTGTATCTCTAATATCTTTCTGAAATGCAAATACAAAGTTCCTGTTAACGTTACCTGTTATGTAGTCGGACATACGCAGAACATGTGCTGTATAAGATGATGCAGTCACAGCATTGACTTTAAAAAAAAAAGTGATTGCTCGCTTAGTTATAAATATCAGCGCACATTATTGCGCATTTGCTTTGTTGAACAAATGATTCAAAAGTTACAGAAAAATTGACACGTGTTTTAATAACAGGCGTTGTAGTGTATCACTTTCTGTTCAAGACTATAGGGACATTTTGGTAAAACATGAAAAAAAAACTCATACATAGTTTCCATTGAGTGTAATTCTTTTTTATTTAACTTATTTTTAAAAAAGAGTGATTGCTCGCTTAATTATAAATATCAGCGCGCATTATTGCGCATTTGCTTTGTTGAACAAATGATTCAAAAGTTACAGAAAAATTGACACGTGTTTTAATAACAGGCGTTGTAGTGTATCACTTTCTGTTCAAGACTATAGGGACATTTTGGTAAAACATGAAAAAAAAACTCATACATAGTTTCCATTGAGTGTAATTCTTTTTTATTTCTTAAATTATTCGGGCAAGTATGTATGCAATAGTATTGTCCATTCAGTGTAATTTATTCAATCTTTTAAATTTATTTTGAAAAGTATGTATTTTATTAAGTGATAAATAATCATTCTTTGAGTATTCTTTGAGTATTGCGAGATTATCATTAGGTCAGGTGTGATCGATTACAATAAAGCCCGAAGGTCTTTATGACAGTTTGATAACACCCCGGCCGTATTGATCACCTTATAATAGTCAAAGAATTAGTTCTTATTACTTTTATTTAAATAATTGTCAGCAATACTACGATTAAATATTAAGTTACTGACGTATTTACTTTAGGTTTCATATCGTATAATCATGCAAACCTCGCTTGTACTCCATCAGAACGTCATTTGCGTCATTAATGAATGTTTTGAACTATACGTTACAATTTAATTCGTAGTGTTATAAAACAAAAACAAAAACATATCAAAAACTAATGTTGGAGAAATGCTACATTTCTTCGAAAAACTAATACTTTTAAATTAATGATAGAAATAATTATAATTAAATCAAAATTTATTTCCTTGTTGAATATGTCTGATATATTTATGAATTATGATTTTTGAAACTTAAGAAGTTACACATTTTACACATTTATAAGTAGATCAGTTTTAATACATGTAAAAATATTAGTTGAGGATCTTAAGAATTGTTAGAAATGGTTTTACACTATTTTGATTAAAAGAAAATCTATTGAAGCCCAAGGCAAGTACTGTGTTATATAATTGATACACAGTAAAATAAGATTTTTTCTACAAACATGTTTATAATTCAAAGCTATTTATAACTTGCGTGTAAAAAGATTATGCACAATGTTTGGATAATCGCCTCCATCAAACTGATACGTACATGTGACGTCACCAAATGTTGAAAATCATCTTTATTCATATCATAAAAAAACATTAACAAATAATCCCGGTCGAAGAATTTTATTTCGGTAATTAATCAATGCCGTTTTTTTTGTAATGATGAAAATTTTCGACGTAAAAGAAGTCTGAACTTTTATAAATGCTGAACAAACTTTCTTTATTTTTAACTCTTTGATTTTATAAATAGTTTCGATAAAGCAGAAGATATGACGTTGTAAAAATCTACAGACCATCCTTTTGAAAAGAGCTATATAAGAGAGTATTATTTAATGCAAGTCAACAAGGAAAACCGCGTAATGATTTTCATCCTTCCATACATTCCAATCAAATAGGTATATTTCGATTTTACTTGATCCCATGTTTTCTTGACGCTTCTTAACTGAAGTTTACTTAATCTATCACATTCATTTTTCCGTCCTACTCTATATTGAACCATTATTTAAATATTCTTCATAATACACTTGAATTGGTTTTTAAAACTGCTTCAAATATTCATCTTTAAAAGTAGCTAAAATTAGATATTTGATATGAACCTTTTATAGAAGGATACAATCAATATTCATACAAATTTCATAACAAAAACGAGTTGGATATTATTCGAAAAAAACTATCTTTTAGTTTAAAAGCAAGATGATCTATTAGCGTGTGTATCTAGTGTGCACTAGTTTCAAGCAACTTATTTTGTTATTCTCATGTACAATTAAATGGAAAGCCGTAATTGCCGTTAATACTTCATAAGTATTCCCCCATATTCAAAGTTGGTTAGATAACTAATGTAAATATAAAAAGAATTGATTGTTTTCACTGCCATGTTAATAGATATCAGCGGTTTGGTTTTTTTTCCCATGCGGAAGCTCTTGAATTATTTTTTCAATGTAAAAAAATAGTTAGTTTTTGTTATATTACATTTTGTCAAGATAAGACGTATTATTCAGTTCAATAGGGAAGAAATACTAAATCATTTGTGTGACATAATAGTCAAGAAAAATGATTCTTTCAACATAAAGGACAGTTATAGCCTTTATCATTTTGCAGTGGCAAATTAGGTACCATTATATGAGATTATTTCACTACTTTTAAAATAACACTGTGCCACACACCATTATAATGTTAGATATTGTAAACCCGTACCGGTAGAGGTTGACTGCTTATAAACACTGCAAGACTTCCTCATTGATAAACAAGATGTACAAAGTAATTATTTTATATCAATTGATTGCCACCGATCTAGCCATTCGTTAAGTGACAATATACTCTCTCAATCGTTTAAAGGGATGTCGCAACGGATGTACATGTGAGTATCTTCAAGAGAAACACGTATAACATAAACACTATGTCATATAATCTGAAATAATTGAACTAGTTTTTAATGCTAATTGAATTTTTTTTTACATATAGGGGTTGTGCAAAGGAAGAAAACTTTTGGTCTTCAGAAATCTATATGTCTATTATGTGTGCTAACACCCGGTGCGATACGTTTTGGAAAGTTCTTATGCAATTTATCCTGTACGTCATCCTTTAGTAAAGGTGAATGTGGTGGAATTTGCTACTTTAGCGTGTCAAGGAACGTTATGCTACCTGATACACATTTTGAGGGATTATGTCTAGTTTGATAGCTGCAAAGTGATTTGAGTCACACAGTATTGTATGCAAAAGATTGTAATGAAGTTTTGTCATTATCATAAATTATGTCAATAATCGCTTTATATTGGAATTGGAGACACTCTAGAGACACACTGGTGCACTTTTGAAGACATAAGTTGGACATTATGTCAAAGACAAAGTAAAATTTGGGCTGGATCTCACAAAATAATATTACGGAAGCCCATTGGTGCCTGGTGAGAAAAAAATCAGTTTTTCCGTCAATTTCTACATGACATTTTTAGTTACAATTTATCTAAATACGTTCATTATTGTATCATGTAAACTTCCACTTGTATTTTGATTGTTAGGTGTGAATTTGAAAATACGGCACTAGAACGTCAATTATTCTTAATCAGAATTTGTGGCTTATTCAATTCCTGAAACTATCGTAAATATAGTTGGAAAGCTACTGTAGTCGCCACCCCTGGTTTATATGAAAATATATAATATAGTCAAGTTATTACATTTAAAAGATTTTGTCAAAGTATTAATCAATGTATCTAAAAAGGTTGCGATGTAAACTTAGAATCCAACTAACATATTTTCATGTGTTCATGTATAAGAATTAATGTTAAACACCTTTTAACAGGACTGCATTAAAAATACTATAAAAATAATGGCACATAAATATGAAAACATAAATACTTCTTATACTTTATCCTGTAGCATGCGCCTTCTCCTGTAGCTTTATCATTAAATATAACAAAATGATTCAGATAACACAGGTAAATAAATATGTTGGCACTATTTGTAAATCTTTTTATATCGAATTGGGTCGTATCTATCGATTATTTATGTTTACTAAGATAAAGCTTTTTTAATCATATCGATGAGGAGGTTACATAAAACAAATGATATCGTTTGTGCATTGAAATAGATTGGATACATGAATTTTCAAACTTTCATGTTAGTACTTAAAGTTATACTTTGGCAGTTGAAATGTAAGTATAATTCTGATAGAATATATAAGTACTTGGTCAATAAAGCACCGTTTAACATAGCTTTGTAATGTTGTAGATTGTCAACCTGTCACTGCAGTGGGTATATCCCTCTTACTATTTTTAGAATCGGTAGGACAACAAAGTAGT
This sequence comes from Magallana ariakensis, assembly GCA_020458035.1. NCBI lineage: Eukaryota > Metazoa > Mollusca > Bivalvia > Ostreida > Ostreidae > Magallana > Magallana ariakensis. The sequence goes on along the minus strand of CM035812.1, from coordinate 20,059,964 downwards.
GCCTTTAAGCAAAATAGTTCCTATTCTTGCAGAGTGTATATACATTTATTGGGACATTTTATATCAGAATGCTTGACACATGTCAGAAAAGAGGATTTGCAATTTTAAAAGCAAGTGTCAAAATTAAATTATCATTTGAAGAAAGAATTGAAATTGTTTGATGTACACCCTTTCCAAAACTGTGAAATTCCCTACTTTTACTTTCATTTTCAGAGTTTTTCAATACAGACGCATTTTGCCGAAAAACAAATCTGACTTCACACCACGAAATTTTAACAGGAGAGAGACAATTTGATGAGCTTTTATTCAAGAGGTCCTTCGTTGCTGAACGAACATTAGGGCCGGAGCTATGAGCCCGAACGTTAACATTACCGCCTATGGAAAATGCATTAGTGGACTATACCCCAGTGGTTGATTGAACGACAGCTTATGAACATTGTAGATCACAGAACGACTCTATCGCTGATTTACAAGATGTACAGAATAACGTATCATTTTTAAACGGATTAAATCAAATCTGGTCATCAGTAAAAGGACAATTTACTCCTTGGATTGCAAACAGAGGTTGTTTTGGTGGTTCCGTGTGCGGATCTTTAACAGCTTCAAACCTTACGAATAAAGATTGACATACACTCAAAAACAATTCAGCTGGGAACTGCTATTTTGAATCCAGATCAAAACAATATGCAAAAGGGGGCTATGCAAACACATCGAACTTTTTCTTCGGAATCTATACATGTATGTTTATGTTTGTGTGATAACACCAACATAAAATATATCTTGGAAAGTCAGAAATGCAATATTTCATGTAAGACATCTATCAAAAACGGTGAATGTGGTGGTAAAGGCTTCTTTAGCGTATACGAATCAACAAACTTTATGCTACCTGATAAACATTATGGTGGATTTTTTTCTGATTTGTCGAACACAAAATGATTGCACTAAGATTCTTTTGTGTAGCATAGACTATAAAGAACATTCAATTGGCTTTTGCGTTAAGAGTAATACTGGAGCTTCGTCATTACTGCCAATCGTGGAAACATTCGGTTTATATTGGAAATACTGTAGGAATAACAACAGGTACATTGTTGGAGATACCAGTCAGACGTACGATTCAAAGTACAAAATATATCAAAAGTACTACATACACATCCCAACCGCCACTTACTCGTGATACATCATTATCTCATAAGAATCGGCCAACCAGGGGCAATGCAACAGGTAATTTCATTGCCTGTACTAATTCACCGTCTTCAAAACCGGAAGCAAGCACTAGTATTGAAGGATTATTTATATGGACAGCCAACAACTCTTCCTAAAAAGAACCCTTTACATTTTCTGTAACATCCTTTAAAACACCTTTTAGTGATAGAACAAGTTGCATCATCACCACTTCTGTGTCAGCGTCTTCCAAAGAAGGAAATAAAGCAACAATAGTCAGATCTAGTATTGCAGGAGTTTTTTCACAACATGTTTGTTAAAGAGGCGTAAGTTACCTTGTATGAAATCAAAACAACAAGCAAAAGGTGAAAAGGTGTTTAACAACACTACGTACGACGACCTTGTTGTAACAAATCTAAAGCACGACCTTAACTATGCAAACACCACTTTAGAAAACGATAACCAAGGCAGTATTTTTAAGATAGATGACATTTATGTCGAAAAAGAGGATGAATATGATCATCTTCATACAAGTCGAAAAAAAAACATGTAACAAAGCAGGTAGATAACGATAGATATGGAAGTGTTTCTTTTCTTGACTTTTACTCTACGCCCAGACAGAACACAAATGTCGAGCCTTATTTTAAAAACGAATACAATGTGAATAGTATGCCTTATTCAGAAAAACTATCGGCTTCAGTGAAAAGTCCAGATTATGATTACTCTTATCAATCTAATAAAAAAAGATTGGTTACAATAATACCCACAAAGGTCATGATGCAAATAATATATCGTCCTGTATCATGTTTACTGAAATCAATGTAAGAAAAGTTACAAGATGTTCCTCAGGCAAATAATTGTCTAAGGTAGCACGGGACAGTTTCGGATAACGCACCCGTAAATATTTTTATAAAATTGAGAGTTGCTGTACTTGAAGGCCTATTAGTGTTGCTAAAATTCATGAAATGATTTTAATGATTATCATAAGTAAGAGGGATGCCTCTTGTTGAAATTGATATGCAATATGTAGGCCCCATATGTTAGGTACATGAGAATCAGAAGTTAAATGCAAAACCTGCGCTTTGACTGTTGTGTTGACTTTACACAGTGAAATTGCAAGTTACAGACGGGAGGTAAAATAACACGAAAAGTAGTTAGATGGTACATTGTAAACTATACACCGGTAAGTTTATGACATGTGATGGTGCAACATTCACACTTTACGGATAGTCAACCCTTTACAGGGAATTAGAGGGGGGAGGTCTAAAAAGCTGAAAAATCTTGAAAAATTAGCAAAATATAAAAGGATCAAAATCTCATAAAAACCAGTATGTAGACAATTTTACAGGTTTTGACTTTTAATTTTCATCAGAAATAGGTGCTTGGCCTTATAAAGAGTGAATTAAAGGTATTTGTGCTGTATAGGAATTTAGGAAATTTTAGTTACAGAGTTCCGGCGAAACACATTCCCTAGCAACAATGAATTGTATAAAAAAAACTGTCCCGTGCCACGTAAACACTTTAAAATTTACAGCATGAAAACATACTTTTTATTTGTTTATTATTTATAATTGTCCAATTTTTTTGAAAAACATTGAGAATGCGTATTTTAATTTCCTTTTTTGTTCAAATCAAATCATCATTTAGTAAGGTGTCTTGAATTATTCATGATGTCATATCTGCTATAAGATATTGTTTATGTTTTTTGATACAAGTTTACTCTTGCAGTTTGTCAGTACATACTTTATCGTCAATTTTTATATCAATTTACAATGTAAATGTTGTGGTGAGTGGAGAAAAAATTATGTTAATTCATATGTGTGATTTATTTATTAGATTTGCTCTAAGAGATATTCAATTCAAAAGAATCCTGGTGAGAAAAACTTTAAAAAATTGACAAGATGCAAAAGTATTGCTAAAATTGCTGAAAACGTATTCATCTATTTTTTTCTTAACTTCTGTTTTATTATTCTTATTTTATATCAAATCAACTTTGTTTTCTTCTATCTTATTTCAATTAAATATATCAAAATACCAAGGGCTATTTAACATGTTTTGATAAAATGTAATTTAATTCTTGTTTCTAGTATTATAGTTTTTTCTATTTAAGTGACTGGCCAAATTCTTGAAGGGTGTCGTTTACTCAGGGTTTGAGTTCTCAAATTTTGGATGTTATAAAGTTCAAAATCATGAGTAAAATTTGTTCAAAACACAAAAAATATTTATGAAATGAATTATAATTGACATAACATTCGATTTTTCTACTATATTATGGAATAAGGCTCAAATAAAAATTGACTTTTAGCCAAACAGACGAAATTCGGCAAATTTTGCAGATTTTGTTTTTCCGCTCAAACATTTTTGGCAGTGCACTAATAATAAGAGTTAAGATTCTATATTTTAGTCTTTATAATTTTGCATATTTTCTGTTGGGTTTACCTCACTTATTCAGTAAAATTATCGTATGGCACGAATTGCAAAAATATTGAAAAATGCTTAAAAGCGATGAAAGACTCCATATCTCAAAATTTTGATCATTGACCTCATATAAATCTTATGCAAACAGAAAAAGGTCAATATAAGTAGTTGAATACTTTAAATGTTTTTGTGTTATCATCATTCAATTTTTTGTAAAGTTTGATCAAAAATGGGTAGGGAATTAAAAATTGATAGAGGAAATTCGGACTGAAATATTTTTTTAAAAAGTTTTGCTGAAATTGTAATGCTTTATATCTATTTAGTGCAACTACCATTCATAAACTGTATTTCATTTTTTAACATATTTAATTATTTCTAATATTTTCACAATTAAGAAATTCTCAATCGTAGTGTAAAATTTTTATGGATTGTTCTTGATTTTTTGAAATATAATCAATGGCCATTAACTCAAAAAGTAGGTCATTGACCTACTTTTTTGAAAGTGAAAAACACTACAATCAAATGTCTATAACATACAATAGATGGGTTTTCATTATCATCAGTGGAATTTTTTTTCATTCTGAATAAACGTCATCCTTAACATTTTTAAATTTAAATCATTTAAAAATTCCTTTTATTTAAATAACAGTTTAAAAAATGATCACTTTCATATTCAATTATCAAATAATAGAAGAACGGCGCATATTTTAAATCTACACGTAAACTAAATTGAAAGATATAATCTGTTTTAGACAGTAAATTGTTCATTCGAAGTATCTCTAGAAAATATTACAAAACTCAAACACTTAAAAAAAATGCGTTTCTTATTACATTAAAAAAGAAAAAAGCACTAATATTAAAGACAACACGAAATGAAAAAGACGTAAATATTATTTGGCGATCAATTGACATTTCCTAAACACCCTTATAAAACATAATTGTCAAGATAAGATGATTTCATTCAGTTCAACCAGGAAGTTTCGTAAAGCAATCAAATAAAGAAATGTAAAAAGGAAAAGACAAAATAATTAATCTGTTTACAGTTACGATGAGGCCTTATACTTCTGTTGCCTCAAAGTAAGTACATGTTTCCGTTAAATTTTGGTTTATAAGACACTGAGCGATACACATTTAGCCTTTGTAATTTTGTAGGTTGTAAGCCTTTTGCGTCAGGAGTAGATTGGAAGACAGCTAATGAACATTGCGGATCACAGAATGACTCACTCGTTAATATACAGGAAGTGCAAAAGAAAAGAATTTATTACATCTCAGAGGTGTACCACCGATCTGGTCCTCGGTAAGAGGACAATTTACTCCTTGGATTACGCACAGAGGATGTTTTCATGAAACTATACTAGTACGCTGGTCATTAACAGGGACAGAATTATTAACATCAAATTTTCATTATCTGTTTATTAATTCTGCAGGGAATTGCTATTTCCAATGCAAATGTAAGAATTATACAAATGGCGGTTGTGTAAATAAAGCTAATATTTTCTTTGGTTTTCAGAAATCTGTATGCCTTTGTTTGTATAATAACACTAACGTACCAAATATCTCAAAGTATTAAATACAATTTTTGGGGGGACATCTATTTATAATAGCGAACGTGGTGGATTCGACTATTTCAGCCTATACGAATCCATGAATATAAATTACCTGACGCACATTTTACAGGATTCTGTCTGACTTGAAGACAACGTGATTCCCAGAACTCAACTTCGTACAGCAAGCTTTGTACATCTATGTACTAAAATGTGTAGTTCATGCCTTTAGAAAGCCGTGCAACCTGAATGCCTCGATAGGAAAGCAACCTACGTAACTTTCTTGATCGATATATATATATATATATATATATATATATATATATATATATATATATATATATATATATATATATATATAAAGCACTAAATAAAATCAACAACACTAGGCATCCTTAAAGTGTCGGATCTAATGTATAGATACTAAGCCAGTAAAATGAATATATAGAGCACTGAAAATGGCTAACGACACGAACAATTGAAATTGTCAAATTTTCGGGACAACCAGTCCCTTCTTCAGGACATAAGAGAAACAAAAAGAATTACATAGGTAAAAACAAAGAAAACAAAATCTAGCACTACAACTAACACTACTAAAAAAACTATAAAACAATAATAACTACATTTTATACAGTTTTGCTGATCAATGTTGATAAGGTTTTGCCAATGTGGCCGATCGCTCTGGAGTAATCAATCGACTGTCAACTTCACGTCTGATCGAGTTAATTAGGCTAATTAAAATTGATGTCCGAATTAATAATGGAAAATTCAAACACCCGATGTTAAGTCATACGGCGCTTTGGTTAAGATCCAAAGAATATATATATATATATATATATATATATATATATATATATATATATATATATATATATATATATATATATATATATCTATACCCCTGTAACAGTTGAGGAGCGATTGAAACTAATACGGTGACCAAAAAATTTAATGAATGCATGGCAACTTTGATATTGCATTGGTTTCATATAAAAGGTAAAGAGTATTTTCAAGGCCGATATTAATGAAATGTTACAGTTTATCAAAGAGTGTCAATAAATTAGATAATATTTAAATCAACAATTACTAAGACACAATTTCTTCACGATTTACAAAACGTTTGAGACAACACAGGTAAATATATGCGTTACCAATGTTTGTAAATCTATTGATATCGAAATAGCTAGGTAACATCTAATCCTACAATTTTGTCTAGATGAGGCTCGTTCGATCCGTCCGACCAGGAAGTTGATTAAAAACAAGTCAAATCAAGAAATGTGTATTGATAAACACCAAAGATATGAATTATTCAACTTCTTCTATTGTTATAAGCCTAATTCTTTTTGTGTTTAAAGGTAAGTATTACTATATCAGTTTCTGTGTGAAAAGTAAGTGCCATTGTGTCATACCATGAAGCACTGTGTGACACACTATTACAATATTGCAGGTTCTAAACCTGTTACTACGGGGAGAGATTGGGAGTCAGCAAATACATATTGCAGTTCATACAACGATTCGCTACCTGATATACAAGACGTACATAATAACTTATCATATCTCAAAGGACAAGGAGCAACGATCTGGTCTTTAGTTAAAGGACAATTTACTCCTTGGATTACCTATAGAGGATGTTTTTATGAAAATCTATGCTGGTCATTATCGCGAAAAAATTTTACAAATTCGACCTGTCATCATCTTGAAAACAATTCAGCTGGGAATTGTTATTTCGAATGTAAATCTAAGATTTATAAAAATGGTGGTTGTGCAAATACAGCTAATTTTTTCTTTGGTCGTCGTAACATCTATAAATGATGGTGAATGTGGCGGAATCGGCTACTTAAGTGTGTACGAAACCATAAATATTGCATTACCTGAAACTAAGTTTGGAGGATTCTGTCAAACTTGTCGCCAACAAAGTAATCCCAGTGACACACAGCTCTTCAGCAGGAATTGCAATGAAAATATAACCGGCTATTGCGTAAAGAATAACTTCAGAGTTGCAATGCCACCAATAGTGTCAACATTCGCATCTTACTGGAATCATTGTAAAGAACAGCGAATGTACATTGCTGGGGACACCAGTCATACATTTTGTCAAAAAAACCGTACTGTTTGGACAGGATTACGAAAATACAAAATAGACAATTCTAAGATTGATAATGACAGCTGCTATATTATTGAAATACACTAAGAGACAGTCAATTACAAAGAAAGAAATTGTTCAGAAAATCATTTTTTGCTTTGTAAAAAGGAAATATATCATTATACCGTTACAAGTAAAGAGCACACGAAGACCACAAAGAACACCTCGCCACCGTCACTTACTCGTGAAACATCAAGAACAACAGCAACTATTTCACTAACATCCTTGACAACGTCTGATGCCTCAAAACTTACAATTGCCACTTCTATTTCACCATTTCCTGAATCTGAAGGATACACAGCAGCTAAAGTTGGTGCAGGTATTGCGGGAGTAGTTCTGTTATTTGTCGTTTTTCTTATAATATGTTTCTTAAAAAGATGTCGGTTTCAATGTATTCAGTCAAACCAACAACAAGCAAAACGCGATAAAGTGTTTAACAACACCACGTACGATGACAGCGTTGTAAAAAGCACAAATAAAAAGCAAGATGTCAGCTTTGCAAAAACTACTCTGGAAAACTGTTACCAAGTTTGTAATATCGACAAAATTTATTTGGAAAAAGGGGAAGATTATGATCATCTTCAATCAAGTCGCCAAAAGAATGTGACAACACAGGCAGATGACGATATATATGGAAATGTTTCTTACTTTGGAGATAGCTCTTACTCTTCTCTTAGACAGAACACGAATGTTTATCATCTTCTTGATAACGAATATAGTGTTATTAGTATACATTAATCAGAAAACCAATCGGGTTCATTGAATAGTGCAGAGTATAATTATTGTTATTAAGCAAATCAAAGAAAGATTTGTGACTGGTACATTTGAAGATCAAAATGTAAACATATATTCAACTGGCTTGTCTCTGCCAAACACTGACCAAAAGTATTGTCAAAAGATAAAAATGCAATAAATATGAGGTCTTACATTTTGTTTTGTATGCAAATTACGTAAACAATAACCATCTTCGCTAGCCAAGCGTTTTCGGACCACTTCGCTCCCCATAAACCCTTTGCAGATATCATTACGAAAACTCGGTGATGCGTTGGCGCTATCTAGCGAATAACTTGAGTTGCGCCCCTTGTATATTTACATTTTAATCAAATGAAACAACGGGTAATATACATTCTACGGCATAAATACAACTTGAAAACAGATTGACTAGCGAGAATAGGTTGAAACATAATTATCGATGCTATTGAAAAGGAATTAGGAATGAAGATATAACCTAGAGAAAGCAAGGAATGTTTTACTTATAGTGTCTGTAGGGACCTGCACCGGGAGTGAAAAACTCGCTATATATGAATGCATTTAAGCCATAAAACCAGGTATCGTTGTCGTTATTATTGTGGACAAAAGAAATTAAATAAAATACAGCTAATTGAACCTTTAAAAACAATAACCATAAGCAGGGACATATACTAACGGGATAGGCAACTTCTTCATTCGCAATGTTTACTTCCCATACTATATTGTACGATCACACGAGCCTTGAAAAGTTTGTACATCTCTGTTCAATCCAGTGTAATATATCGCTTTTTTAAGTGATCCTGTTATACCATCCTTGTGAAGGTACTGTAATCGAGAACTTGTGCCTCAACTTTTGAAAAGCACCGATGTTTTACCAACCAAATATCACACGTGTGTTTCTTTTTAAAGTTTATTTATAAGCGCTTGTTTACAACGCTGCGATTGGATCATCTACTCGCAGCTGCAGCCAATCATAAAACTGAGCTTGTCACCGATTTTTCGTATTGAGATCTGCCAAGGGTTTATGGGGAACGTAGTGGACCGGAAACCCTTGGCTAATGAAGATGACAAGAACAGAACAATGTCTTGTTTTATCACTTAGAACTGCGCAGCTACAGACTTAAATTCAAGATTTTAAAATTTAAAAAAAAATAAGTGGACGTTACTAGACACCACTCTACAACCATTTGTTGAAAAAAGGTATACGCTTGTTTATATAAGTTGTTATATAACCATCTGATAACAATAGGATACCCTATTTTGAAGCAAAGTTACAAAGTCAACCTCGTTCTCAACAAATGGTTGAAGATTGAACACCGATGAACCCCTTTTAAATTTCTTCAGATTTTTAAAAATCTTCAAAATAAATCTGCACTGCGTAGTTCTACAGCTGCTTTCAGTGATTAAAAAGGCACTGTTCTGGTCTTGTATGCGTAATTTACATGCAAAACAACATGTTAAACCTCATATTTATTGCTTTTTTGACAACAGTTTCGGTACGTTTTGGGCAGAAACAAGCCAGTTTAAACAATTTTTACATTTTGATCCTCAAATGTAAAAAAAATTGCCGCATACCCCACCCCCCTTAAAACACAAAAATCCGTGGCCAACGCAAAAGCACTGTTTTAAAGGTCGCGCCTTCCAGAAAGTACAGGAAATGTTAACTATGACATCACACAAAACAACAAGTCATCAAAAATGCTGAAAAATAAAGTAATTCGCTGATGTAATCTGTACAAATACATTAAACTACATTAAAAATTACCTCTTCGTGCCACTTTGTAGCCAGATAAGTCCAACAACGTTAAATATAAACATTGTCAACTAACTGATCGCGATGCACTTATCGATGTGACGTCACACTATAAATTTTGACACATATTATTTGTAGAGAGAGGCGGATCATTCAATTTTTTAACATGGGAAAATGCATATCATTAATAAACGGAGCATTATCTTCAAATAATTATTATTTCATTAAATGCTATTCATTATGTTTGTTTTGGTCCAGCATGTAATTAATTTTTAGACCGTGAATTATTTTTTTTCTAGAATGTTTAATGTACAACTTCGATGTGTTTGACATCGGGAAGCCTATCTAAATCCGCTTTTTACAAGTGCATACACTTTACAGATCATTATCATCCTTTGAATCAAAATTAAGGGAATGTTTAATTTATTAAAAAGTGCTTCTGCTTCGCTGAAATCTGTAGAATGAATTAAAAAATATGTAAAATATAAATCAAAGGTAATAAAAATCACAACTGGAGCTTATTTCTTGATATTCATTCTAATTAAAGATGAACTCTATACAAAGCAGCAACACTTTTCAGAATCTACTAGATAAGAAGAATTTAATCATCATTTAAATTTTAAATTCAGATAACGGTATGCCCTTGCGATAAAGAAATCTGTTTATGACCTCCATTCAGGAAAATTATCAACACATATCACGTGGCTGTCATTTCAGGGGACCACACTAAGTATACCACAAAGTTGAATTTACTATGTTGCTTCATGTTGTTTCAAATTTATATCGTAATAAAATAACTTTCCATAAATATTTTGTCATAATAAATGCATAGTTTTCTGAACGGTCAGTTTCATTGATATTTTAATAGTAAGCCTTGACAGTGATGCGAAACGAATGCCCTCTTAAATGGTATTTGTACACTATAGATGGTTACATGTATAAGCATCTTTTTAACACATACCTTCATTTGTTGATCTGATTTCTGTTTTGTAATTGCGTGTCTATTGACATATATTTTTTTTATTAGTTAGCTCTTACATAACAAAAACAAGAATCTATAAGTTGGTCGACGTTAGGTAACTGTTGTTTTCCTTTTTTATACATCAACGACGGATCTTCTGTATTATTCCGATCTCCTTTATTCGTAACTACTTGTATCCCATCCTCATAATGTTTATGCAACCATAGAATAGTACACAGTACATGTGCCTTTGATGAGGTTTACAGTATTACAATTATCAATATTTTCTTAAGAAGAAAAAAGCAATTTTGACAAGCTTAAAATTTGATTACGCTTTTCAAAAATACCTTGTTCAGCGCACGTTTTTATAAATGTAAGCAATGGAAAAAACCTAAAATCAAAAACGATTATTAAATCCCCATATACGCAAACGTACGATTGCAAAAAATATTTCAATTTACACTACTTGCGTTTATTAGTTTGAAGCTTCACATTGACTGAAAAATAACGCTCCGATTCTTGCTGATTATCAACTTGATTATGATTTATTGCTTTCAATAGGCATTTCCTATTTGTGATTCGTACATGAAGAATAAATATGAATTACTACCAGTATTAACCCCATTGATATAAATGATAACGTTTTTATCACACCGAGCATTTGACGTTAGACAGAGTGAAGCGAGAAATCTTGGGATGCCTCCGTTATGACGTCATATACGAATGTGCACAAAACGGCCACTCGAGTTGTCCAAGTTGCGTACAGAATTTGATGACGAAAGCAAACCGTCGACCTACCTTAAAAAGGCAAATCGCATGGCCTTGATTATATTTTGAATGAATATTCTTTTAGAATTCAAGGGTATACTTATGCCATATTTACATATTATATTTAATCGTATTCTATCCTCCGGTTATTTTCCGACGCAATGGTCAGATGCGGTTATTGTTACTGTTTTTAAGAAGGGTCACCCAACTGACCCCAACAATTACCGAGGTATAAGTCTTATTAGCACTTTTTGTAAATTGTTTACCTCTATATTGAATCGTAGGCTTATACTATAGGCATCTTTTAATGATGTACAGTTTGGTTTTCAACCTATGTTAGGTACTACAGAACCAAATTTTGCATTTCATTGTCTTGTTTTACATGCACTTCAAACTAAAAAAAGTTTTATTGTTGTTTTGTTGTACAACAGTATTTAGCATTACGATCAAAGCTAATATTGAATATAGACCGTGTATATAATATTGGTGTAAACCATCATTTTACAAATTAATACAGTAACTAAGTGTAAACAATATCAAAGAATTGTGTTATTTAGGAAAATTAATTATAAAGCCCTTACACTCAGAATGCTTTGAACTACAGTGTGCCATTTGCTGATTTAAATTGTTATTACTATTAATATATATATCTATATATGTGTTATTTTAGTACGTATTTTCCAGTAATCTGTATGTCATTCTCCAAATACAAATTCTGTAAACATATGAGTTTGTGTGTAGGCAAGTGACAAGATGTAAGGACTGACCGTCCATTTTTGCCTATATTTTTGTTTGCATTGTTCATCATTATAAGTGCTATAAAACGTATGTCTTTCGCAATAAAGAAATTGAAAATTGATTTATGTGTGTTTATTTGAATGTTCGGTCAATTTTTCTAGCTTCATTAATTTCCATAACTGAGTATATTGCGACATTTAGTATTTGAAATTTCTGATAAACTTACTTTGTACTTACTTTTGTACTTTTGATTCTATATGCTAATATCATATTCTATTTGATAAATGTCGGCGTATACAAAATTGTAATATCGTCAAAACAATTTTCAAAAAAAGTTATCGAATAATATAAAGTTGTTAATTCATTTTTAATGTCTGATATCAAAGATAGTTGAGATAAGAAGGAAGAATTTAAAAATCCAAATGCGATAATATATGTAACTTTCTAATTCAGGTTCCATTGCAAAAGAAAGCTTAAAGATGGACATGAATATAACCTATTGACCCCTTAACCTGATTCTGGTGAAGTAAATCGGTTGACAGATATTACCAATTGGTATACAGGCTTTTGGCACGAAAATAATGTTAAATCTTTACATAATTTCACAGTTCAAAATAAACATATCAATATTACATTCGTTAAAAAAGTAAGTAAGAATTAAGATTATTTGCTTAATGATTATTTTCTCATGTCTTTTCTAAAATATATTTACATCACTAGTTTTCCCATCTCACATTAACTTCCTACTTTCGTAACATATTACATTAAATTGTTTATAGTGATTATGATCATAGATGAAAAAGTTTGAAAACTTTCCCTGTAAGATATGATAACTGAGAGAGGGTGAGTGTATTTATGTCTACTTGGCAGCATATCTTTTTATTTGGAATGACACTTGAATAAAACATACACATGACTATGTGTAATCTGATGAATCATGTAGGTAAAAAAACGTTAATTAAGAAAATGGTCATTCAAAGAGAATGTAAAGATACCTGTTTTAGTGTACATTTTATAAGATCATTCATGGAATTCTCGATAAACCAGGATCGAAAAGAGAACGAAAGTCTTTTAAAAGTATGATATTTTATTTACAACGATATGGATAAAATAAAGTATCATATTTTGTAATGTGCTTTTCTTTATCAAGCAGGTTTCATGGTGATTGCTTATCGGCCACTTTGTTTCGTTTCTTGATCCGCAGTACTTTTTTTAATATTTAGTACACTTAAAATACCAGTAGTTGTGATGAGTGGTATTACCGTTTAATTAGTGTTAGAGTTAAGTTTTGTTAATATTCAGCGCTATTGTCAATTTAAATGAGCCTTAATCCGAAAATTCACATCCAAATTTTTAATATTCGAAAAAGCTTCTCAGATTTTGATGTTTCTGTGTTTAAGATAATCAATCACTTCCATCGACCGAACGTCTGTATGTCTCCGTTAGGTGTGCTCTGAAGCGCTAAGTCAGCGGCCCTGCCAATACGAAAACTGTAGGTGCGGAAGTGGCCTGGTATTACACAATGAGTGTGTGAAAATTAAAATGCTTATGTTCCCATTTCATCAATATCAATAAGACTTGTATCTGATCTTTCTGATCTGTGTCACTTAAAATTAAATTTAAATGATAATTTGTGTAATACGAGACAAAACATTACTTAACTTTTATATAACTATATTTGGAGACTTAAGAGTGTTTGCGTGTATCTATTTTTTCCAAGTCATATGTATGCTCAATTAAAGCTTCTTGAAGAAGGAATACCACTTATTTTGAATCAACTTGACTGACAAACCAAAACACTTATTTGCTTAGACGGTAAGTGAAATGTGCCATTGACAAATTCAACTGTTGTGTTTCTTTACGTAATGGTATTAAAGTTTTTAGTTCATCTGCTCACAAAAATATTACTGGTGAATAGTTGCAGTATATGAGCAAAAAGGTGTTTCCATTTTTCCGCATTCCGAATTAAGATGTTTAACTAGAATTTCTTGATCGTTCATGAATTGAAATGTGTTTGATATCGATGTTTTACAGACATACTTGAACTCCTTTGACGTAATTCTCAAACTTCCCTCTATCATTCATGTAAACAATGTTTAATTCATCTAATTTGAAACTGATTTTAATTCTTTAGTATTGACTGCAGTTATCTAATTCGGGCATATATGAAATACATGTACATATAACACCGCTCAATGATTTACTAGCAACATGTAATGTATGAACATTTTCTAAAACCTCTACATTTACGTTGTATGTGAACATCATTTAAAACTACTTTTGTTTTTATTTGGAGTCCGACATTTCAGTAGAAAGAACGTTAATCCCTATGGATCTAACGATGTAGGATATATTGGTACTAACAGCATCTTATTCATTCACCTTAACACCAGAAGATGTTGATTCCCCGTAGTCAAACAAGAAAATAATAAGTTGTCCATACACAGAACATTCAATTATACGAGACAATATCGTAGCTTAACAGATCTAGAAACCAGAGACTTCTAAATACTATATTATTAATGTAAGTTTTCATAATTCGCTCATCAGTATACGCTCAGGTATAATTGGGTTGTTCGTATATTATATCACTTTTATAAAAGAATAATGTCTTAAAATGAAAACTGCGAACTAAATTGATTTACAATCCTAATATCCTGATCGTTTATCACCTAAAGGATATCGGGTTGTTTTATTGTTATATGTTCTGTCATGTAGACAATGGATTATATCCTACACAGTAAATTAGGGATTTTAATGTTCTGTTTTTATTTGTACGCAATCAGTGACACATAATCCTTTAAAGAAATAAATTCAACGTTCCTTTATTTCGTAATCCATGGGTAATTATAAAGTTAGAAAACAGGGAAGTTTACGATCATTATATGAAACGTTTTAACAATACCGGATACATAGACTTGTTATTTTCATTTGATGATTTACAACATATAACACTTGTTGTGTTGATGCCTAACAAAGCATGTTAATACAACTCATACTGGAAATATATATATATGCACTTTCATGTCAAGTTACACCACTGCAATCCGATGGGAAGGGTAAGAACTGCTTATATTTACATAAGAATATTTTTCATAACTTATTTTTCAACACATACATGCAAAAGTGTTAGGTGTTTTGTACATTTTACAAAAAATATTTACTTGTTATGTCGACTTAATGATTTTAAGTAAAATGGAATGGTTTGTCAACTTAGAGTTTGTTTTAGCAAAATTCAAGAAAATGATTATATGTATTTTGTCATTTTGCGTTGCATATTTTTCCAGTAAATTGGAAAACAAAGATTCAATCAGAAAAGAAATAAAAACAGAGAGACAAGATAACATGCTTGATTTGAATACATTGCTTTTACAAATTAAAGTTGTTTCATTATGTAACAGGCTTTTCAAAGGCTGCTGTCCAGGTTCTTCGTCGAACACAATAACTCAACGTTGTGAACGTAAGAACACCGCCATTTGAGACTCTTTAAAGAAATTGCACATCAAATAGTGAAATTCTCTCTTAATAAGAAATTCCGCATTTAAAATCATGTTATGAAATGAAAGTAATAGAAACAATGAGGCGTTACTGAAGTAAAGTTTAATAAAGAATTTAAGAGATTGCACTATCTAAGCTAAAATGTTTCATATGTATTACACAAAGAAAGAAATCAATTATAATTAAAGTTCTAAATACAAAGGTATTAATGGGATTTTAATTATATGATAATTTCAATATACATTTCAACTCACTGTTAAATTCATAGGAAAATTAGACATTCGACAATATTTTTGCAGGTTGTATGCCAGGCTACAATGGAATAAAATGTACATTGCTGTGTCCTTATCCTCGGTATGGAGTAGACTGTCAAAGAACATGCAACTGTAACAAACACTTGTGTGATGTGTCTACTGGATGTATTGGTCCAACCACAGGTAAACAAAAACAAAAACAGGATATCAAAGAACCAGAAGAGATCGAGTACGTGAGTGAAATGTTTATGAAAAACATACACTTATTTATTTTAAATTCTCATTTTTGGAATGTATCTAATTAGCTTCAGAAGGATGCAGCCCTGGTTTTGGGGGGAAAAACTGCCGAGCCAAATGCATCTATCCATATTTTGGGAAAGATTGTCAAGAACGATGTGATTGTGACGAAAACTTGTGTGATGCTTCTTCCGGATGTTTTGCTGACACCACAGGTTAAAAAAAATCAAATACTTGTTTTAATATGTATTTGAATTTGTTGATTTAAGCTAAAAAGTGCGTTACCATTTAGTTTAATAGTTATTATTATATTATAAATACAGTACATGCAGAATGTAGTCATGGGTACTTTGGAAAGAACTGTAGGGGAAAATGTTCCTATCCTTACTACGGCGAAGAATGTCAAGGTCAATGTGACCGTGACGAAAAGAGATGTGAAGTTTCTATAGGATGTACCAATGTCACAAAAGGTATTGCATCATATATTAATTCAATATTTCAGAGAGTTATCTGACAATTATATTAAAACAAACAATTATTTTTTTCTTGAATCATAAAATAAATCAATTGGATTTTAGTCCCATTTTTTTTTCATAACAAAATGAATCTATAAATATATATTTAAAATTATTAATTTTGTGAAGTGCCATCCTTAATATGGTCTTATATCATAAGATTACTATCAAACTTTTGATTGTCAGATGAATTTGAATTGAAAAGATTCAAATTTGAAGATTGTTCATTAAATCAAATCAAATACAATATTTTGGTAAATATTTATTGAATACTTAATATTTTGCATTGACCAGTTCAATACGCGTAAAATAAGAAATAATACTTATAACATTTTAATTTCATCTTAGCAAAGTTAAACATAATCTTCAAATGAACAAAATATCATAAATCCCCCCCCTTCCCAAACCAGACCGATACACATAAAAAGAAAAAACAGATTAAAAAAAGTGTGTTCAACTTATGAATTGTACTGACGATCTCATGATCTGTATTTAAATTGTAAACAGTCGCGTGTTGATAAATAGAACAGACATATATGCCTTATTATGAATTATAAGATGACAAGTTTTCGTAGCTAAACTACAGACACACTTCTAATTCACGCATCAGTGCAGTTAGAGACCGGACAAATGTATAAATGATCCGCCGAGTAGCCGCATTCTAATGAAAAAGAATTCAGATAAAAGGCGATGATATAAAAAATTGCTTTTTATCTAAAAGGTAAGTTTTTTTTCAAATTCATTAGATGAGTAAGACTAAAGATAAAAACCATAAAATATTTAAAGAGCTTCATTTCATATATACAGACCCTGAAACGTGCTACTACATGGTTTGCACGGTTCCGTTGGTACGGCTTATGAATGGTGGGGTTCGATTTGTGTACTGTATGGTTCTCTATGTGAACGGCACGGTTCGTTTTGTGAACAGTATGATTCGCTTCTTGCACCGTAGGGTTCGTTTTACAGGTGTTGTAGCACGTTTCAGGGTCTGTACAACGAGTACATATAAATTGACATTTGCTAACTGAGGACACGTATGTACAATTTACTGACTAATCATTCTTTCAAAATCTCTTAGTCAACATCATGAGTAACATTTATCGTGTTATATTTTTTACATGTGAATGTTGTTATATATTTTTAATTCCGAGATTATCAATTGAACAGAAATGCTGAAGAATTTATTAAGAATCATATAATGATTGTTAAAAAGCTGTTTCTTATCTACCAGTTATCAGGTACACGATTATATAATATAAACTACAAACAGATTTCTTTAAAAGTAGTAGAAAAATACTCAGCGTATTTAAATATCATTATGTTGGTATCTACGTACGTGAATCAATGTTGTAAATGTTACATCATAAATAAAACACAATGTATTGCCTTTCGTAACTTAATAGGAAATTAAGACTTTAATTTGAGAGATTTCATGTTTAATTTTAATCAATTCAAATTAATTTAATTTAAATATATATATATATATATATATATATACTTACTTATATTATTTACTGACATACAGCAAAGTCGCTGCATACGGAAACACTGATACAACTGATGCTGCAAATCTGTTTTTTTCTCTGGTTTATTCTGTTACACAACAGCATCCCGATGCGACAGGTAAAAACGTTTAATTACTTAGTCAATTATTTGTTTTTGGTGTCAACTGAAATCTCAACGGAACAAAAAGATGAATTATTTTAATTAATGTAAGATTTGAAATGATATATTAATTATATGGTACATTGGTATATAGTTACTTATATTTATCATACTTGTATTAGACATTACCTATTTTTAGCCTACAAGACAAAATTCCGAGAATATTATTGTAAATACTCTTATTAAAAACCTCAATCGTTGTGTAAATGCGTTCGCCATCAATGATACTTTAACTGAATTTTAAAATAAACTGGTTTTCATGAGGAAGTTAATGTTAATTGTGTTTCGGATGTACGTATATTTTTTACCTGTTTAAAAATTGTTAACTTCATAAATGTCAAATTAACTAGTTCAAGTTGATAAGAACCCTTAACCAAGCTAATTTTTATTATAAGAATTAAACATCAGCAAGCAATCGTCCAATCTCAATACATTTAATCAAAAATCAACAATGGTCCGCAAATGTTGGAGTGTATTTAAAATTTAAATCCGAAAAACAACAGTATCATTTTCGACGAACCAGATTTGAAATCATATTTTCAGGTTCCTCATAGAATTAAAAAAAAAGCACAATGTGCATGTACGTAAGTAAACATCCATTATAGGATTTCCAAAAATATTCATTTTATATTTACAAGTACATGTATCAAATAGTGGAATTATGATTTTTGAAAAGCTTAAATAATTATTCTTAATTTCTTCTCCCTCAAAAATTTTAACGGAAATGAATAGGTTACATAGTGATTATTGATTTTAAACTTAGATAAACGCTTTACAAGTACCGTATATACTGATATTACCAAACAAACTTACACACATTA
Organism: Magallana ariakensis; assembly: GCA_020458035.1. NCBI lineage: Eukaryota > Metazoa > Mollusca > Bivalvia > Ostreida > Ostreidae > Magallana > Magallana ariakensis. Next base: position 20,040,738 of record CM035812.1, on the reverse strand, counting down.
CTTAAACACTTGTTGTTTGAATGCCTATCAAAACACGATGTTTAAACTCGTACTGCAGACGGTAACTTGCATGATCATGACTATGTACATCATGGCATCCAGATACGAAGGGTAGGGATGCTTTATCAGGTAAAAAGTAATAATTATTTATGTTTAAACTGATTTTCATATAGGCAAAATGAAACTTTATTTGTGTGGGGTTTTTTTTTTTTTTTTTTTTGTTTTGTTGGGGGTTTTTTTGTCTGACATAAAATTTGACTTAATTGTTTATGTCTTTTATCCCACTGTCAAAAAAAAGCAAAGATATGCAACCATTATTGGAGCAAAAGTTAAATACATGTAGGATTGCCCATGATTAGAAATGATAAATGATTTTTTATTAAACGATTTCTGTGGGGGTTTTTTCAACGAGCCTTGGCAGGGGCTTAGAAAACACACAATGTGTTGGACAAAAATCAAATACCATCGCAAATCGTAAGATAATCTTTATTTGTTGCATGGTTCCACTCTAATGACCGCTAATTTCAATTTCATTGCCCGTGGTATATCATTGATGCCTTTTTGAATGAAAAGTGTTAATTGATTATTCACTGGACCAATCACTCAGGTCAGTCGTGGATGTAGCAATAGAATGCATGACAGACAAACTATTGTAAATAAAGTAAAAAATAAATTTATAACATTCAATAGTGTATTGATATTAACTGTACATGTACAAGTGCTATGAATGCAAAGTTAAATTGTCATTCTATTACTTTTAATCCACGTAGAAGAAAGTGATTATATCTCAGGACAATGTTGGTTGTTTATCTAATTACAGTCCTTACCTATCAAACCTGTAAGACAATGATTTAAACTGGAAACAATTGCAAAGACCATGTGACAAAAGGGTTGTTACAAGGTTGTCTCGGGCGCGCACAGCACGCCCTTGTCAAGTCATCTTTTGTTAATTTGTGAGCTACAAAACACTTTTACTGCAAAAAGTTTACAACATTACGACTGTGAAAAAGTTTCTTGAAGATTGATTATAAAACAAGCAAACATTTGATTTTCGAACATTCGTTTTTAATTCCTGAAATTTGAAAAAAAGCATCAAATGCTTCATATTTTTGTTAACTTCTATCATTCTATTAACTGCCTTAACCTACGTAATGTTTAATTATGACGTCACTTTAAGTAAAAATACACTCACTTGAATAGCGAGCGAGTTCGTCAGCGATTCGCGCTAAAACCACCGCGATCTCTGACGACCTTTAGCGTAAGGAATAAATAGAAAGACGAATCCAACTGACGTGTGTACTTTTCCAACAATCTGACTACGTTTCTAATGAATCTGATTGTGTAACGGTGATTGTGTTATTGGCTTGATCTATAAAACGGCCACATCGTAAAACATAAATGTTTATACATGTATTCGGAGCGTATGATATTTTATTTTCATTTTTTTATTACGTGGATGCATCCATTTGAAAAACTTTACTTGTTGCTGTGCTCGCCCTAACGGTCGCACCGTAAACATATTAACAAAATGTAGGGTATACCTCTTTAAAAAAAAACTTTTTTAGGCCAATATGTACAGAATTTTTCAATTTTTTTTTATTGTGCAGGTATTGTTTTGATTCCGTACGGTAGTGTATGTAAGTTACATGTATTATCAGATCGGTTTTGGTGTGGGGGGGTTTTCCGATAGCGTCACGATCAATTCAGTCAGCTACTTCAAGCTCAAATAAATCACACGGCTGGTGTTGAATCTTTCTGATTAGTCAACTCGTTTCTTAGGCTGACTTATTACGCAATGCAAGAGCTTACATGTATGGATTTCTTAGAACAGTTCATCTACCCTATCCATTGACTCTCCCCTTGTGTTTAAACTATATGCAAAACTGTATGTAACAAATGTACAATTAACTTCAAATCATTTCCGGTTTAGACATTTAAAAGAATCAAATGATAATTTGTGTTTCCAATTTCTGCAATTTAATTAGACCGCAAAAATAAATAGAGATTCATTACAAATAACGTTCTTTTGTCAAAATAAAATGTAAAATAAACTAAAACTCTTGTCAAGTGTATATCGCCATTGAAAAGTTATATGGCCAACATTTCTTTTTTTTTATCAATATCAATGTACAATTAAAATTGTTAAAGCTTTAATAATATCAAAATTCAAAATAGTACTATTTCATTTAACAGATAATTAATCTAACTTGGCAATATTTTTAAAGTCGTTATTTCATAAATGAACAGAGATATCCAGCACTGTATTTGAAGCAATCTTCGTGAAGTTATATACATTTTAATTACGTGACAGGCGTACCCTTACAGGACAAAAGATTTAAATAAATCGCTTCGGTGCAAGTCATTTATGACTTCAAATCAAGAAATATATTTATGATTTTTTTTCATTACTTATTATTTTAAATCACAGTTCCTGCTAGGTGTTCTTATAAATATTTATTTTATTTAGAATAGTGTCAGGACATTTCGCACCATCATCGAAATATGGCACATTTTTATTTTTAAAGCGCGATCAATTTACAACGAATTCGGTCAATTATACATATCCTCTTCCAATTTCACGCAAAATGTACTAAAATTGTATTGGTATTTTACTTGCACCAAGCTGTTTTTAACACGCATAGACCTCCGATAATTGCGGTATTGCTCTTCTGCAGGGCAAAATGACATGTGGTGGAAATCGTTGATTATTTCATTACCGTCATTAAATTATTTATCAACTAATAAACGTTTGCCAAGGTATATCAATTTGCCCTGCAAAACTGCAGTACCGCAATTATCAGTAAAGGGTCTATTAAATTATGAAATATCTCTATTCGTTAGTTGACACGTAATAAAGATATTTTTCAAACCATTAATTTTATGAATTGTCATTTTACCTACTATGAAGCTTTAAAATTGCTAATATTTTGAAACTCAATATTTATAATATTGAGTTTAAGTATCACTTGTATTACTGACATCGTCTATGTAAAGAAAACAAGCGGTGCTATTAATGTTCAATAACATTCACTTATACTGTTACGATACATTCCCTGAGAACTTCCAAAACGAACGCAGATCGTGACGTCAATTAAGAAATAAGGAGTCATTTTTTATGTATATCGGGATATAAATACATTCCCTGAAAGGTTCTACTTTCCCACTTGAACGGTGAATGAACGGTGAGCGCACGCAGAACGAACGGTGAGCGCACTCTGAGCGAACGGTGAGCGCACGCTGAAATGAATATGGTGAGCGCTTATGAATTGGGAACGGTGATCGATCGCAGAGCGCAAACGGAGCGCAAACGAGAGCGCAAAGTGCACGATGAACGCTATGAGAACGCAAGATGAACGATTTATTCGGAATGCGACGGGAGTTATCCTTACAGTGTGTTTCGACGGTAATCTCGAAACAAGTTAAAATTAAACTACATGACTTGGTATGTATTGTTATCAGCCTAAATATAGTATTATCTGACTGAACGATAAGTGAACGCTGAACGAACGGTGAACGTAAGGTGAACGCTTTGTGAACGCACGGTGAATGCTTTGTGAACGATGAGTGCGAACGGAGCGGAGCAGAGAGCGCAAGTGAACGCATTAGGAGCGCACGAAGATCGCAAGGAAAATGGGAAAATAGAACATTTCAGAGACTGTAGAGTTTGGTCACGTGATAAAATCCAATAAAGCCCGAAGTGATGATACATGTAATTATATCTGTTACAAATGTTGACAATAACATTGTTCAATACTTCCTTTCTTTTGATGAAATAGAGAGCCACTTCGATTATCATGACGCAACAAAACATAGATCAACAATGTTGCAAGCATTTGATTATCATAATAGATAAATATGAAACTACTTTTATTATGACGACGCTTTTTAATTATAATAAAGTGAAACAGTACAGAAAAATCACTTGTACAATTGAAAAAAAATTGAAGCTTGGCGGAATAGCAACCTTTCCGTTGAAGTCACAGGGCGGTTGGAAATTTGAAAAGAAAGCGATTGAAAGCTGAGTTAGCGTCTACTAAGACCTTTTCAGAGGATATTCTATGATAGAATCAGATTTAAAAGCAAAATGATTTTCCTCGGATATTAGAGAGGCAGGCTATTCTTATTTCTTTTACGAAAAAATGAACAGAAAAGCAGAAACCAATAACTTTGACCGTAAATGGACTAGCATGTACATGTACCACGAAAGGTCGGTCATATTACGTATGCGATTTTGATCGAAACTTGTTACAAAAATGTTCATGTATAAGAGTCAGAAATGAATTATAATTAATTTTAACTACTTTAATAAATGCGATTTTAAATTTCATGAACGCTTTGTTGCAATTCGATCCTTAAACATGATCTTAAGTAAATCTTAATCCATGATAATTTATCCCTGCAATTAATGATAAATATTGTAAAAATGAATGAATAAAACTTTGTATAACAAAATACATAAACTTTTGTATGCTTAATTATGGTTTCATTATAAAAGATAACAGCTAAACACAAGCTGGCGATTTGGTCATGGCTTTTTATTAATTAGCAATAAGTTTAACAACCGACCTGTCACCCACTTGATGAACAGGTATATGGCTGCACAATAAATGACTTATTTATTAATTAGCAATAAGTTTAACAACCGACCTGTCACCCACTTGATGAACAGGTATATGGCTGGACAATCAATCAATGAATCAATCAAAATCAATAGTTCAACAATCAAGTTATTCAATCAATCAATAATCAATAATCAAAGTTCAATCAATCAATCAATCAATCAATCAATCAATCAATAAATCAAAGTTCAAATATGAAAATCAATATCAATATGGCTTTGCTTTAAGCGGGTTGCTGGCTAGGTTAGGTGGACCCTGGGAACAGTTGACCACCTATTCCCAAGCTTTGAGCAGGCCCTGGGAACAGTTGCCTACATCAAAGACTTGAGAAACCTTGCCATGGTGCAAATTCCGCCATACAAACAGCTTCGCGTCCGTAACTGACAGTTGTAAGAGCACTTGAGGAAGCGGATGAGATATTGGTATAAGCCATGACGGGTATCTGAGGTAGGTAATAATGGAAGGTATCGTGTTGCTGACTGAAAAATAAATTGAACGAACGAGCAGTATCTGATATGCAACAAACATTGTACATGTATAAACATAATTTAATTTTATCACAAATTAATATTGGTAGAATAGTATTAACATTTAGACAGTAACAATTACATGTTGAATAATGACATGAATTCTTCAAAGAAAGTATAATGTTATTGACTGGAAATTAAATTGAACAAACCAGCGATATCTGATATACAACGAACATTGTACAAGTATAAAGATAATTAAAAACTTATCGCAAGATTTATATGAACCAAACCATGTATTGACATTCAAAATGGAATATGTAGAATAACAACACAAAATTTTCAAGGTAACAAGATATATTGCAGCATATGATTTTAATGGGGTTGGGTGGGATTGGGTGAATTTTTCAGGGATGCTATGTGAAGGATGGGTAGAGAAGAAAAGGATGTTGAACCCGATATTAATCAGGTCAATCTAACCCGATTGATTTGTTAAAGCTAACTCCGTCAAAATATTTTAGTGTTAATATAATTAGTTGCTGTTACTTGTATAAATGAATTTATCCGTAGGGATAAATTCCATTATAAAAGATAACAGCTAAACACAAGCTGGCGATTTGGTCATGGCTTTTTTATTAATTAGCAATAAGTTTAACAACCGACCTGTCACCCACTTGATGAACAGGTATATGGCTGCACAATAAATGACTTATTTATTAATTAGCAATAAGTTTAACAACCGACCTGTCACCCACTTGATGAACAGGTATATGGCTGGACAATCAATCAATGAATCAATCAAAATCAATAGTTCAACAATCAAGTTATTCAATCAATCAATAATCAATAATCAAAGTTCAATCAATCAATCAATCAATCAATCAATAAATCAAAGTTCAAATATGAAAGTCAATATCAATATGGCTTTGCTTTAAGCGGGTTGCTGGCTAGGTTAGGTGGACCCTGGGAACAGTTGACCACCTATTCCCAAGCTTTGAGCAGGCCCTGGGAACAGTTGCCTACATCAAAGACTTGAGAAACCTTGCCATGGTGGAAATTCCGCCATACAAACAGCTTTACTAAAGGTGTTTGTCCGCCAGACAATTTGCAGCCCCAAACCCATCGCGAGAGGGGAATGATTCAGGGCAGTTGGGGGCAAGTTTAAGGTTAAGCCATGACCAGGTTATTGGGGATTAGGTAAAGGGAAAGGGTAGGGGGTTGGGATAAGGTTGTGTTTGTGACAAGGATAAGCTAATACATATGATCAGGATATACTGATGAATGGGTTTGTGAGAACAGATAAAGTGCACCCTGCAATGTGTCAAGGAAAACATTATTGCCCAATTCGGATAAATGTACTCCGTCTAAGCTAAACATTTGGTTGTTATATTTATTTAATTCGAGGTGCTTAATATAAGCCCCTCCCAAGTTTAAAACATGAGTTGCGATTGCATTGTTAAGACGAATTCTGGACTTTTCTGCTGCGATAGTACTAGACATATAACGCCAACATGACCGTGGCAAAATTTCAGACCAAACCAACAAAGTGTTAGGCAAAATTGTAGCTAGTTCAGATATAGTTTCAAACATTTTTAGTCGAAGGTCCAATAAAGGTAATGCGCCAATACTGTTGCCTCCGCAATGTATCACTAACATGTCAGGAGGAGTAGTGTGAGATAGCTGGGTAGAAATGCATGTAAAAACGTCCCCCCACATCATACCAGGTCTGCTTATCCAGCGTACCTCGGCCCCAATCAAGTCGTGAAGGCCCATTGAATTGCCTCCAGCGCGCGTTTGGCTGTGTGTTTTAGCTTTGGAAGTAATTGATGATCCGACTATCCATATGTGTGGCGCTTGACCTGAAATTCTTGTTATATGTTAGCATTGGTGTTAAAATGATGCAATAATAGAGAATTTAAGACTATAGCCTTATGTATTTCTTGTAACACATTGACTTCCAACGCCCCTTAGACTGAATTTGTTGTTCTGGGATACCTTTAATGAAAGCTGCCGTGGCAGCGCCTATGCGAAAAGAGTGTGATTTAAAGGCTGCGTGAGGGATCTTAAGATGCTGTAAAGTCTTGGTAAGGACTGTGGAAAATTGGTATGATGTAAGGGGTTTATTATCAAAATGGCAAAGTAGTGGGCCTTCAACAGGTGGTCTTACAGAGAGAAATTTTGTCAAAGCTTGTTGTAATATTAAAGATTCATGATCAATAGGTATAACTATGGTGGTTCCCGTGCCAGTTTGATCTGATTTTGAAAACTGCAGGAATAATCGTATGGTTTGAGATGTAATTGAAACTGCGTTGGCTTGCAGAATTCTACTAGGGGATGTACCCATTGTGACTGTTAATTCACCAACGCGCAAGAAGCCAAAATAAGCTAAAAGGTAAGCAGAAGTGAAGAGAATTGACTCGTAAGTGGAGTGGCATGTGTGTGGTAGGGCCTGAATTATTGCATGAAGAAGAGGTAATGTGATAGGTCTTCGAATGTCGAGAGAAGGGTTTTTCCTGGAAAGGCCAATCAGGAGCTTTTGAATTATGAAGGATTTAGTAGTGTCCGGGAAGTTGTTAATTTTTTGATGGAACGCTATTGCGGACATGTACGTTTTGATAGTAGAGGGGGCTAATTTTGAAGCAGACATATAAGCTATGAAATTAATCAAATGGTCCAAAGGGGGGGATTGATGTGTGGTAAATGGTAAGAATCACGAAACTGAGAAAAGGCAGTCATGCCTTTGGAATAAGTGAGCTGAGTATTTGTTGAAATCGATGCCGACAGTAGTGTTTGGACCTCCTCTACAAAAGGCTCCAGAACTCGGATGGGATTGGTTGCGGGTTGGGTGATGCTGCTGGTGCCAGCTGACGAAAGCGGTGCCACTGAAATCGTGAAATAGAATCAGCTATTTGATTAAGTTTGCCCGCTATGTGTTGAGCCTTAATTTGAAGGTTTAAATGTAAGCATTTTAGGACCAATGGCCTAATGAGGGACATGACGCGTTGAGACTTTGATGATTTGGAGTTGATAATGGATACCAAGGCCATGTTATCTGTGTGAAGCAAGAGTTTGGAATTTGACAACTGACAGCCCATTACGATTGGAATTAATTCTAAGTAGGATATATCTTCCCTAGTGTCTGAGTCCCAATGTTCGGGCCATGAGATGTAAGCCCATTCCCCATGGAAATAAACACCACCACCTGTTAATTTGGCGCTATCTGTGAAAAATTCCAGATCCGTGTCCAGAGACCACGACTGATCAGGGAAGGGGCAGGTTCCATTAAAGGAGTGAATGAACTTGAGCAGAATGAGTGCATCTTGCCGCATTCCTGAGGTGACTCTAATCATGTGGTGAGGTCTGTAAGCGCTAGACATAGCACCATAGAACCTTCTGATAAATGCCCGAGCTGCTGGTAATGCCCTGCCACAAAATGCTAATAACCCGCAGAGTGATTGTAACTGTTGTAGAGTGATTTTTTTTACGATTGCAGAGGTCCCTAAGTTGGTCATTGAGGGATGTGACTTTATCATGTGGGATAAAAAGTGTTTGAGATACTGTATCAATCCCTAACCCTAAATAAGTTATGTTAGTTGTGGGACCTTCAGTCTTGTCAGCCGCAATCGGCACACCCAAATCTTTGCAAATGTGGCTGAATTGCTGCATCAATCTATCGCACTCGTTTGACGCATTTGGACCGACAAACAGAAAGTCATCAAGGTAGTGACAAATGTTACTGGACTTTGTAGTATGGCTTAATACCCAATGTAAAAAATTTGAGAATTTTTCAAATAACGCGCATGACAGTGCACACCCGAAAGGAAGGCATTTATCAAAATAATAGCAATCTTGGAACTTGATACCAAGTAAGCAGAAATCACTGGGATGGATAGTGATCCATCTTACCGATCAGGCAAGCTGGACCTTGCGACTGTATAAGAGTAACTGCTTCGTCAAAGGAAGAGTACTTAACTGAACAATATTTGGGGTCGATGAAGTCATTAATACTGTTACCTTCCGGAGCAGACAAAGGAGTAATTAACCTCCAGCCGCCCGATTTTTTGGGAACAATGCCAATTGGAGAAATGCGCAAGTTTGAAAAGGGTCTGACAGGATAAGGACCAGCCATTCTACCTAGCTTAATTTCTTGATCTAATATATTTTTAATTTGATCAGGGTGTTGTTGAGCGGATTTTAAATTTTTTGATTCAGTGAGGGTTCTAGGGCCTGCGAAGTTTAGTTTAAAACCCTTTGAAAAACCTTGTAATAGAAACTGCTTGTCCTCTTGTTGAGGGTAGTCTTGAATGTACATATGTAACTGCTCAAATATTATTGGGGTAGCTCCTAGTTGCCATTTGTCTATATTGTCTTGGACCTGACATATGTGGTTGGGCGTGACGAGGTCTGGTGAAGTTGAAGCGCGGGGGGATGATGGGCCAGAGATTCTAAATTGTGCGGAGCCTGGGCTCCGAAAGGGCTGATTGTAGGCGGGTGATGCGTTGCTGTGAGCTTCTCGCCTTTGTCGAGCGCAGTGAACTTGGGGGTGTGAACCGGAGCAATACATGCATAGGTGAGAGTATAAGCAGGACTGGCGAGAACAATAGCCCTTAAAGTTGTAATCGTAGCACTTGTGTGAAGCTGTGGGGTTGTTTGTTGTTGAAGCCATGTAGATAAGCCAAAGCTCTGAGTCGATTGCTGACCAGCTAATTGATGGATCAATAGACTTGCGAAGTCTAAATTGTTTATCATAATCAAGCCAGCCTTGACTGTTAGGGTTGCGGGAAGCCCCTGTGCGAATGGTGTCAATATATTTAAGCAAATGGGGGGCTTGGTCAATGTGGCCAGAGATGTAGATGCCGGCGAACACGAGCATTGCGTCAGTCCACCTCTCTATGGAAGTTAGTTTGCGTGCTTTTGGTGGATTGGAAACAATGGCCAGCTGGCCGTCTTTAACTGTAAGTTTATGGTGGTCAGCATCAGAGGCGTCTGAGCCTAATTGCAACATGATGGCTAAGTCAATGTATTCCCCCTTAAGTATCTTTTGTTTAATTGGTTGCGATACATGATTCCCAAGAGAGGACCCTACGCTAACAAGTGGTTGGGGTGAAAATTGCATGCTCGCAGTACCTGATATATGCAGGCGTTGTATGTCTTGAGTATCGGAGATTAGCGTCGGAATCGGTGCTGCAGTAGATATGACTTCTGTCTGTAGGGTTCCACAGGGAAAAGACATGGGTGCTGCAACTTCCTGATGTTGTGGTCTGGCAGTAGGGGAAGTAGGTACCGTGGTTGGATTAAGAGGTTCCGCATCTTTGTGAGCCGGTCTGCGTGTCCTAGAAGTGGGTGGCCTTGCTGGGGTATTTTTTGATTTGACTTTTGGCATACTTCTACAATGTTGTATGACAATTTAAGCCAATTGTTACAATTTAGTAATATTAATAATGTAGCAATACTGACACTGTACTGCTATTTATTTGGCATAGCTTTACAATGTTGTGTAACACTGATAAGCCAAATATACCAATGTAATGTTGCGACGATATGTATAATTATATAAGTATAATGATTACATGATTTAAGTTTTATGATAATAAAGTAAGTAACATATGTATAATAATAATTAAGGTTATAAATGATGTGTTGTCAAAATAATGGAACTTTTGTGTGTAACAAAATACTGCACCCCACGTGTTGTAATTCTATCACACAAAGGAAGGTGCAACGTTACCCAATTATCGACGGAATAATTGTCGAAATACGGCCATATGAGTTGAATTATATGAAAGCCAGTACTTACCGTGATAGGAGATATACTTAACCCCTATGTTATGTGAAGATGTTTGTCGATGACGCCAGATTCCCTGGATTCTCAACGTTGAATTTTTCAGGGATGCTATGTGAAGGATGGGTAGAGAAGAAAAGGATGTTGAACCCGATATTAATCAGGTCAATCTAACCCGATTGATTTGTTAAAGCTAACTCCGTCAAAATATTTTAGTGTTAATATAATTAGTTGCTGTTACTTGTATAAATGAATTTATCCGTAGGGATAAATTCCATTACGTTATTAGGTGTGTTTTAGCGTAAGTTGAATAGTCTGAACACATATAAAAAGCAGTGACCTAGATTATTTATGTGCTACTTTAACCTATTGTACCAGGCTGATTGTATGCAGGAATACATGTAACAGCGGAATATTAATGCGCAAACAGTGTTATATAAGGAAAACTATTTGCAAGTGTAACAAGATATTTGTTAGCCAATGTTCACTTATAATACCCCGGCTTTGATGTCAATTTATAAAATTAGCAAAGTCAACATTTAATAGAAAGTTGACATCCGATTGGTACAAAAATATATCCCAACGTATGGCATGCTTACACAAATATTGTGTTAAAATTTCAAGCATCTGCAAAGAATAGTTGCTGGGAAATTTTGACCAAAATTTATTTGAAGATATAGGCTTAAAATAAACAAAATCGTCATTTAACAGGAAGTTGACGTCCAATTGGTACAAAAATATCCCAACGTTTGGCAATAGTTGCTGAGAAAAATGCGACAGAATTTTTTGTTACGGACAGACACACAGACAGACAGACAGACAGACAGACAGATAGACAGACGGACAGACAAGCAGACAGACGGGCAGACACAAAATACATACCCCCTTCTCCTATGAAGTACAAAGAAGTTTCTTTCCACTCCTTGATGTAAAATCAAACGGGAGGACTTAATATACCCGCGTGATTACAAACAACATTTAAATTTGGTAATATGTATCTTCAAATAGCATTAAAAACTAAAAGTAAAGTTGTGTGAACAGTTATTGTTAGTGTGAATAATTTTCTAAAATAATCGTTAAAATGAATTGTAAACCGTTGGTTAAGCGAAGATGAGTGTACCAATTTAGAAAAAAGAATTAACTAATTGAGATTAAATTAGCCTATTTGAATTAGAAAAGTAATGAAAACTGACCAAATTGATATATTCTGAGAAGATATTTATCGAGAAAAAAACTACAGTAAAATAGAGTGTCAGTTATTTTTTTCGCAAAAAATACCTCACTTTAGTCAGCGTAGAAATCAGCTATTATTTCTTCATTCCTCAGTTAATTCGCGTGACAAGGGATTTTAATCTTGAGTAAATCTTTGAAATAGGTTAACCAATTACTTTTTAGTCTCTGCTTACATATGCCAAGTCAAGTTCCATACTCACTGATGAAAAAATGGTTCGTAGACAGAACAGTACCTTTCAAATTAAATGAATTATTCATCTTCAGCAACAGTTGAAGCAGAATGTATTTGTTTTATTTTAATTTTCAACAAAAAGTTCAAACTCTTGTGCTTCCTTACAAAACAGTTAATATTATTTTAGGCAGAAAAAGCACCATGCATCTGAAAAGACGAAGACGGTAAATGGCTTTGAATTTACACATTCTATTAAGCTCCAAATAATCTATTGTGTTGTCAATATTTGCGTTGTCAGTATTTATTTTCCTTTTGTGTTTTTTTTCTTCAAACTAGACTTTGACCCGTGCGTGCACGGGTTGACATTGCATATGATATCGGAGTAATCTAATATTATTCTAATAGAATAATCTAACTGTGTCTCGGGACAGGCCTTCACCACAGTTAAAATGCCCCCCATATACCCGTAATGTAGCAAAAAAACTGCAGAATCGCTCCGATTTTGAGAAAATTAATGAAGCTGAAAATAACATGCAGTCAAATTATTCACCACAAACCATTTTGAGGCTGTAAATACATTTCATCTCAAAATTTAATTCATATTAATGAAGAATTCAACACTTTTTCACCAACGTTTTTTACTCGCTTCAAATACACACCATGTAGACACTCGGAACTCACGGGATTTTTCATATCAAAAGCACTGAGTTAGAGTTATCTCCCGTATTTTCTTTGATGAACAGAATATATACATGTTGCAAACTTTCAATGAAAATTTACAGGTATTTGTATTATCGTTTCTGAGTTTATCCATGTAAATGTGATATTGTAGAAACATAAACTAAAGAGCCTCTCGTGATTTAGCGTGAATGTAATGCGCATGCGCAAGATTGTAAAATCCAAAAAATCCAGATGATTTCCGGATTTTTAAAAGGAATTTTCTTTGATTATTAATTAGCGAAGCTTGATTGAGAAAAAATAAAAACAAATTGGTAATCTTTAAGTACCAATGATGTTTAAAATATATAAAACAAAAGACAGTACTCCTCCGATTTCTCGGTATTAAAACCCAAAAATTCGAGTCTATTATTTTAATATAGTAGTATAGATGTGTTTCAATTAAGTACCAAAAAGAAGATAAAATAAAGCTAATATTTCTAAAGAAAATGCACAAATGTTAATATTTGTGTTTTTAACTTACTTGGATTGCAAATAATAAAAATGGATTTCGCCTTTTTTGCACTTAAAGAAACATACGTGCCTCATGTAGACTATTTAAACGCATGTTCTGATTAGTTTGTTTTCTAAATACAACGTTCATTCAGAAATTGTTTTTCACGGGGGTGTGATTATTTGAGGTTATTTAGGTTCTTTTTTCATGAAAATAAATCGGCTTTTTTTTTTCGAGGGAGCCCATGTCCTACTGCCAACCTCTTTATCGACTTTTTTTTCGATGTGAAACAAATAAAAGGGGATCTTAAATACAATACACGTATCAATGACAAGAATACGACAAGACTTAGTTTAACATATATTCGTCTTAATACTGTCATAACTTGGGTTAAATGGACAGCATATGTATCAACGTTTATTATTATTTATACTTTTTAGGTTGCGTCGGATGTTGTATCGCTTGCGATTATTCGGGTAATTATCAGAATGACCTTCATAAATAATTTGAATCCTCGAGTTCTAAAAATTCCCATTTACTGTTAAGTCTCCCTTACATGTGTCAAATTATGTATTAAAAGAGGAGGCAGAATGACAGCCTCCAGATGACTACTGATCCCATTCTAAAAAGTTAATGCAATTAGGTTAATACTAATGATTTGAAGCAACGTGGTCAGTGATAGGCTTTTTAAAACAATTTCTGTAAAATTTCTGTTATGATACATGCTTTGTGTATGAATAATTTCTTATAATCAAATGGGCTGCAAAAATAAGAACAGTTTAAGGTCCTCAAAGGGGATACAGAAGCCAAATTGAGAGGTCTTTTATTTAAAGGTGTGGTTAATAATTTCCACAAAAATCATCGGCGATATTGAATGCAGGATAGAAGTTGGGGTAATTTGGCATTTAGTTCAACATATTTAAGAAAATCAATAAAACAGGGCAAATTTAATTATACTCCATTATTAAGAAACACGTATTTTAAGGTTTTGTAATGGTTCTTAATTTGCTTTAAGCTTGTTAAGTTAACTTTGGACGTAATCATAATATAATGGTATACGAGTAAAAGAAAGGACGAACAAATTCCAAAAAGAAGGTCATTGTATTTAAGAACAAACAAGTGAAGTACTCGGGTACAGATGTTCTTTTTTTTAAGTCAACTTTAATTAAACATAAACTTTGGTTCTTTCTAAACAACTTTTTGTCTCCGATAAAGCAAATCTTTACACTCAATCAAAAAAAAAACTTTATATACATTTTATCTTATTTTTATTACCAGTGTTTTAAACAACATATATAACCTTCAAATTGTGTTTTTATCAACAACATTTCGCTAGTTTTTTAATATACTACACAATGCTGATTAGGTTTGTTTTTTCTTAAACAATAACATTTTTTTAAACTATTTTGATACTTAGGACAAAAACGGTACATTTAATTACATTCATGCACTCAACTTCAACGTATTGATGGTGCAATTTTCTAATATCAAAATCTAAAGAGTGTATTAAAGCTTTACAAATCTGATAACTACTTTTTAAAATCACAAAATATAATGTCAAAAATATAATCGTGTGATTAAAAACAAAAAAAAAACATGCATAATGTGCCAACTATTTTGTTAGTTTATACTCCACCTGACAAAAACAAAATGTTTTGACTCTGATAAATTGAACCTTCTGAAATGACTGTTTTAAAAATTACTATATCGTTTCTTTTTAGACATGACTTAAAACAGCTTCTATATTTCCTAAGCAAACACATCTTCGCTAGCCAAGGGATTCTGATCGCTGAGGAGCGGTGTGGATCAGGAATCCTTAGCTATCGAAGATATTAAAGCAACCAACGTCAGATTTTTTTTTCCATGTCGAGTATGACCATAAGACAGTTCATAATATAACGTCTGAACTGATGTGAAATGCAAAAACAATAGATACCTAAATTATGCATGAGAGTAATATATTACAGTTTCTTTGTCATTACATGTTATCGTTTCCACCACATAACAGTTCCTTATTGCGGTAAATGGCTTCACAATCGGCTATGATAATCAATGCGGCGAAAAAACACAACAGTGCCACTCCCACTCCTCCTATGGCCACAGAACTGGGGCGAGGATCATAGGCACAATTGAGACTCCTCTCGTAAGCTGACGTATTTCGTTTGGAGATTTTCAAGTGGCGAACAATCTCTGCGATTGGGGTTGCATTAACTGGATTTGGAACCTCTGAGATGGATCATCGTTATAAAAAGAATGATAAAAAATGTCACGTCTTTCTCTTGTTTCCATTGTATTATCAAACGTTTATTAAATCACACTTAAGCAGCATTTCAATTTTCTTGAAGTCATGAGCTAAGGTTTGTTTTATTGTATAACATATACAAACTTACAATTTTTGCAAACGTAATATGTTTTTCTTTGAAAACAACTATACTAATATTTAATTATAAGATGGATAATTAAACCGTCTTTGCGAAACCCGAACCATCTTGCAAACATGATTTTTGCTATTCCTTTTGCTCCTCATAAATCATTGAGAGCTAATAAAACGAAGACCCTTTTTTGGCTACAAACTTTCCAACTATTTTTTTTTAATATAATTATTAGCAATATTGCTCAATAATAATATTACACACATCACGGTTTTTGACAGAACAATAAACCGATAAATATTTTGTTGGCAAGAATAACTTTAAACTAGACTCTTGTTGCTATAGCAACAAAAAGGTCTTCCGTTCTCGTATAAATGTATTATTGTGTAAAACAAAACAAAACAAAAACCCACCAAACTTCTTTCAAATATTTATCATCTATGTAAAGTGTGTGCTTTCATCACTTACAGTTTCTAAGATCTGCTTAATAAGATGAACTACTTGAGATATTTGATATATCTCGCCGGAAGTAGATCTTTTTTGTTTATTTCACATCGCATAAATGACTTATGTAAGCATTAATACCTAAATAAATATTCTTTGTTAAATAAAAAATTAAGTTAAAAAAACAAAATTTAAAGTGCTTCCGGTGCCGACCGGAAGTTACGCCGACAAAAACAAAATTGTGTATTCTTGTCTACATACAAAGGTCTATCATCCCACAAAGTTTAGTTGTTCAAGTCATTACCGTATTTGAGATTTTGAAGAGTCAAGGTATTTTGCCTCGGGACAGGAAACGGACAAACGGAAGTATTCAATGAAAATAAAAGTTAGATTTTTATAAACACTAGACAACGTCACTTTATTGCCTAACATTTTATCTAAAAATATTGAAGAAAAACAGTAAAACTTTAAAAAAAACAGCTTGATTTTTTTCAACTCTTCCGGTGTGGACCGGAAGTGACGGTTGACAAAATGATAACTATTAAACACATCTTCTATCAAATGTCTATCATCCATGTAAGTTTCATGTCTTAGTCACTTACAGTTTCTGAGATCTCGTTGTTACAACATTTGTTTAAAAAAGACAACCTGAGATATTTGAGATATCTCACCGGAAGTAGAATTTTTTTGTTTACTTATCATCGGATAGATGATATATGTAAGCATTTATACTTATATTTCAATTCTATGAGAAAAAAGTTAAATGCGTAAAAAATATTTTTTTAAATGCTTCCGGTGACGACCGGAAGTTACGACGAACAAAACAAAATAGTTTAAACACATCTACAACTATAGGTCTATCATCCTGCAAAGTTTGAATGCTTAAGTCTTTTTCGTTTCTGAGATCTCGATGTGACAAGCTTTTTGTCACGGGACAGGAAACGGACGACAGGAAGTGAATTTTGAAAAAAAGAAAAAAACGCCTCGAGGTATTATCATTTTCTATCATTCCTGAAAATTTCAAGAAAATCTGTCAAGTCATCTCTGAGAAATCTTGTGGCCAAAAAGTGGGAAAAAAATAATAATAATAATAATAACTAGACTCTTGTTGCTATAGCAACAAAAAGGTCTTCCGTTCTCGTATAAATGTATTATTGTGTAAAACGAAACAAAAAAAGCCCACCAAACTTCTTTCAAATATTTATCATCTATGTAAATTGTGTGCTTTCATAACTTACAGTTTCTAAGATCTGCTTAATAAGATGAACTACTTGAGATATTTGATATATCTCGCCGGAAGTAGATCTTTTTTGTTTATTTCACATCGCATAAATGACTTATGTAAGCATTTATACCTAAATAAATATTCTTTGTTAAATAAAAAATAAAGTTAAAAAAAAAAATTAAAGTGCTTCCGGTGCCGACCGGAAGTTACGCCGACAAAAACAAAATTGTGTATACTTGTCTACATACAAAGGTCTATCATCCCACAAAGTTTAGTTGTTCAAGTCATTACCGTATTTGAGATTTTGAAGAGTCAAGGTATTTTGCTTCGGGACAGGAAACGGACAAACGGAAGTATTCAATGAAAATAAAAGTTAGATTTTTATAAACACTAGACAACGTCTTTTTATTGCCTAACATTTTATCTAAAAATGTTGAAGAAAAACAGTAAAACTTAAAAACAGCTTGATTTTTTTCAACTCTTCCGGTGTGGACCGGAAGTGACGGTTGACAAAATGAAAACTATTAAACACATCCTCTATCAAATGTCTATCATCCATGTAAGTTTCATGTCTTAGTCACTTACAGTTTCTGAGATCTCGTTGTTACAACATTTGTTTAAAAAAGACAACCTGAGATATTTGAGATATCTCACCGGAAGTAGAATTTTTTTGTTTACTTATCATCGAATAGATGATATATGTAAGCATTTATACTTATATTTCAATTCTATGAGAAAAAAGTTAAATGCGTAAAAAAAAGAAATTTTTGAAGTGCTTCCGGTGACGACCGGAAGTAACGCCGAACAAAACAAAATAGTGTAAACACATTTACATTATATAGGTCTATCATCCTGCAAAGTTTCATTGTTTAAGTCATTACCATATTTAAGATCTCGAGGAGTCAAGTTTTTTGTTTTGGGACAGGAAACGGACAAACGGAAGTACTCAGTGAAAATTTAAAGTTAGTAGTTCTTATGCATTTGACAACTGGGTGTTATTGCCTATCACATTCTCTAAAATTGGACAAGAAAAACAGTTAAAATTTTAAACAGCTTGATTTGTTTGAACTCCTCCGGTGTGGACCGGAAGTGACGGCCGACAAAATGAAAGCAGTTAAACACATCTTCATTCAAATGTCTATCATCCATGAAAGTTTCGTTTCTTGATCACTTATACTTTTTGAGATCTCGCGGGTACAAATTTTTTTCTTAAAAACCTACGTGAGATATTTGAGATATCTCACCGGAAGTGGAATTGTTCTTGTAATTGAACATCGCTTAGATGACATATATAAAGATTTATACTTATATATTCATTCTATGTAAATTAAGTTAAATACTTAAAAAAAATTAATTTTTGAAGTGCTTCCGGTGACGACCGGAAGTTACGACGAACAAAACAAAATAGTTTAAACATATCTACACATATAGGTCTATCATCCCATAAAGTTTGAATGTAAAATTCCTTGTCGTTTTTGAGATCTCGAGGTGACAAGCTTCTTTGTCGCGGGACAGGAAACGGACGACCGGAAATGAATTTTAAAAAAATGAAAAAAACGCCTCGAGATATTATCATTCTCTATCATTCCTGAAAATTTCAGGAAAATCTATCCACTCATCTCTGAGAAATTCTGCCGACAAAAAAGGGGAAAAAAATAATAATAATAAGAAAGAAAGAAAAAACCTAACAATCACTATAAGGTCTTCCGTTGGAAACGGAAGACCTTAATAATAAAACATTACAATCACTATAAGGTCTTCCGTTGGAAACGGAAGACCTTAAAAACCCTTTTTAAAGTATTTTCTGTGACAACCGGAAGTTACGTTGATTCAAACAAAACCTGTTTAACATATCGACAAACATAAGTATATAATCCCACTAAGTTTGTTTGTTCTAGTCATTACCGTATTTGAGACCTCGTGGATACAACGTTTATTGTCTCGGGACAGGAAACGGACGACAGGAAGTGATCAATGAAACTAAAAGTTTGTAATTCCCGAACATTTGCCTATCAAACATTATTGTTTATCATGCTAAGTAAAACTGTTCAAGGAAAAATGTTAAACTTATAAACAACGTGATTTGTTTGAACCCTTCCAGTGAAGACCGGAAGTGACGGTTGACAAAATGAAAAACGTGAAACACATCTTCTATCAAATGTCTATCATTCATGTAAGTTTCGTGTCTTGATCACTTACAGTTTCTGAGATCTGGCGGGTACAACAAAGCAATAACAATAAGGTCTTCCGTTGGAAACGGAAGACCTTAAAAAAGCTACTTCAGATTACTAACCGGAAGTAGATCTTTTTTGTTTAATAAACATCGCATACTTCACTTATGCAAGGAGTTATACTAATATAATCATTCTTTGTAAAATAACTAAAACTAGGTTTAAAAAATATTTTTTGAAGTGCTTCCGGTGACGACCGGAAGTTACGCCGAACAAAACAAAATAGTGTGAACACATCTTCATTCATAGGTCTATCATCCCTAAAAATTTGAATGTTTAAGTTATTACCGATTTTGAGATTTTGAGATCTCGAGCAGTCAAGGTTTTTTGTCTCGGGACAGGAAACTGAGTGAAAAATGAAAGTTAGGAGTTCTTAAACATTAAACAACATGACTAAATTGCCTGTCAATTTATCTAAAATTGGCAAATATAAACAGCTAAACTTATAAACTTGATTTGTTTGATCTCTTCCTGTGTGGACCGGAAGTAACGGTCAACAAAATTAAACCCGTTAAACACTTCTTCTATCAAATGTCTATTATCCTTGTAAGTTTCGTGTCTTGATCACTAACAGTTTCCAAGATCACGCGGTGACAAAATGTCTTTAAAAAAACTTCCTAAGATATTTGAGATATCTCACCGGAAGTAGATTTTTTTTATTTCTTTAACATCGGATTGATGACATATGCAAGTATTTTTACTTATATTCTAATTCTGTGTGAAATAAATTAAATGTTAAAAAAAACTTTTTTTGAAGTGCTTCCGGTGACGACCGGAAGTTACGCCGAACAAAACAAAATAGTTTAAACACATCTACAGCTATAGGTCTATTATCTCACAAAGTCTGAATACTCAAGTCCCCATCGGTTTTGAGATCTCGAGGTGACAAGCTTTTTTGTGGCGGGACAGGAAACGGACGACCGGAAATGAATTTTGAAAAAATGAAAAAAACCACTCTAGACTTTTTCATTCTCTATCATTCCTGAAAATTTCAAGAAAATCTGTCAAGTCATCTCTGAGAAAAATGGGGAAAAAAATAATAATAATAATAATAAACATTACAATCACTATAAGGTCTTCCGTTGGAAACGGAAGACCTTAATTACAATCACTATAAGGTCTTCCGTTGGAAACGGAAGACCTTAACTAGACTCTTGTTGCTATAGCAACAAAAAGGTCTTCCGTTCTCATATAAATGTATTATTGTGTAAAACGAAACAAAAAAAACCCACCAAACTTCTTTCAAATATTTATCATCTATGTAAATTGTGTGCTTTCATAACTTACAGTTTCTAAGATCTGCTTAATAAGATGAACTACTTGAGATATTTGATATATCTCGCCGGAAGTAGATTTTTTTTGTTTATTTCACATCGCATAAATGACTTATGTAAGCATTTATACCTAAATAAATATTCTTTGTTAAATAAAAAATAAAGTTAAAAAAAAAAAAATAAAGTGCTTCCGGTGCCGACCGGAAGTTACGCCGACAAAAACAAAATTGTATATACTTGTCTACATACAAAGGTCTATCATCCCACAAAGTTTAGTTGTTCAAGTCATTACCGTATTTGAGATTTTGAAGAGTCAAGGTATTTTGCTTCGGGACAGGAAACGGACAAACGGAAGTATTCAATGAAAATAAAAGTTAGATTTTTATAAACACTAGACAATGTCTTTTTATTGCCTAACATTTTATCTAAAAATATTGAAGAAAAACAGTAAAACTTAAAAACAGCTTGATTTTTTTCAACTCTTCCGGTGTGGACCGGAAGTGACGGTTGACAAAATGAAAACTATTAAACACATCCTCTATCAAATGTCTATCATCCATGTAAGTTTCATGTCTTAGTCACTTACAGTTTTTGAGATCTCGTTGTTACAACATTTGTTTAAAAAAGACAACCTGAGATATTTGAGATATCTCACCGGAAGTAGAATTTTTTTGTTTACTTATCATCGAATAGATGATATATGTAAGCATTTATACTTATATTTCAATTCTATGAGAAAAAAAGTAAATGCGTAAAAAAAAGTAATTTTTGAAGTGCTTCCGGTGACGACCGGAAGTAACACCGAACAAAACAAAATAGTGTAAACACATTTACATTATATAGGTCTATCATCCTGCAAAGTTTCATTGTTTAAGTCATTACCATATTTAAGATCTCGAGGAGTCAAGTTTTTTGTTTTGGGACAGGAAACGGACAAACGGAAGTACTCAGTGAAAATTTAAAGTTAGTAGTTCTTATGCATTTGACAACTGGGTGTTATTGCCTATCACATTCTCTAAAATTGGACAAGAAAAACAGTTAAAATTTTAAACAGCTTGATTTGTTTGAACTCCTCCGGTGTGGACCGGAAGTGACGACCGACAAAATGAAAGCAGTTAAACACATCTTCATTCAAATGTCTATCATCCATGAAAGTTTCGTTTCTTGATCACTTATACTTTTTGAGGTCTCGCGGGTACAAATTTTTTTCTTAAAAACCTACGTGAGATATTTGAGATATCTCACCGGAAGTGGAATTGTTCTTGTAATTGAACATCGCTTAGATGACATATATAAAGATTTATACTTATATATTCATTCTATGTAAATTAAGTTAAATACTTAAAAAAAATTAATTTTTGAAGTGCTTCCGGTGACGACCGGAAGTTACGACGAACAAAACAAAATAGTTTAAACATATCTACACATATAGGTCTATCATCCCATAAAGTTTGAATGTAAAATTCCTTGTCGTTTTTGAGATCTCGAGGTGACAAGCTTCTTTGTCGCGGGACAGGAAACGGACGACCGGAAATGAATTTTAAAAAAATGAAAAAAACGCCTCGAGATATTATCATTCTCTATCATTCCTGAAAATTTCAGGAAAATCTATCCACTCATCTCTGAGAAATTCTGCCGACAAAAAAGGGGAAAAAAATAATAATAATAAGAAAGAAAGAAAAAACCTAACAAT
Organism: Magallana ariakensis; assembly: GCA_020458035.1. NCBI lineage: Eukaryota > Metazoa > Mollusca > Bivalvia > Ostreida > Ostreidae > Magallana > Magallana ariakensis. The sequence continues at coordinate 20,018,055 of CM035812.1, read as the reverse complement.
CACTATAAGGTCTTCCGTTGGAAACGGAAGACCTTAATAATAATAATAAAACATTACAATCACTATAAGGTCTTCCGTTGGAAACGGAAGACCTTAATAAACAAATACACTTACGTCTACATTCCATAGCCGTGCTTGACCACGCCTGGCCATCATATACAATATAACTGCTGGCACCGTTCGAATAGTATCCCTCTCGGCAGGAGTATAGGGCATAGTTACACTCGACTACAACGTCGGCATTGCTGATATTAGCTGGCGCAGGTAGCGGGGACGACCACACTGTGGAGTTTGCTGAAACCATTTAGAAAATTAACATACAAAATACAAATACTACATCGTGTGATGTGAATTTAAGGTAGTTGTCAATTTTTTAATCGATCTAAATATACATTTTCTCATGGTATTTGTTTATAATTAACTTTGGTAAATTTTTGTGTGTTGTGTTTTGAACAACATTGAGTACGAAATAATGTCGATACAATAGGAACAGTTATCAAACCATAAAACCAAAGTCTCAAAAAATAAATTTTAAAATTATTTATCGTAAAAATGTATTATTTGTGCAGATTTCCCAAATTTTAACATCACATGCAGTTTATTATGAACAAAACTCATTCAAACTCGGTAAGTATTAGACCAACTTTCGATTGAAATATGGTCAGTATTGCCTCAACTTCCGGTTTGAATATTACCTGCGCCTCCGGTCTTGACCACCTTGATTGTTATCTGTGCATCGTTTACAGCCATGGAGTCCACGCCTCCTCCCCACACACCCCCTACATAGATCAAGTGACCCGTGGGGGCACTAGGTGTCCAAAGCAGAACTTCGCTGCTGGTGTAACCGTACACCAACCCACCAAAGTTCTCTCCTGATCGACCTACAGTTACCGAACCTGACGCGTGGAACATCCGGCCGTTTGAAACAGTAGTGTCCCTTACCTTTAAAGAATACACATACTGTAGTTATTATCAAATGCATTTTTTCTGAGGTTTTTTCCAGTCGCGTCACGTTCATTATTGACAGCGGCAACAATACCGGATCCTTAACCACAACCTTTTTTATAAGTGGATTCAGCACAGCAAGCCTGTCAGAATTGGAGCATTTATGTATACTTGAGACAAAACTTAGATACGGTACATTGCTGTAGCTCTACGTAGATAGTAAAACAATATAGATACAGTGGCAGCGGTATATAGTATATGTACTTTCGAAAAAAAAACTTGCAATTAACGGCACACGAAATACACGTGAATTTTGAACAGATTAACAGTGTTTCCTACCACATTATGTGAATATAATCTACATAAAAATTTCTTCATACAGTGTACTACTCGTAATTGTTGTCGCTTTACTTGTCCAAAACTCTCGGAATAACTGACCTCGAAAGCGGGTATAGTAATTTTAAATATGTAAACAAGCCACGCCATTTTATTGGGCTTATGAAGGATTTAAAAAGAATTTCAGAGACATGTGAAGTAAGATACCTTCAGTAAATTGTATACGGATATTTTGGTATACAGGCACAGAATGTGGTAGGATGAAAGGAGGAAAAACGAATCGGACACTTGCCTAGTGGAGATTGCTAAGTCCATACGTACATGTACATGCATGTACCCCCTCGTATTTTCCATGTCCATTTCAAGTTCTTTCATATTATCGTTCAAATCGGTTATTGAATGTCTTTGTAAATCAGGTTATACATGTACATTATACATGTATATACATGCAATAAACGCAAAGTACATACAACATGCATAGTATTTATGAGTCGATGATGAGGAAAAATGAATTGATCTGTGATTTACTCTGCATTGCATAGACTTAATGCATGTAGATAACTCTGCCTAAGAAAACGAGTTGATCACGTTCGTGTTTTGTTTATGCTTGACGTAGCTGACAGAATTGATCGTGACGCGACTGAAAAACCGGATCAAATTTGATTTAATTATATTTTTACGGGGGTTGATCTCGTTCTTTTTAATTCAAAATTGTTTTGCGAGGACTTTATTTCGTTATTTTAAATATGGCCACACATAATAAACTGATATGAGCAAATGAAAATGATTTGTCATTCATAAATGTTAGTATTCAAACTATATACATGTAAATTTATTTCCATTCGATTCTTCTTCCGACTTTATTTAAGATTATAATGCTAAAAATAAAAAAGCCTAATGTTTCTCAAGTTTTGGCAAAAAATTGTCACATCACACTAAGCGATTAAAGAAGTGTTTAATAGAAACTGTTCTTGATTTTTTTATATCGGTTCTGACTTATTTTTACGTCTTTGTGTATGGATTTGTTGTTAAAATCCCAAAATTAAATATTGATTTAATTTCTATTAATTCATTGAACACGTGAATCAAATTTTTGACAAATCATTTTAGTTAATGGTTTCATTGAAAAAAAGGGATTTTACTAAACTTGCCTGAACAGATACTAGATAGTTATCCAGATCAATTGGTAGTATTGTTGGCATTCGACCGGTTGTTGCGTCACCCGCGTTTAAAGTGAACGAATAGTCAGTGTGAAGGTCAAATGGAGACAGGATCCATTGTTTAACTATGACATCAGCGTCTGAATACCTTAACGATTCTGCTCCCCAGCCATCCGAAAAACATGTCACAAAGTCATCTGAAACAACATTAAATTTTCATCATTTAATTGTATGTGGAATGTAAATTAATCCATTTAAAAAAATAAAAGGAACCCTTTCTAATCATATCCAGAAATATAATTAAATAAACTCATTTTATTCAACATCGCAAATTATAGACAACGTGAGCTAGTTGAGGTACAACTTAATCAATCTGTCTTCAACCGGAAGATCCTCCTTTTAACTGTATTTGAGCTGCAGAGCAGGCATAAATGTTAATCGCCAAGAACATTCATCGCCAATAGCGATTAAACGTTGCGTAAAATGCTGTCTGTCAAGTCCAGAGATAATATTGGGGCTGTATGAAAAGACGGGAGAGGATGGGCGTACGAACTAGAGGGAAAGGCAGCGAGAAGCAGTTCAGCAAAAGCAATCGTATTTCACAATGCTAAAGTAAGTTGTACCGAAAAAGATGGAGACATTCTACTTATTCATCATCCTTCCTACCCAGAATATTTGGCTATTAATGATTTCATTGATCCCAATCTATGTTCAGTACAGCATGTTAATTTGTTTAGCTGCCCTCATGTTATGGCAAACCAAATTTGCAAACTCCAAACTCTTATTTAATAATAATACAACATGCCAGTTGTCGAAGTCATCTATCAATCATAATCCAAGTCTTAAATGTTTTAAATCTGATCTGCGAGCTTGATTAGAACCAAAGGCAGACCCATGTCTCCACCGCTCAACAACTGCATATTGCATAGTTCTTTACCACCATCAACACACAAAGCATATTTACCGGCTTTAAATTATTTTAGTTTTGTTGGTCTTTGCCAGTTACAGAATACAGCAGCTGCATTTTATTGGATATATCTCAATTTTTAAAAAAGCATACGGAACAGTGGCACTGTACCTAACTGCTTTATGTAACATTTGTACAAAGAAAGGTCATCAACACACTACCCAATATTTTCACAGTTACCAAATGTTTGAAAAGTTTCGGAAATCGGCTAGGGTAACTTAAGATAAAAAAAAATATCACATTGCTTGAACTATATTCCATGATTGCATCGTTCCTTACGCCCTATATGCAACTCAGCACTTGAGTTGGTCTTATTTTCAGTAGGTCACATTGACACATTTTGGCTCGTTAAGAGTCAACAAAACACTGGTCCATCAAGCTATGGATGCATATCAAAATCAACATAATCTGCCAAATCATCATCCAAAAGTACAAAGCAGACTAGACGGGGTTTTTCTGTTCTGGTTATACTCCACGCCAAACATGTTCAACAAGTCAAATTAAAGTCATTAAAACATATTTACCTCTTAAGGGGAAATTTTTGACAAACCCTCAGTTTGTTAACTTATTTAAACTCAAACCCGCTTATATAATACAAGGTTAAACCTGTTTTACAAAAACCATTGCATTTTTGGGAGCCCCCTGGTCATTAAGGTCACTCAGTTTTAGAATGTTTATGGCAACAGAGTACGCTAAACTAGGTCTGTCAGAGTCTGAAATAAATACCAAGGAAAATTGCGTCTTATCAGTATCTTATTTGAGTTGCATAGTAACACAAGAATAGCCTGTTTACTAATCATTCCAAATTTTTTGTAGGATCTCATATAATATGGATTGTGGGAATCAACGTCCCTTTGGGCATGCCATCATGTTGCATCCCAAATACCTGGGGAAAGTACACTTTGTAACCGTAATTTTCCTGATATATAGTAACTTTGCTTGGCCGTAAGGGAATTTATTCGGATGAACTGGACAATGCATTCTCATATTTTAGTACATTATTAACTTCTCATTATTATATCAAACCACATTGGTTCTGAATAACTTCACAATACCATATTAAGCGAACATACAGCTGATTCACATTATACAGTTCAGTTTGTATCACTATAATGTGCCCCTTCCAGGCACCACATTAATATGTTTATCTATGTTGCCGAGGTTGTATTAACCGGTGCACCACCCTCAGCATCATGAAAAACACCAAAAGAATTAAAGTCAATAACACCATTACAAAGTTCATTGTCTTTTAGGTTAGCAGTATAACTGTTGTTACATCAACAATGATCCGACCATAAACAATTACAATGTTTTCGTTTGTTTTAATGGATATATTAAAACTAATGTATGAATAAACATTGTTAATTCTGTAAAAGATGCAAATCACGCATATCGTACACTTTGCAAAACTAGATAAAAGTCAGAAATTCAAAGATCAGTGTTTACACTTTTTTATGAAGATACATGTATTTGTTTTCCTGTGAAACTGTGTGAAATATTTTCGCAATCCATTTGGTATATAAACAATGGGGTGCATTATTCTAATATTCAAGACTATTATAGATATTTAAACTTACTGTTTTTATTCGGAGACCAAATTGTAATGGAGGTCTGTGTGATGGCGTAGACAACTCCGCAGATATGTTCTGTGTGGGTTAAAGATGTTGTTAGTCCGCCATCATCCACGGTGAGAGGTACCACGCCTGAAAAACACAACACGGGGGAGGGGGGATTACATTATCGGTCATCTTTTTCAAGAAATCTGTTTAAGTGATTATAAAAATAATTAGGAAAGCATGAAATAAGCCAATAGTTTACAGAACAAAAACCATCAACTTCATTTTAAATGTTAGGTGCATAACCTCGTGACGTAACGTCGAGTTTCGTCATTCTTTTCAGTGATGTCATAAGTACATGCTGTATTATTCTGTCCTTATGTCTTTACTCTTTAACGATGCTGAATTGAAATTTATAGTTTTAAAAATTATTCAGTATTTACTTTAACTATTCCAATGTTGAAAAAAAATGAATTTTGACAAATGTTGCGATAAGGGGGAACGGCGCACTTGTTTATTCTTTTATATGTATAATGTTTCTCATACATTGAAGTAATATTTTTTAACAAGAGGCCCAGGGGCCACATCGCTCACCTGAGCAACAATACCTTAACTGTGATCAAATAAGCATTACAGTATCAAAATCAAAATATCTTGACAACTAAGTACAGTAGATCTTGCTCAAAAAATTTTAAAAAATTTACCGATTTTTATCCACAAGCCCCTTTTGTTGTTGTACCTGTAAGAAGATTTTTCCTAATTCCTATATAACGCCCCCCCCCCCCACTTTTTGGCCCCACTTTTCTCTAGGGAATCATGGTTTGATCAAACTTTAATCTGCACAACCCGTGCTCTCACACAAGTAACTGCTTTTTGGACTGAAAACTTCCCCAGAATATTTTTAAAGATTTTCTCTATATATTCCTACGTAAAAATTTATCCCCCCATTGTGGCCCCGCCCTACCCCCGGGGACCATGATTTAAACAAAATTGAATCTACACTCTTTGAGGATGCCTCTACACAAGTTTGACCTTTTCTGGCTTAAAAGTTTTTGAGAAGAAGATTTTTTAAGATTTTCTCTATATATTCCTATGTTAAAATTTATCCCCCCTATTGCAGCCCCACCTTACCCCTGAGGACCATGATTTTAAAAAAACGTAAATCTACACTATCTGAGGATGCTTCCACTCTAATTTTAGCTTTTCTGGCCTTATAGTTTTGGAGAAGAAGATTTTTAAAGATTTTCTATATATATTTCTATGTAAAAATTCATCCCCCCATTGTAGCCCCACCCTACCCCCGGAGACGATGATTTAAACAAACTTGAATTTGAGTTTTTCTGGCCTAATATATTTTAAGAAGAAGATTTATAAAGATTTTCTTTATATATTCCTACGTAAAAATTCACCCCTCATTGTGGCCTCATCCTACCCCTGGGGACCATGATTTAAACAAACTTGATTCTAAACTGTCTGAGGATGCTTCCACTCAAATTTGAGCTTTCCTGGTCTAATAGTTCTTTAGATTTTTAAAGATTTTCTCTATATATTCTTATGACAAAATTCACACACACACACACCCCTTTTTGTGGCCCCGCCCTACCCCCGGGACCATGATTTGAACAAATTTGAATCTACACTGTCCTAGGATGCTTCCACACAAGTTTTAGCTTTTCTGGCCAAATAGTTTTTGAGAAGAAGATTTTTAAAGATTTTTTCTATATATTCCCATGTAAAAATTGATCCCCCATTTTAACCCCACCCTACCCCCGGGGACAATGATTTGACCAAATTTGAATCTACACTATCTTAGGATGCCTCCACACAAGTTTAAGCTTTTCCGGCCAAATAGGTTTTGAGAAGAAGATTTTTAAAGATTTTCTCTATACATTCTTATGTAAAAATCCATCCCTCCATTGTGGCCTTACACTACCCCCGGGGACCATGATTTGAACAAATTTGAATCTACACTACCTGAGGATGCTTCCATACAAGTTACAGCTTTTCTAGCCTAATAGTTTTTGAGAAGAAGATTTTTGAAAAATACCAACAAATTTTCAATAATTCTAAATTTTCTCCCCTTTAAAGAGGGTGTGGCCCTTCATTTGAACAAACTTTAATCCCCTTCACCAAGTGATGCTTTGTGCCAAGTTTGGTTGAAATCTGCCCAGTGGTTCTGGAGAAGAAGATGAAAATGTGAAAAGTTTACAACAACGCCAACGACAACACCAACGCCAACGACGACAGACTGCGGACAAATTTTGATCAGAATAGCTCACTTGAGCTTTCAGCTCAGGTGAGCTAAAAAGGATGTTATAATTGAATTACAATTTGATTGTAAATCGACTAAACAGTGTTTGTTGTTAACACTTAGCTCAATCATTGGATGATATTGTACAGTTTAATTATGGTTGCGACGATGACTCATTCTTCAGATCTTGGAATCTTTACACAAAAGCACTTTTTCAAATTCTGTACTGCTAATTAGTTTGAATCATTAGCAAAAAAAAATTTTAATGACAATTTAGAAGGAATGTCAAATTTACTCGGAAAGACTAGTCAATTAATCGGTGACTTTAGTCGAGAATATTCGAAAATATTCATTGATCTATTTGAAACTGTTTGTATCTAAATAAAATACTGTCATTGTCACATACATCGTGTATTCATATTAAAAAACATATAAAAACAAAGTATGCAAATTGAGTAACGCGCGTTAGTGCGTTATGAAATTTGTATGCACACACCGCTGCAGTTATGAGACTATATCTTTCAAAAAATAATGATTCAATGCTTAACTATTATATCTGTTGCATGAATAAAACCTGCACAGATAAGCCATTGATTATATAAACAAAGGGTTGTATCATTTTGATATTCAAGTTTTACGTAATCTTTTAAACTTACTGTTTTCATTCGGAGACGAAACTGTAATGGGAGTTTGAAAGAATAATGCCTGCACAGATATAACAGAGACGAGTTAAAACATTTTTTAGCCACTTAGTCAACTCCCCTGCCAAAATGTATTGTTTGAATAAAAACATGTTAGGCTTTAAAAAAAATACGTACTTTTCAAATTCAGCCTTATGATCTACTGGAAACTGTCTAAGCATCATAAAAAGATTAAAGTTGGTTCATGTTCATAAAGCAAACAGCAAAATACCCGTGTTATTTATAGACTTTTTTTTTGACTGTCATTCTTTGAAATCCAGCATATAGATACCTATTTGTGGATTAATTTTTACAATGACATTGACTTTTAAATGGATTTAGTTGGCAAAGGAAATACTGCCATAACGCATTATTAACAGCTCATTACAGCGACGTTTTTTATAGAAAGGTGGTGTACATAACAACGACATTTTTTATTCTTAAGATTCAGTTAAAACTCTTTAAAAGATTCATGCTTCCATGAGTAGATTCTCTTGAGACATAGGGAAAACTGACAAATCAATAAAATGGAATAATTTTTTTTTTTGGAAAGCATACAGTGCAAGTTGACAATAATTGAGTTTTCATGCAAGTTACATGTGTATGTCTTCCCGAATTTCCACACTTGGCTCTGATTATGCGTATTTAAAAAAAAATACCTACGTAGCTCTTAACAAACTTGAGATCTAGCAATGACTTTTTAGTTCAATAAAGATGTCAACCTGCGCCTTCCGTTTGATATGAAATTCTGTACATTGAACTATTGGTTACTATTCATATGTACAACCTATAGAACATGTCTTTAAGACAAGCTCGATATTTACTCATTTTATTTGATGCATTTTACATTTTCACCATCCAACCCGCGCACTGAGTTCAGTATGTATGCATTAATGGGAAGTATTGAAAGCATCACTAATGACTTTACCTGCAATGTGATGATGGTTCCATTATGGTTAATTTCATATTTAACCATATGCTATGTTTGACCAGTTGCTAGTATGGTTATACATCAGAGATCATTAAAAATGTAATTAAATATGTACAAAGTATTACGAACACACGGGTTAAAAACATAAAGCATGTATTAATGAATGCCTGAACTGAGAGAAAAAACACTTTGAAGACAGACGAGACAACAAGATATGCTGATCTTCGACCTTTGGGGGTGTGGGAGGGGGCAGAGTTAATGTAACTATTAACACGTTACAGGCCATGCGTAATAATATATTATGAACAAAATGCATGAGCTAACAGGGAGGAAGAAGAAATTGAGGACAGAGAGGATAACAATTGGTCTACGATTTTCGGGGTTTGGATAGGGGTCATTATTAATGTAACCATGGTACCTGTTGCTTCCGTAACGTAACCTCCACTCACATACACCTGGGCGGTGACGAAATCGGGATAAGTATAGGTTCCCAGACAGTGAGGAACAGTCTGGTGTGGCGCACCTTAATATTGGAAAAAAAGTCCAATTTCAGCCTCATATAAAATCTTATTCACCTTAGAACCATTCATTTCTTCATGTTTCAATTTTAAATATGTTTCTAAAGACATAAGTTTGTGTTTTTAGCCAAAAAAAAGTAATTTGTACGTAAAATAAACAGTGATCTAAAATTCATTTGTAATTTAAAAAGAATGAAATAGTTTCCTTAAAATCTAAATGATTTGACATTTAAAAAATAATCAACAGCAATTTGACGTACTGTTGGATATCGTGAGCCTGGCCTCGTGATTTGGAGTTGGCCAGTCTGATGCTCGCCAGGCTCTTATCCTGACGCTGCCAGTTATGAAGGCGCCATGGAAAGGACCAGAATATGATCCTGGACCTAAAGAAAACATTTAGAGTTAGTTTCAATTAAATTTTGGATGGATTGGTTATTGCTGATTACGAATTAGAATAATTATGAATAATTTTTTTCATTTATAAACATAATCTTATAAACCGTATGTATGTTTATGCTCAAATTGATAAACATGGACTGATGAATGCATAAAGATAAATATGTTTGGACAATACTGTCTACATAGTTACCAGTTGTAACAATGCGGCCAATTCCAGCACTATCATCCTTTTCGATAGGAATAAAAACTTTAACATGAACATTGTTATAAAGATAAGCTACGCCTCCGTACTCCGCCAAAATGTCGTCATCACTTTGACCTGACCCGATTCCGGGGAATATGTACTCCTGTCCCGCTTCAACCACCTTGACCTGGACGTCTACTTTCCCAGGTATCTCACCGAGGGGGTGGGGAATGTACACCGGGCTAGTTCCATTGATCGTTAATGTATACCAGGAGCTGATGAAAGGTGGATTAATCCCATTGTCTGGAATAGTAAGTAAAGTTCATAATCAGGGTTAATAAGATAAATAAATACCAATTAAAACCATATTTTATTTGCGTGCGATGATTATTGCGAGAGATTCGTTGGTACAGAATTTATCAGTATTCTTGTAATATATATGTCGGTCACAAAATAACGTTAAAGTCCGCTGGATAATCATTTGCAAATTGCCAGGTAAAGCGGAGGTTTTCAGCATCACGATAGAGTAGCTGCTAGGTGCTCGAAAACAACTCAAGTTGGATACTATTGCATTTGCAATATATTAATGACCAAAAGCAGCTTGATCCTGAACTGTGTTTGATGTCATTAACAATTACTCGTACTAAGCATGAAACATCATTTTTGAAAAGGGTAGATGGCAGTTCCTTCGATGTAAGAGGTTTATACAGGGGCAGTTCCCTTCCTTCTTTGTTTCCATGCTTGCATACAATTGTTTGAAATTATATGGGTATAAATGTTAATATATGAACAAGCATTTACTTACGATCAAGTCTATATTCGCATACAACATGATTACGATTCGGTCACGGTCTAGTTGTCTGAAGGTTTATTAGCCCGAAAGCCCACTAGTCCGAAGGTAGTTTGAATGTTACACGTGAAATAAGTTTGAGAAATCTTTTCGGAATTAATTTCATCCAGATATAAAAATTCGTCATAAGTATTAAATGCAAAAAGTAGCTAAAATTATTCAAATTTAACCAGTTAATATTTAATGATTCGGTTTTTGATACCAACAATTTACGTGTTTGCTTTGGATTTAATTACTGCAACAAAGTACATGTATACAATGATCATTTCTCCAAAAGTCTCAACGTACATGTAGTACTATGTTTTAACCACCTTTTAAAATCTGTAATTTCTAACTTAAGATAAATAAACTCCCTAACTACTTCATGAATACAATATATATTTTCCCCGTTCAAAATACATGTATTTGTATATAATTTATTCATTCACTTTCTTGAAATTATAATTATTGACTTTAGTTTATGTAGATACTTAAGGATTTTTTTCGTTTCAATGTTATTTATTGCCCCCCCCCCCCCCCACTTTTCATCTTCCCAAGTCAAGAGTGTCTGATCCGCTTCGCTCTACATAAGCTCTTGACCGAATATGCAAGGGGTAATAGAAACCTCACATGCTGGTTGGTGTCATAAAGGTTTGCTTGATCCAATGATTAACGTTGTTTCAAGAATAATGTTAATTGTGCATTGATAAATGTTGAACCGTTGTCAAATAATTTTTAGACAGACTAGAAAGTATCTGACTTACTGATATCGATTTATCGTCCGACTCGGAATGAACCAATCCGATCACTATTTACACAACTTAAACAACCTATTTGATGACTCCATCCTTGGTATCTGAAAATTGCATAGATCTTATTCTTTAATCATATATTGTATGAGCAATTTAAAACTTGCTATTCCAATTTTAGTTATAAAAAAGCTCCAGTTCAAAAACATCATCCTTAATCCTAACATAACGTTCATGGGCAACAAAAGATTAAATAAAGAGCCAGAAATTTGAATATCAGAAAAAAAGTTATTATGTATAAAGATTTACAAAAATAAAATTACAGATCTATATAAAGAGACAACAATTTATATTATTGTACTCTCTTTTCGTTGTATTCTGTGTTCGAAAGCTCCATGAACTTGGTACGGTGGAAAATGATTAATCAAACCTGACCCTTTTAGTAAACATTTACTACATCGACTAATGAACATTCGGACTAGTGGGCTTTCTGACTAATGAACCTTCGAACTACTGGACCTTGGGGCTAATGAACCTTTCGGACTAGTGAGCCTTCGGACTAATGAACCTTCGGACTAGTGGGCCTTCGGACTAATGAACCTTCGGACTAGCGGGCCTTCGGACTAATGAACCTACTGGGCAGACCCCAACCTGCGTTTATAAACATCACTTAAATTCATAGATGTATTGATATTTATCATAACCTTATTTGGTATGAGCCATAAAATCAGTATAATATCAGTGAATGATGTACAAGATTCTAAGTTAAGGAAGACAATATTCTTTTCAACGATACCTAACTATGTAAAATGTTTGATTTATAATGAACCCTTTTATTTTGTTCAAATATTTTATTAAAACGTCTTTTGTTTTAAAGTATCAGTGTATTGTTATATGTAAGATAATATGCCTAATTTATGCGATAAAAAAATAATCACAAAATTTTCAATTCAATTTTACACCGAATCTACATGTGAAATGACAAGATTTCATATTTTTATTTGGATCTTTTTTAAACGAGAGACGACTTTAAATTACCAAAACATTAGGTACATGTAAAGATAATTGATATTCATGATGAATTGAAAGAAATACAGACTACTTACTATAAGATGGAAGATAAATCCAAAATATGAATAACACAAAGAATATCTTTTTCTGAATTCTTCTGACGTTTGTGAAACTGGAGTCCATTATGCGATCTCTTGCAAAAACTAAAATTGAGTCTTACATTATTAACATTCAACTTTAATGTCGATCGATTGATCATAACAATAGACGTTCTAATTATTTTTTTTTTCATCGTCGAGTATTTGGAGAAACAAGGTCTGTCTATAATTTCGATTGTCAATACAATTAGTGTTTACATAGTCATTGAAATTCACTACTCAATTCCATAGACAAAATATAAAAAAGTCCTATCTTTATTTGTAAATATTTACTTAATCGTTCCTTTGTTCATCAGTATTCTGACTCGTCGGCTTTAAGTCATGATTTTTTTGTATGTTTAATATTGCACTCTATGCGTTAATGAAGCTCCAAAATGCATAATATCCACTTTTCCAGGTCCAATTATTTAACACACATTCTTCTTATTTCTTGTTTATTACACTTATTTTTCATCACCTATAGCTTTGCCAACGTGAATGTTATTTTCTTAGTTAAGGGGAAATTATGGCGACTGAAAACTTCTCAATTCGAACACCCTCATTAATACGTTTTGTATGTTTTGATAATTTAATTAATGGAATAATTCGATACATACATTGTATAAGATGTATTTTACAGTGTTGAATTTGAACCTTTGTTGCATGAATATTTGTAAATAGAAATTAAGATAACTAAACGAATTGACTTTTTGACAAAAAAGTACATTACACATTACAACAAAATATCTAATGTTCTTCATGCAAGAAAGAAATTAAGAAATCAAAAGGAATAGTCTTACTTGTAGTGTTGCAAAGAGTTAGCTTGTACATCAAAGGTGAGAATTCTCTTTAGCTTTGTATATTTATATAATTCGCCAATATACTTTTGCTATGTACAGAGTTGATCAAACAAACGCAATTACAATTACATATTTAAATGAGATTTATTGTGCTCAGGTAACAAAGTTAAATATTTATGCAATTAAGATTATCATGCAAAATACACATCTGTATTTATTTTATTTGACACGTTACAGTGGCTGTGGTTTTCATTCAACAATACCTAACTGACACCTTACAAGGTTGTTATCAATAAAAATGTTTTTTAGAGAAGCATAAAGTTTTACAAAAATGCTATAATATAAAATAAATCCATCAGATCTACTTTTTGTATTTTCAGCGCATGCTAAAGGCCAGTGGTTATTGCTTTAACATCATGAAAAACCAAGAATTAAATATGTATTTTTAAAATTAAAAGTTAACCAATAAAATGATATACATGTTATATTGACAGCTTGAACAGTCAATCTTTAAATTTGTATTGTCTATTTCTCTTGCGATTATAAGTTCCTTTATTGAATATTGTGTTATGTTTTTGCTGAATTTGCTGCGTTTATTCAGCCACAAGTTCACGTAGAAATTGTTAGTTACTAATTTCGAAATGTCAATGTAAAATATTTTTTCTTAGTAACTAACTAACTAAATCACATGCTTAAACATTATTTCAGTTTGAATCACAAATCAATTTTTACACTAGTTATCACCTACTCACAAAATGGACACTGTCAGATGTATACTAATTTTATTAATGTTAGGTTTTGAAAATGATTTTTGTATCTAATTTCATGCTTAGAATTAAAGGTTTGTAATTTTTACCTTATGGAAAATTTTAGATAAGGGTGGGGCTTAAATAGAGAGATGTGAAATCATCAAGGGCTTGCTCCGAACACCGCTAATCCACATTTGGGTTTCCCAAATTTATGAAAACAGATATAAAAAAATAAAGTGAACTTATTCTACAAAAACTATCTCGGTACATTGTGTTACTAGTAAGCATTTCATTTTGTTAATTTTAACAGATAATTGATTAATTAAACCAGATAATCCGTCAGAATGTGGAATATACATGTACAAGCAACCATGTTATGACAGAGTATGTCTTTTTTCTCCGTTGATCCCAGTTCCAATTGTACTTTTCTTAATTTAATTTCTAGTAATTACGGGCAGCAGATTAAAATTCAGTAACTTATCTTTGTATATACCGAGCGTGTTTTTGCCTATTTCCTAAAACAACCGACTTTGATTCATAGCTATATAGAAAGTGACAATGTTGATATCTACAAGAGCCAGTTCTATTCCGTTTATCGATTGATTTAAACCCCTACTTGTATAACATGCCCAGTAACCTTGATTATCTTATTTGTGGTGAAATGAAATGAAACTGATTCTAATCGGACTTTTTTCAACGGAGACAAATACCTCCAGCAGTGTCAAGATTTTTTTTTTAATTCCAGGATTTTTCATTTTCATTTGCCTATAGGACTTAATCCGTTGATAAATACTGAATAAAAACTTCTAAATTAAATCAATGGCTTTCGTTTGATTCGTTTTGAAACTGTATTTCGATGACACCAACCGCTGTTCTGGCTAAAGAGTTAGAGGTCTTATAGGTCACGTAGTCGTAAAATTGTAATCAAAATGAGGATAAGGCACTGAAAAACCACATATTTGAACAAAAGTCACAGAAAGGTCATTAAGATATGGATGAAAAGCCGTTGAAGTGTGGATTAAAATTCTCTAAAAGAATAACTTAAATGTGCATTAAAAACCACTGGGATATAGAACTTAACCAATAGACATTGAAAGGCCACTTAAATAGAGAGGAAGAATCTATGAAATGTTACTGAAACTAGAATGTAAGGTCACTAATTGGTTATTAAAAACAGTAAATCTATGTTTGTTTGTTCATTACCTTAAAACAAACATAGAAATAAAACTTTGTTAGATATTTATGATACTTTTTTGGCAATGTCAATAAATCTTAAAACTGATCAAAACAATAAATGCATTTTAACATGACAAGAAATATTATGGAGCAACAACATTGAAATAAAATATCTTCTATGAAATAGAGTCGATTTATTTCTAATATTTAAACCAGCAAGAACATTAAAATAAAATATCTGCTATGAAATAGAGTCAATTTATTTCTATCATTTTAATTCCCGTATAATGTTGATATATTCCACTAGATATGACCCCATTGTAAAAAATACAAACTGTTGCACAGTATATAAAAGTTATCGACTTTTTTAAAGAAACCCTTTCAATGCTGTTATGGTTAAACTTCATATCAGTCTTTATTTTTTTTTTATAAAATATTTTAAGTTTACTTAAGATCGATAGCAATGTTAGCATCAATTTAAGATTTAAATATTCAATGACATTTAAAGATAAAATGTTTGTTTATTTGTTTTTATGTAATTTATTTTTATTATTATTATTATGATAAGCAAAACGGTCTTTAATAATGATAATTGTTCTGACATCAAAATGATTGTATTGGGAATCTTAACAAGACAATGCATCCAGAAATTAAGGGTTTTATTTTTAATCAGATAAAGTAATAACGCCCAAAACCGTGAATTTAGATTTAAATGCAACTTCTGTGTTTCTTTTATTAAAGTGGTAAATTAACATGTCCCTTAAATGTTAATGGAAAATCGCTGAAATTTGATTTTTAATTCACTAATTGGTATTTAATAAAAAATTTGATTTTTAATTCACTAATTGGTATTTAATAAAAAATTTGATTTTTAATTCACTAATTGGTATTTAATAAACAATTAATGTTTGATTTGTTGCTCACTTAAATTGAGTGATTTTTTGTCAGTTGTGTACTTTTTGGCAATATTGAAAACAGTAAAAATTGATCAAAATTATATTCATTTTAAATAAAATGATTCACACTGAAACTATACTGAAATAAAATGAAATATCAAATGAAAAACTACATCAATGATAGGTAGCTCAAGGAGAAGGCCTTTCATGTAATAGACTTCATTACGAATCAAAAGGAAATGTAGACCACTAACAAATGCAAAGGGTTTTCTTTGTGAATCTGTGTATTTGTACTATTTGCTTTAAAACTTATACTGTGTATACAGAGTCGATCAAACAATTGCAACAATAACATATTACACTAAAGTAAAGAATTTTAAGCTCAAATTACAAAGTTAAATATTTATTCAAGTTGCAATTACATAATCACAAAATATTACAACTGGTAATTGATACAATTGGGCAAGAAACATGGCCGTCGTTTGTTAAATTTATCAATAAGTAATTGACACCTGCATGACGTTGCCATTAATCTTAATGTTCTAAGAAACATCTAGATTAGAAAAGTACATTGATGAAAAATGTATATATCATAAACTCTGCAGATATAATTCAGTGGTTAAAATTTGATCCCAACAAGTTTTTGATCTTCCGAAAATTAAAACCTGTCCCGATTTCTTTTTCTAAATAACCAAAACAAAGAAATTCTTAAAATCTCGAACTCCAATCTATTGTCAAATTTATGATTGCATACTGTAGAATTGAGTGAAAATTTTCCCAATAGCATGATAAAAAAACCAAAACCAACCGTTTTTTTTAATCTTATCGTTCATCTTAAGAGGTTAATTATTGATCATTACGAATCATGAGTGCAATTAGTTTTGCCTTTTCAGCTGCATTTATTTCCTATTTCAGGCTAGTTACTTATTCAAATCTAATTTGTTTTCACCTGTCACACTTTCGTAACCGTTTGTCATAAATCGGCCTAGCAATCTTTGACAATCCTCATAGGTGGGACCAAAAAATTCTATGGTTTTGGGATTCTAAATACGACAATACTTTCGGTAATCCAAATTTTATTTTTTTTACATTTGCGTGAACTCCCGTCGTTACATCAGTACTTTGATTTTTATCCTAGCTTTTTTAATTTAATTTCTAGTAATTATGAGCAGCAAATTAAAATTCAGTAACTTATCTTTCCATGTACCGAGCGTGTTTTTGCCTATTTCCTAAAACAACCGACTTTGATTCATAGCTATATAGAAAGTGACAATGTTGATATCTACAAGAGCCAGTTCTATTCCGTTTGTCTATTGATTTAAACCCCTACTTGTATAACATGCCCAGTAACCTTGATTATCTTATTCATGGTGAAATGAAATGAAAATGATTCTAATCAGACCTTTTGTCAACGGAGACAAATACGTCTAGCAGTGTCATTTTTTTTTAATTCCAGGAATTTTCGATTTCATTTGCTTATACCACTTAATCCGTTGATAAATAATGAATAAAAAACTTCTAAATAATATCAATAGCTTTCATTTGAATGATAAACAGCTTTGAATGATGTAATTAGTCTTGAAACTGTATTTCGGTGACACCAACCGCTGTTTTGGCTAGAGAGTTTGAGGTCTTAGGTCACGTTGTCGTAGAATTGTAATTAAAATGAGGATAAAGCACTGAAAAACCATATATTTGAACACAAGTCACAGAAAGGTCATTAAGATATGGATGAAAAGCCGTTGAAATGTGGATTAAAAGTCTCTAAAAATAACTTAAATGTGCATTAAAAACCACTGGGATATAGAAACTTAACCAATTGACACTGAAAGGCCACTTACATAGAGATGAAGAATCCATGAAATGTTACTGAAACTAGAATGTAAGGTCACTAATTGGTTATTAAAAACAGTAAATCTATGTTTGTTTGTTCGTTACCTTGAAACAATCATAGAAATAAAACTTTTTTTTACTTTTTTGGCAATGTCAATCAATCTTAAAACTGATCAAAACAATAAATGCATTTTAACATGACAAGAAATATAATGCAGCAACAACATTGAATTAAAATATCGTCTTTGAAATAGAGCCAATTTATTTCTATCATTTAAATTCCGGTATAATGTTGATATATTCCACTAGATATGACCCCATTGTAAAAATTACAAACAGTGCACAGTATATAAAAGTTAGCGAGTTTTTAAAGAAACCCTTTCAATGCTGTTATGGTTAAACTTCATATCAGTCTTTATTTTTTTTTTCTATAAAAATATTTTAAGTTTGCTTAAGATCGATAGCAATGTTAGCATCAATTACATATTTAAATATTCAATGATTTTTAAAGATAAAATGTTTGTTTATCTGTTTTTAGGTAATTTATTTTTATTATTATTATAATAAGCCAAACGATCTTTCATAATCATAATTGTTCTGACATCAAAATGATTGTCTTGGGAAACTTAACGAGACAATGAATCCAGAAATTAAGGGTTTCTTACATTGCGTGAATTTTTAATCAGATAAGATAATAACGGCCAAAAACCATGAATTTAGATTTAAATGCAACTTCTGTGTTTCTTTTATTAAAGTGGTAAATAAACATGTCCCTTAAATGTTAATGAAAAGTCGCTGAAATTTGATTTTTAATTCACTAATTGGTATTTAATAAACAATTAATGTTTGATTTCTTGCTCACTTAAATTGAGTGATTTTTTTGTCAGTTGCGTACTTTTTGGCAATATTGATAACAGTAAAAATTGATCAAAACTATTTTTCATTTCTAATACAATGATTCACACTGAAACTATACTGAAATAAAATGAAATATCAAATGAAAAACTACATCAATGATAGTTAGCTCAAAGAGAAGGCTTTTCATGTAACAAACTTCATTACGAATCAAAAGAAAAATGTAGACCATTAACAAATGCAAAAAGTTTTCTTTGTGAATCTGTGTATTTGTATTATTTGCTAAAATACTTATACTGTGTGTACTGAGTCGATCAAACAATTGCAACAATTATATTTTAAATTAAAGTAAAGGTTCTTAAGCTCAAATTACAAAGTTAAATATTTTTCAAGTTGCAATTACATAATCACAAAATATTACAACTGGTAATTAATGCAAATGGACAAGAAACATGACCGTCGCTTGTTTAATTCATCAATACGTTACTGACACCTGCACGACGTTGCCATTAATCTTAATGTTCTAAGAAACATCTAGATTAGCAAAGTACATTGTTGAAAAATGTTTACTTAATATTATAAACTCTGCAGATATCATTCAGTGGTTAAAAATTGATTCCAACAAGTTTTTTATCTTTAAATTTTAAAATTGAAAACCTCTCCCGATTTCTTTTTCTAAATAACCAAATCAAAGTAATTCTTAACATCTCGAACTCCAATCTCTTGTCAAATTTATAATTGCATACTGTAGAATGAAGTGAAAATTTCCCCAATAGTATGATAAAAACGACAAAACCAATCGGTTAAAATTCTTATCGTTCATCTTAAGAGGTTTATTTTTGATCATTACGAATCATTTGTGTAATTATTTTTGCCATTTCAGCTGCATTTATTTACCTAAGTCCATTTCAGGCTAGTTACTTATTCAATTCTAATTAGTTTTCGCCTGTCACACTTTCTAACCTTTTTGTCATAAATAAGCCTAACGATCTTTGACAATCCTCATAGGTGGGACCAAAAAATTCTATTGTTTTGGGATTCTAAATAAGAAAATACTTTCGGTAATCCGATTTTTTTTAACATTTGCGAGAATTTTAAAATACATAATGGTAACCGAACAGTTCTTGAAATTAATAGAAAACCCATGTCATTCATCAATATTAAATTACTTGTTTGTCATTGAAAACTATTTTTAAAAATGTGGGATATGCCTTTACTCTTCCTGTTTGTTATGCAAGCAGGAAAATAAGTGGCTTAAGGCCTCGAATGTCATCTATTGGATCGTTTTGCTTTTCTTCTGCTCTGAAATCCTTTTATGGTATGATGGTTATTTGGGAGATGATTTTAATCAACTCTTCTATGCAGTTACTCTGACAAACCCGTAGTGAAATGGCGTTTTAACCTTAGCACAAATCACCACCGCTGACAAGACTTAGTACTAGAAAATAATTTATAAATTCTATCCAATATATACAGGGGCATTCTTTTTTCATGGAAACTTATTTATAAATACCTTGCAAATTGTCAGATTTGATATGATACGAACAATTTAGACATTTTTATGGTCGTATGAATTCCCACGTCAGTGTTCAATATTGCTTGGATAGAATTATTTAGAAATATTTCGATTACTGATGCATATCATAGAATTTAATGGCGTAAATTTTATCTTTGCAACTTATACAGCTAGATTCATATGGGATTGTTTTTTGTTTTCCCGTCTATACATGTAACTCGGACTTCTTCTAGAAAAGCCTAAAAATTCATATTAGAACAAATATGTGCAATATTATTTAAATACAGCTAAGGAACTACTTGCCAAGCAAAATAACATATCGTTGATTATAGCATAAAAAATAAGCAAT
The DNA here is from genome assembly GCA_020458035.1 of Magallana ariakensis. Lineage (NCBI taxonomy): Eukaryota > Metazoa > Mollusca > Bivalvia > Ostreida > Ostreidae > Magallana > Magallana ariakensis. The sequence goes on along the minus strand of CM035812.1, from coordinate 19,997,228 downwards.
TAAATCAACTCCCGTTGTTACTTCAGTACTTTGATTTTTATCCTAGCTTGACATCTGGACTGTATATTCTTACCATACATCGCGCGTAAGTCCATTACATTGAGAATACTACACTTATATATTCAACCTTAGTTTGGTGTTTATTTACATTTATTTGTCATTCGTCTATATAATTTATGCAAATTGATAGGACACGCATTTTATGACTAGCTTTCGTCCCCGACTACAGTTACATATATTTACCTTTATAATTTATATATCTATTGTTACTTGGATAGCTGCACATCAACATATTAATGAGAATGGAAGCTCTTAGAGGCCAAACAGCATTCGGGGTCTTCATTCTAACAACAAGATTACATTAATTGCGGTTATTTGTAATGTCAGGTACCGAAGGGAAATGATTACTAATGCGGTAGTTGGCAATTTTCTGTCGAACACTAAGCACAATAAACTGAGGTCGCCGCAAAATCTTCCTGATATGTGCATACAAAGTGACTTTATACTTAACGATATTTGGATTAGTAATAAAAACAGCAAGAAAATCGCATGAATGCACAGTTAGTTACAAGTCACAATTACAATTTACACATAAAATAAGTCTGAACTTTTATGAGTGCTTAGCAAACTATCTTCATTTTAAACTCTAAGATTTTCAAAAGCTTCCATAAAGCAGATAATGTGACGCTCCAAAAACCTATCAACATATCATCCTTTTGATGAGAACTATATTTAAGTGTTATTAAAGGCAAGTTAACAAGAAGAACTGCGTAATCTGTCCGTACTTAAGTATATCCCGATTGGTATGTTTCGATTTTACTTGATTCCATGTTTCATGTACGCTTTTTAACTCAAGTTTACTGAATGGATTACATTAATTGTACCGTCTTACCTAATATTGAACAATTTTTCAAAATTTCCTCATTATACACTTGAATTGTGCGTTAGTTTAATAAATAAGATATTACATCATAGTGCGTGTATAGTGAGCAATATTTTTTTAGAAACTTATGTTGTAATTATCATGTTCACTAAAATGGAAATATGTTATTGCCGTGGTTGGTGGTAATACGTTATAAGTATTCACCCCATTCAAAGGTAATAATAATAACTTATAATGCTAAAATAAAAAATACAAATTACTAATGTTGATATAAAATTTTAATTGTTTTCACAACCTTAAATCCAAAAAAATTGCAATGAACGATGTTTATCGGAAATTGTTACAGGTGAAGATGCATGGATTCATTATTCTGAACCTCAGAGGAATGTTGATAACAAGATAGGATTGACTCAAAAGGCAAAACGCCCCGTTATAGCAAAATGCATTTATGAAAAAAGAAATGGTTCCTTTTTTTGCACCATCTTTCTTATATACCCGACTCTACTCTCTCTCTCTCTCTCTCTCTCTCTCTCTGACTTTTTTTTCCTTAATTAAAAAAGCACTTGTCAGGGATAAGATGTGCTTTAAGGAATGCTTTGGGCTCTGCCTTTTATCAGTACAGGAATACCTTCCAATAAATTCAAATGAAGTATAATTGGGATGACAGCGGGGTTTGCTTATTTATATTCAAATATTTTACCGTATCATCGTTAAACATTTTATAAATATAAATAATTAGGAATTATTCTTTGAATATTATGAAGTGATAAATTTGGTCGGGGCGTGATCAAATCTATCATAAAAACCTTCGGACTTTCATGGATTTCATCATGCCACGACCACAACTATCACCTCCTCAAAGAATGATTCCTAATTCCTTAATTAAACTGAAAAAATTGTAGTTTTTATTTTTATTTGTGTAATATTATCAGATGGCAAATAGTTGACAATTAAGACACATTGCATGCATTTCTATACAAGTTTATCTTATGACATGTTTCAGTTGCAAAGAACCAGCAATAGAAAATGCATTATTAGAATATACAAGATTGTATCTGCACACTGCATATGTATTCAATTTTATCAACCTCTAGACCTCCGATAATGGTCGTTTGTAATAGAGGGGGCCGGCATGCATAGTATTTGAGAATCTTTTTAGAAGGTTTTATTTTAGATGTAAACAATTTCTATCTAAAATAATATATGATAGTTTTATTGGACATTAATGCATTAACCTGATATACGAGTGTTGTCCAAAAAGTTCGTGGACACATGTAATTTTATTGAGAATAACGGCGCAATTATCAAGAAAGTATTATGATATTTTAATACAGAAAATAATAATGTATATGTATAAATATCAGAGCAATGTACATTTTTGCATTGGAGTTATCATTATATATCCATTGCTTAAACAGGCCGTACGGCCCAGTCTGACGTTAAGTTATAACGACGTTTCTATAACGTCATAGTCATTGGTTTACTTAAGAGTAATATGTCGCATTCACCGTTTAATCAGAGGGTACAATCGCTTACTCCATCAAACTATCGCTTGTGCCACTTGTGGAAGTAAACTCGAACTAATTCAAGGTTTTTCTGTTTCCCCCATCGTTTGTTTTGTTTCTATCGGTGTTTTACCTCAGTCGACACAATTTTATTATTGCGCGCTGTCCCGTGCGATCAGCTGATGTCGCTTTTTCGGGCGTTTTTAAAGACATGTTCTTGCCGTAATATCTTTTAAAAGTCCTCTGCTAGTTTTAAAATAGCTTCAAATAACGTATGAAAATGACCTACACCATACCGGCTACATCACAAGAGAAGATTAGGAAGTTTTGAAATGTTTTACAAAACCTGTATATTCATATCTAAAAACTCAATTACAAAGTTTGGACAATTTTTACGCTGGGCCGTGCGTCCTTTTTTATGACCCTTTGATGCATCAAAATTTAAGTTTACTTCTATAGAAAACGTTCCAAACCACTTTAATTTGATTTAAAATTTTATGACAAAGATTTAGAAATACAATATGTATGTATAAGCCCATTCAAAATAACAAAAACGCGATTGCCCACGAACTTTTTCAGATAAACTGATGATCAACAAATTTTAAAAGTTGATTCCCACAACAAAAATAATAAGAAGTAGATTGTAATAGATGCAGTTTTATTCTCTGTTAAAATGAAAGAGTTCATTAATATATTTTAACACTATCTTATTCTTTCGTATCTAACTGAATTTGACTCCACTGCAAACTCATCAAAGTCGTCTTCTATTATAAATATTGAAAATGCAAGCTATAGGTATCGGTCTGTTAATCATGAAGCAGAACTAAGGTATCCAACATTGTCATAATGGTATGCTTCAACCTGTCATCAGTTATATGAACACAATGGTATCAATTGAAAATTTGTTCAACATGGACGCAAACCTGTTTTATTTTATCAATAACGATATGAAATATTCAACGAATATTTTGATTTATTAAATGTTTATATAATTGTTTATTACAATTATGTTTAATAACTTAAAGCTTTGCCAACGTGAATGTGAGTTTCCTAGTTTAGTGGAATTTATAGCGTTTGTAAACCTCAATTAGAACACCCTCATTAATACTCTTTGCATGTTTTGATAATTTAATTAACTCAATAATTCGATACATACATTGTATAAGATGTATTTTACGTTGTTGAATTGGAACCTTTGTTGCATGAATATTTGTAAAAATAAATTATGAGAACTAAACCAATTGACTCTTTGACAAAAAAGTACATTATACATTACAACAAAAGATTTTATGTTCTTCAAGTAAGAACGTAATTAGGAAATATACTGTTACTATGTACAGTATCAAATAAACGCCTTTACAATTATATATTTAAATGAGATTTATTAGGCTCAAGTTACAAAATTAAATATTTATGCAATTCAGATTATCATGCAAAATAAACATCTGTATTTATTCTATTTGACAAGTTATAGTGGTTGTCGATTTTTATTCATTCATCAATACCTAAACGACACCTTACAAGGTTGTCATCAATTAAAATGTTTTTTTTAAAGAACCATAAAGTTTTACAAAATGCTATTATTAAAAAATATATCCATCAGATCTCCTTTTTGTGTTTCCAGTGCATGCTAAGGGCCAGTGGTAATTGCTACAAGAAACTCATTACATCTCATTACATAGTGTTACTAGTAAGCATTTCATTTTGTTAATTTAAACAGATAATTTAATAATAAAAACCAGATAATCAGTCAGAATGCGGAATGTACATGTATAATCAGCCATGTTACGACAGAGTATGTCTTTCTTCTTTTGACCAGAGTTCCAATGGTACTTTCATTAATTTAATTTCTTAGTGATTACTAACAACAAATAAAGTTTCAATAGCTTATCTTTATTTGTACCTAGTATCTTTTCGCCTATTTTTAAAAACAAACGATTTTGTTTCATAGCTATACAGAAAGTGACAAGGGTTGATATCTACGCGATCCAGTTATACTCAGTATTAATCGATTTAAACCCCTATTTGTATAATATGCCCGACGACTTTGATTATCTTCATCGTAATGAAATAAAATGAAAATTATTCAGGCTTTTTTACGGATCCAATTACTTCCAGCAGTTATAAATTGTTTTAAATCCGTTAATTTTCAATTTCCTTTGATTATAAGACTTAATCTGCTAATGAAGACTGACTTAGAACTTCTTAATTTTATATGAATACATGTAGCTTTCATTTGAATGACAAGCAGCTTTTAATGATGTGTCGAGTCTCGAATCTGTATTTCAATAAAACCAACTGCTGTTTTGACTGGAGAGTGTGAGGTCTTTAGCCACGAAGTCGTACAATTGTCATTACAATGAGGATAAGTCTCTGAAAAGCCATACATTTTTTAACAAAAATCAATGAAAGGTCATTTATATACGAATGAACAGCCGTTGAAATGTGGATCAAAAGTTTTTGAAAATAACTTAAATGTGCATGAAAATCCACTTGAAAAATGAAACTTAATCTACAGACATTGAAAGCTCCCTTAAATAGTGACGAAGAATCTATGAAATGTTACTGAAATTAAAATGTAAGATCATTTATTGCTTATTGAAAGACAATTATTCTATGTTTGTTTATTTGCTTCCTTGTGAAACAGATCTAGAAAACTGATTGATATTTATGATACTTTTTTCACAATGTCAATAAAGTTTAAAACCGATCGAAACAACGAATGCATTTTAACATGACAAGAATTATGCTGAAACATAATTGAAATAAAATATGTTTTATGAAATAGAATCAATTTATTTCTATCATATACATTCCGGTATAATGTTGCTAATTCCACTACATATGAAAACATTGTAAAAGAGAAATAAAAACCGTTGCGCAGTATATAAAATGAAGACATTACATACCTAAATTTAACGTTTTCGAGTTGTTTAAGGTAAAGTTAACAAATCACCCTTGCAATGCTGATATGGTTTAACTTCTTATCTCAGTCCTTAATTTCTTTTGATCAAGATATTTAAGTTTGCTTAAGATCGATAACAATGTTAAAATCAAAACCAGATTTAAATATTTAATCACTTTTTCAAATAAAATGTTTCTTTAGAGCTTGTTTCAAAATACCGTCGATTTTCCCACTTGGTGAGGGTCAATGTTTACGTCAGCAGCTCGCTAGTTAGATTCTGTCGGCCGGTCGCTTCGCCAGTATCGAAAACATGCCGCCTATACAACAATGCCTGCGGTTGAAACAGTGCAGCTGCATTAAAAATAGTGTACTGCAAGTCAAAAAACAAATATTTTTCTTATTTCTTATGTATACTAACATTTGAGATGTTCGGAATGAGTTTGTTCAAATATATGTAAAGAGAATGTTTGATGTAGTTGCATCATATTGTACTAATAAGAATGCATTTATTTAGTATAGACATTTTTCTGGGTTTCCTGGTTGATCCTGTAACCCATACATCTTCTTTGATGAAAAATTTAGACTGACTCTTGCCTAATCAGATCGAAGTAGGCGAAGTTAAGATATTCGCCGCTCGTAACTTGAATGAGAGAGAGAGATGGAGAGAGAGATAGAGAGGAGAGAGAGAGATAGTTCATGAAGTAAATGTATCAATACGATTCAAACATGTAAATACAGTGTTCAGGCAAACAATATATAACAACATTTGTCAGTAAACGCATCTATGTATGCATGTACCTATGTGAATAAATACTAAACAGTGTAACATGCAAAACAATTGTTAAGATGGCGGCATTTCTTTGATGCCGGCAAAGCGAGCTGCTGACGAAAACAAGACTGTCACCAAGTGGGAAAAACGACGGTATTTTGAAACGAACTCGAATTGTTATCTATTGATTATCTGTTTATTATTTATATATGTCATTTATGTTCAATACATCACTTGCTTTACTAATTGGGGTAGGGGTTGCGTGGCATACAATTTTCCACAACTTCTTGTCAAGAAGTTCTACTTTTGATAAAAAAAAAAATGACATTATATGCATGTTTGAGACAGTACAGCTGAAAACACATGTGTGAATAACTTCTGATTTACTCATTGTATCTTTAGGAAATAAGAAATAAGGTTGATTTTGTGGCAGTTGAAGTACATGAAAATCCCTTTCACATACCGTAAATCTGGAAATTTTTACGTCGATTAATTTTTGCGAATCCGAGTCATAAAGCTATAGATTAATTTTTACGTTTTAAATTTTTGCGAATTGTCATCGGCGCTAAAAATAAAAACCATTCAAATATTAAATGTCACACATATTGACATGTACAATGTTACCTAATCTTCAGATATTGTATATTACCGCCGCCTTTAATTTTCTCGAGAATCGTATATGTTTACCAACTTCATATAGTATCATGTGAGAGTTGATGTCTGCAATTTATATCTTGTTCAATTTACCGATATATACAATAACAGCAGCAAATGCAGCAAAACTACCTAAAGGGGTATCTTGATACGGATTTATAGCGAAATAATTATCCCAATTAGCAGTTCACACCTTCATATGCGACGGTTTGTGTACACTACACCAGTATCGGAGGGTTACGTGTCAAACACAGGTGATGTTTTCCTGTGTTGAGCGAGCGAGAATGAGAAGAAAATGGCGGCATTCATCAAGAAATTCAAAATACTGTACAAATTTTCAAATTCAGTGAATTTTGGTGTCCCGCCGGTACACTGTAAATGGGGTAAAAAAAACCCGCTACATTCTGCGTAACGCCGGTACATATCACATGTATGAATAAATCATGCACGCATGCAATGGCATCAGTATACATGTACACTTAAGATAGACATGAGGCTGCCAGTCAATCGAAGACACCGATGTTGAGTTAAGCCCTGGTTATAGCTAGGGGGTAATTACCTGGCTATATAAACAGTTTTTTGGTTTTTTTTTAAAATGACTACTACTTACGGACACCTGTTCATATAGTAAGGAGTAGAGACCAGCCTTCGGCAAAATTTTTATTTATTTATTTTTTTTTTTTTTTGTTGATTAATTTTTAGGAAATTTTTTTTTTTGCGAATGCAGAGCACGCGCAAATTTGCTAAAAATTTATCTATGGTAAATATTTCCAGATTTACGGTACCTAATTAATGTAATTATGAGCTTCCGGAAATTTAAGGGTCGTACAAACCGAAATAATCTTATATCGTTTATTTGTACAACGTGGATTTTGATTGACAGTTATTGACACCTGCCGAAAACTACAAGGTCTTCGCCTGACTACGGTCATCATGGTATACGGGGTAAAAGGCACTCTCTAAACTGAACACATCATCACTATTTCAATAACTTATAAATAGTTTACCAATTTGAGGTCATTTTAAAATGAACAGACATAAATATGTCACATAACCCCTCAATCGGCCTCTCTTACAAAAATGAATTTACGTTGTAGCAACTCCTATGACAAACACGCAAAATACATGCTTACAAAATGATAGATGTAGGTTTTATTTATAACTTCGAACAATTATTACCTGTGAGAAGTAGAAAAGACATATTTCTATCAACAAACGTGTCCATTAAACTCTTCGCGAGTCCTGCATGTCTTTTGTTTACAGTAATACGCATGCGTAATGGTATAAAAGGCTGAACGTTGCGATGTAAATATGTATGGGTTATTCGTAATTATTGATTTTAATGAAATAATTAGATTTATTTCACGGAAAAGTTTGTAATTTTCTGAAAGTTTATACATTTATGAGTAGTACAAAAATACCAAACCCGATCGGAAAATATTTTCAAGTCTCTTTAAACAAACAACCAACCTTTATATTTGTAATTGTTATCGTTTGTTTATATGGTAATTATAAGGTTCTTTATTGATCACTTTGTATTATGATTGCTTTTTCGGCTGCGCTTATTTTACTAAGTTCATTTCAGTAGAGTTAAGCATTTAAATTAATTAGTATTGTTCTCTTGTTCTCTTTTGGCTTCTAATAAACCCAACGATTTTTAATAATCCAATATTGTTCCGACGTCAAAATTATTGTTTTGGGAATATAAACGAGACCATGCATCCAGTAATCTAGGGTTTCTTACACTGCGTGAATTTTTAACTAGTTTAGGTTACAACACCCAATCGATGAATATAGATTAAAATGCAACTACTATGTTTCTTTTTTTTAAGTGAGAAAATCATTTTTAATCGGATTTTAGCCTTTTGAATTGGTATTCCAAATAAACGTGTATCATTTGTATGTTTTGAAACGACCCCTATTATATTCTTGTGTATGATGTCATCAATTCATGTGAAGGTACACACAATTAAAGAAGCATGGAATCGACGCCATCGTTATGTTTTATAAAAGCCTTATAGGACACCCTTGACTTTAACACAAAACGGATAGCTATTTTAAATGAATTAAGAAAGTTAAAAGTCGGAAAGTAAGAATAAAAAAAATCTTTGATTGACAATAAGTCAACAATGAAAGGCCTTTATAATTTTGAAGATACGTAACTTAAAGATAATTGTAATGTTGATGAAAAGTCCTTGGAATGTGAATCAAAAGTTATTAACAGGTTACTTAAAAGTTAATTAAAGCCACGAATTAGACTTTTAGTTCACTAATTTGTTTTTTTTTTATAAACAATTAATGCATGTTTTGTTGCTCACACTTTAAATGAGTGATTTTTTCATTTATGATACTTTTTGGCAATACTGATAATAAAAATTGATCAAAACAATAGTTCCGTTTTAAATGAAATGATCCATTCTGAAACTTTACTAAAATGAAAAGAAATATCAATTGAAACAATACATCAAAGATAGCTAGCTCTTGGTGGAGACTTTCATGTTTAAAACTTCATTAGAAATCAAAAGGAAAATCTAGACCATTAACAAATATATCGGTTTATTTGTAATATTTGCCAATATACTTATACTCTGTACAGAGTCGATCAAACAAAAGCAGCAATTGTATATTTAAATAAGAATATAGGTTCGAGGGCTCAAATTATAAAGTTAAATATTTATTCCCTTTAAAATTACATAATCATGCAAAATACACATCTTTAATAAATCAATTAGACAAAAAGAGTGACCGTCGATTGTTCCATTCATCATTACCCTATTGACTCCTGTACATAGTTGCCTTTAAACAAATTTTATTAAGAAACATATCGATTTACAAAATGCATTGTTAAAAAAAACTTACATCATAAAATCTGCAGGTGACACTTGGTGGCTAGATCTTTTATTCCAAAGCATTTTAAATCTACTGATATTTTAAAAAAGGGCCCGATTGTTTTTCTCTAAAAAACCAACCAAAGTAATTCTCGATCTCTTAAACTCCTATCTCTTATCAAATCCACCATTGCATATTGTAGGATTAATGATAATTTCCCCCATACTATTAGAAACAAACTTGTGCAAAATGTTTACATTTAAATTCAACATTTACAATAGAAAATATTAATAATTATTTCTAAACAAAAACCAACCTCTTTGTTTTCAATTATTATCTTTTGTTTATCTGGCAGTTATATTATAATGTTCATTATGGATGACTTTGTGTCATAAGTGCAATTTTGTCAATTCAGCTGCGCTTATTTCCTTAAGTTCATTTCATGTTAGTTACTTACTCAAATTTAATTAGTTTTGGCTTGTCGCACTGACTAACCTTTTTGTCATATAATAAGCCTAACGATATTTGATAATCCTCACAGTTGTGAAAAAAAAAATTGTTTTGGGACTCAAAACCAGGCAATACTTTCAGAAATCAGGGTTTTCTTCCATTTGAGCTATTTTTTAAATATTCCCTAAATGGTAACCGAACAGTTGGTTAAAGAGTTGAAAGACCTTCTATGTTATGTTATTCTTCATTATGTCATGTACAAATTTATTTTGGTTAAGGGGAAGAAGTTTTTGAAATCATGAAAGATGTAAAAATGTATGTAATTGAAATATTTCAATTATATGAAAATGTATCGTTATTATGCATATTCAAGTGATTCAATCATATATTTACTTTCCTTAGCAAATACTTATTCATTAGTTGCCAGTGGTATTTTCTACGTATAAACTTGACTTTATTGAATTTGACATTAAATTGTTCAAACTGTATAGCCTATGCTGTACAAAATTACAGCAGTCAACACTGCTTTTAGATTGCTTTAATATCAAGTTTTCATTTTTATGTTGGAAATCACTTAATTTAAAAAAAAAACAGGCAAAATGGACAACTTCTGGAATTTTAAAAATCTAAATCGCATGCTGTCTTCCAATATGTAGGAAAAATTTATTTTTTTATTTAAAAATACGCGAATTTTCTCATTATAGTCTTCTGCATCATTTAGGATATATTTTTATTGATTAACACGGCCTGGCACATTTAAAATTTATATTTTATAACGAAAACACATTTTTAGAAAAGCTTAGAAATTCTTTCATTGCAATTCCCTGCATCAATTTTGATTGATCTACACAGAATGGTACATTATTAATGAATATTTTATACAGAAAAACTTCTTGTGTTTTATTTAAAGTTCAGAAAATTCTTTTATTGCAATTCCCTCACCAATTTAAATTGAATTACACGGAATGATACATTATGAAATTAATATTTTATACAGAAAAACATTGTACTTCACTTTTAAAAATTACTTAATTGCAATCTCATGCTCCATTTTGATGATTCTCACGGAAAGCTACAAACTTTAAATTTAGAAACAAAATCATTTCAATTCACAGCATCTTTTTGAATCACATGGAATGGTACGTCGGTGCATTATGCAATTATTATCTTACAAAGAAAGCATAATTCGAAATTGGTAATGGTTGATGAAAATGGAATTGTACATTATAAAATGATAGTTTGAATGACTTATTTCGATGAAATCATCAATCTTCATCCTTCATCGATTGTGACTTATTTTGATTAATTTTTACGGACTGGTACATATTTAAATCGATATTTTATATAGATGTTAAATAACTCATGTAAATATAATTCTAAAAAATATAATACTAATAACTAATGTAAATAAAGCTTTTGATTGTTGTCACTGTAATAAAAATATGTACCAGCGGTTATTTTTATATTTCCCTATACGGAAGCTTTTTTTTTAAATTACTCTTTCAAAAATAAATTTGAATACTAAATAATTTAGGCTTCAAAAATCATAAATGTCTATAAATGTTCGATAACACCCCGTTACGATACGTTTTGGAAAGTTCTAAATGCAATTGATTCCGTACATCATCTTTTGAAAAAGGTAAATGTGGTAGGATTCGCTACATTAGCCTGTAAATGATGAATGTAATTCTATCTGATACATATTTCAGGGGATTATGTCTAGTTTGATACATGTAGCTCCAAAGTGATTTCAGTCACATACTACATGAATTGTATGCAATAGACTGTAATGAAAAGGTATCTGGCCATTGGATGAAATAGTGGAGGTTTGTTAATACCATTAATTATTTCAATATCCGCTATAAATTGTAATTGGAGACACTCTAGACACCCACGAGAACACTGTTGAAGAAACCAGTCGGACATTATGTCAAAGAAAAAGTAAAATTTGAGCTGGATTTTGCATTCAAAAAAACTGTGGATGCCATTTGGTGTATGGTGAGAAAACAACTTCAATTTCTACACGGGTTTTTAGTTTCAATTTATCTAATTACATTCTTTGTTGTATAATTTAAGCGGTTCCATGTGTATTTCTACAGTTAGGTGTGAATTTTTAAATACGGCACTAGGACTTCAACTACTGTCAATTAGCATGTGTGGCTCATTCAGTTAATATAACTATCGTAGTCGCCACCACAATATTATATAATAATATAAAATAGTCATGTTATTACACTTAAGAGATTTTGTCAAGGTATTATTCACTATATGTAAAAAGGTTGCAATGTATACTTAGAATCCAACTAACATATTGTCATGCATGCATGTAAAAGAATGAATGTTTTACACATTTTAACAGGACTGACACCGGGTTAATAGGCTTGGTAATCGGAGTTTACTTAATGCGATCTTGAATAAATGCTATCCTTAAAGTTTTTCAGCTTTCAATGAATTGAAAACACTATGAAAATAATGGCAAATAAATACGAAAAAAGATACTTGTTGCGCTTTGTCTTGTAGTTTGTGCCTTATCTGGTATTACTAAGTTTATCATGTTTTGAAATATTGAGAAATGATTGAGACAACACAGGTAAAAAATACGCTGCTACATTTTGTAAATCTGTTGATATCGAATTGGGTCGCGTCTATTGATAGCATTTTTGTAGATAAGGCGTTTTTAATTAAATCGACCCGGAAGTTAAATAAAACAAATGGTATAGAATGTGAACTAGAAAAGATTTTAAAAAATGAATTTTTAAACATTCTTGACTGTAACTGAAGTAATGGTTTTGCACTTGCAATGTAAGTACCATTTTGATAGACTAATAAAATGCAATGTCAATATGGCCCCGTTTAACTTAACATTTAAATGTTGCCGATTGTAAACCTGTTACAACGGGGTTAGCTTGGTAAACATCTAATGAACATTGTAGCTCACAGAACGACTCAATCGTTCATATAAAATATGTATGGAAAAAGCTATCATTTTAACGGGATTACTAGTATATGTGGATTATTGACAGCTGAAAAGTTTACGAATAAAAAATGTCATACAATCATAAACAATACAGCTGGAAATTGCTATTTTGAATGCAGATCCAAAAGGAAGGCTGAAGGAGGTTGTGAAACCACATCAAACATTTTCTTTGGTGGTCAGGAATCTATATGTTTATGTCTGTGTGATAACACAAGCATACAACATACCTCGGAAAGTAAAAAATGTAACATTATATGTAAGACATCTATAAATAATGGTAGAGTGAAAGGCTTCTTTAGCGTGTACGAATCGAAAAGGGGTGTGCTACTTGATACACATTTTGGTGGATCTTGTCTTAGTTGACTGTCACAAAATGATTTTAGTAAGACTGTATTTAACAGCATACACTGTAATAAAAATGCTGCTGGTCAGTGCATTGAGAGTGATGTGGGATCTTTGTCATTACCGCCAATCATGTCAGCATTCGGTTCATACTGGATATACTGTAGGAACAACAACCAGTACATTGTCGGAGATACCAGTCAGAATTTTTGTCAAAGAGACACAAGAATATGGACTGGATTACAAATATACAAAATAGACAACTTTAATATTGATACTGACAGCTGTTATATCTTCGAAATACAAAATGGGACAGTAAATTATAAAAGAATTGTACGGAACACCATTTTTTTCTTTGTAAACAGGAATTCAATCAGAAGTACCTTTCAAGTACAAAATATGTCAAAAGTACAACATACACATCCCAACCGCCACTTACTTGTGAAACATAGTATCTTATAAGAGTCGGCCAACCAGTGGCAATGCAACAAGTAATTTCATTGCCAGTACTAATTCACCGTCTTCAAAATCGGAAGCAAGCTGTAGTATTGAAGAAATATTTACATAGAAAGCCAACAATTCTTCCTCAAAAAAACCCTTTAATTTTTCTGTAGCATCCATAAAAATGTCTTTTAGTGGTACTACAAGTCGCATCATCACCACTTCTCTTTAAGAGTCTTCCAAAGAAGGAAATAAAGCAACAATAGTCAGATCTAGTAGTGCAGGAGTAGTTGTTTTGATATCAGTCGTTTTTCTCACAATATGTTTGTTAAAGAGGCCTAAGTTACATTGTATGCAATCAAAACAACAACTAGCAAAAAGTGGCAAAGTATTTTACAACACCACGTATGATGTAGCAAATCAAAAGCTCGATATCAACTACGCAAACATCACTTTGGAAAATGATAACCAAGGAAGTATTTTTAAGATAGATGACATTTATGTTGAAAAAGAGGAAGAATATGATCATCTTCACACAAGTCGACAAAAACATGTGACAATGCATGTAGATGAAGATAAATATGGAGGTGCTTCTTATTCTGAAGAGGACTCTTACTCTACGCTCAGACAAAACAAAAATGTCGAGCCTTATTTTCATAACGAATACAGTGTAAATATTATGCCCTATTCGGAAAACCAATCGGGTTCAGTAAAAAATCAAGATTATGATTACTGTTATCAATCAAATCAAAGGAAAGATTGGTAACAATAATACCCAGAAAGGTCATGATACAAGTGATATATCGTCTTGTGTCATGTTTACTGTAATCAATGTAAGAAGAGTTACACGATGTTCCCGAGAAAAATGATTGTCAAAACACTTTAAAATTTACATCATGAAAATAGTCGTTTTATTTGTTTATTATTTATGTTTGTCCAAAATCTTTACAAAAACATTGAGAATGTGTTTATTTTTTTTCAATCAACTCATTATTCTTTTAGTAAGGTGTTTTCAATTATTTATGATGTCGCATCTGCTGAAAAATATTGTTTGATTTATATGCTATATGGTGAGTGGAGAAAAAAAATTAATTTATAGGTGGGATTTCTTTATCATATTTGTTCTGAGAGAGATATTTAAGTCAGAAGAACCCTGGTGAGAAAAACTAAATAACGTTGACAAGATGCAAAAGTATTGCTAAAATTGCTGAAAACGTATTCATCTATTTTTTTTCTTTACTTCCGTTTATGATTCTTATTTTATATGAAATCAACCTTGTTATGCTCTATCTAAATTCAATTAAATATTTTTAAATACCAAGGGCTATTGAATATTTGTGATATAATGTACATTAATTTTTATTAATAGTTTGTTTCGATAAATTGTAATACAATGTAATGAGATTTAGCATTGTTTTATTTTTCTGTGGGAAAAAACTAATATTGCGTTTTGTATATGAAAATAGTGCGTATTGCTAGTACTATAGTTTTTTTTATTAAAGTGACTGTCTATATTCTTTAACATTATAAACATTTCAATCATTTAAAAATTCTTTCATTTGATTAACAATTAAATACATATTCATGTTCAAATTGAATTATCAAGTAATAGAAGGACGGCGCATATGATATAATCTGATTTTGGCAGTAAATTGTTAATTTGAAGTACCTCCAGAAAACATAAAACTCCAAAAATAAAAACACATTTTCATTTTACATCAAAAAGAAACCTTTTTTAACTCTAATATTAAAGACAGCACAAATGAAAAATGCGTAACTACTGTTTGTCGTTCAGTTGACATTTCCTTAACACACCCATTCATAACATGATTGTCAAGTTAATATGATTTCATACAGTTCAACCAGGAAGTTTCGTAAAGCAATCAAATAAAGAAATGTGAATGGAAATAGACCAAAAAAATGAGTCTTTTTACAGCTACGATTGTTTTAGGTCTAATACTTCTGCTGCCTCAATGTAAGTACCAATTTCTGTTATATTTTGGTTTTAAAAAGGGACATTGAGTGATATGCATTTAACATTTGTAATCTTGTAGGTTGTAAGCCTGTTGCGTCATGGGTAGATTGGAAGACAGCTGATGAACATTGCAGATCACAGAACAACTCACTAGTTGATATACAAGAAGTACAAAAGAATTTATTACATTTCAAAAGAGTGCCACCGATCTGGTGCTCAGTAAGAGGACAATTAACTCCTTGGATTGCGTACAGAGGATGTTTCTATGAAAAAATACTAGTACGCCTTTCATTAACGTGGACCCACTTATCAACATCGAGTTTTCATTATCTTGTACACAATTCAGCAGGGAATTTCTATTCCCAATGCAAATCTAAGAATTATACTAACGGCGGTTTTGCAAACAAAGCAAATGTTTTCTTTGGTCTTCAAAAATCTGCATGCTTATGTTTGTGTAATAACACTAACATACCAAATATCTCAGAAAGTGTTAAATGCAACTTTTTGTGTGGGACATCTATCAAAAATGGTGAGTGTGTTGGACTCTATTATTTCAGCCTATACGAAACCATGGATATTAAACTACCCTGAAGCATATTTATGAGGATTTGGTCTGACTTGTAGACAAGGTGATTCCTAAAACCTAGCATTGTTCAACAATGACTGCGATGCAAATGCAACTGGGTCTTGCATTCAAAGAAATGGTGAATTGTCATTAGGACCATTGTCGTCAACATTTGATTTATACTGGAAATACCTTAAAAACCACAACAAGTGCATTGTTGGGGATATCATTCATATATGTCGACTAACTAATACTAGTATCTGGACTCGATTACGAAAGTATAAAATATGCAATTCTATTTTTGATAAGGATAGCTGTTACATCATTGAAATACGCAATGGGGCATTAAATTATGAAAAAAGAAATTGTACAGAACGCCATTTATTTCTTTGTAAACAAGACAATTTTTTAAAAATACTTTCCAGGCACATATTATATCACAAGTACGGAAAACATGACAAAACCGCCACTTACTCGTGAAACATCACAAACAACCAAGACAAGTTTTTCCTATATGAGTCCGCCAACCAGAGGCGATATAACAAGTTATGTCAATGACACCATTAATACACCGTCTTTAAAATGGAATGTAAATGAAGCCACAATTATGGGTGCAAGTATTGCAGGAATTGTAGCTTTGACTTTCGGTTTTATTACTGTTGTGTGTTTGTTAAAAAGACGAAGGCTTCATTGATTGCGAGCAAAGCTACAACAAGCAAACCGCCACCATGGGTCCAACAACGCCAATTACGAGGATCTTGTCGTTACAGAAGCAGGATGACACCCATACATATACCACTCTAGTATACGACAAACAAGCAAAATGGTTATGAACACGTTACGATAGATTGTAAAAAAAATGAGATTTAAGAATATACCTGAGACAAGAAACAAAAACGTCTTTAAACATGCCACCCTACAGGAATTATTTCGAAACTGTGTAGATTCTTCTCGCTCTTGATGGTTGAAAATGGCATGTGAATCTACGTTTTAATAAACATGACTCTTTGATATCCTCTGCATTATCAAATTTTGCATAATCATTATCCGGCAAGCATAATAAATACATATAATTGAACCCTTATTATTTGAAAAGGTAAAGATGAACAATCACTGTCATTTTACGAGGGTTGGTCCAAAGGTATTGCCACTGATATATCAATCTTAATACCTTTCTAGAATATTTGTACTAGTTAAAACAGGTATGTGTAGCATTTACCATAGTATTTGCAGCCTTTCTGCTCTATGATAGAGGGATAAAAAGCACTGCGTAAATAACCAAATTCAACAGTAACGTTCTCAATTTTTACACAATTTGAAAATGTTTTTTTCTTTTTTCCTTTTTTTCTTTTTTTTTCCACCATATACATGTATCTGTCTTTTCTCAAAATTGTTTGTATACAATGTACAGTATACAAATTTACATAAGTATTGAAATAAAAGATAAACATATCTTAAACATACATAGAAATAAATCAATAGGTATTTACATAAACGATATACCATATTCCAAACAAATAATGATTTTGTTAAAAAAAAAAACAAAAACAAAAAATTGAGAAGACTGTTTTATGAATATCAGGGAACATCACTCTAAAATTTTGACTCTGATGTAATACTAAGATCTTTTCAATTTAAACTTAAAAATTTTTAAGACATTATACATGAATAAATTGAAGAATAGCATATAAGTTTTTTTGGTTTTGTTTTGTTTGGTTTTTATTTTTTTTGTTGAAACACTTTTATTGACAAAGACAGTAGAGAAGGATACAAGTACACACAGCTTACATTGTAACAAATTGTGTCTTAAAGTATACACATATAAGTATATAGGCCTATGTCGCATACACATGTACAATATATTACACATATACATCATTTACAAATGTATCTGTACACTATGTGTGAAAGGAAGTTAAAGTGAAAGTTAATGTGAGAGAAAAGTGTGTGTGTGGGGGGTAGTTATTTATTTAGTATGTCATAATAAGTCACAAATTTTTTGCCAGTGCCTCTCAAACTCTGCGAATCTACAGTTTTTAAGCAAGATGTATTTCTCTACAGATATTCTGTTTTTTATTATATTTTCGAGTGCATTGAAATTCAGTTTTGGAACCTCTTTAAATCTACTTGCAAATATGTATTGCTTTGTTATTAGAATTAAAAGATTATGCACTTTATACAAATTTCTTTCTTTATATTTTCCAAATAAAATTAAGTTTTTGTCAAATGTCACTTGCATTTCAAATTTTCTTAGCAACCACTCCTCGCATGATTCCCAAATTTCTTAAACACAATAGCAATCTACAAATAAATGCTCAATAGTCTCATCAGCTCTTTTACAAAATGAACAGGCTGGGGATTCTTTAACTTTAATCTTGTGAAGAAAATCATTTGTTGGTATTATTCTATGTAAGATTTGAAATTGTAGCCATTGAAGTTTTGACTCTTTTGTAGTTTTGAATGGGAGTTCAAATATTTTATTCCAGTCTTTATTGTTTAAAATAAAGCCTCTTTCTATCCATTTATATACAGACGTAGTTGGCTCTCCTTTTCTTCTTAATAAGTTCATTGTACATGTCTTTACAACCTCTTTTATTAGTGAAGAAGATATTTATGTGACTAGGTATACTCGGGCCAGACTTATATTTGATTTTATTAATGTTGTCTTTATTTGATCTTTCTAACGTGCATATTCAATGAAATTTGTTTTTACATTCCGAATTTTTATTGTGTTTAGACTAAGAAAGACAACCTCATTATCAAAAAGATTTTGTATATGTATAAAACCAGCATTAAAATAGTGTTTTAGAAAAAAAGGAACCGTTATTAACTCTTATTTTTGGGTTAAGCCAAATGTTTTCAAGTGAAACATTGGTAATTTCTTGTCTAGTTGCATTTACAACTAAAATCCAGCTGTTAAAAACTTCTTTCCAAAAAATATTATTTGTATTTTTACATATATTAGAAATAAAGTCTGTACCTTTAACCCATAGGTTTTTATTTTTTGTTTGTAATTCTGCCTCTAAAAGATTTATCCATTTTGTGTCTGTGAAAATCATTCTTCTAATCCAACTAGATTTTAAAGCTGAGCTACTTTTATTGTTTTTTAAGTACCGGTCTCTCTTAGAATCAGGCACCGTGGTTTAAAAATAAATGAGATATGGCCACAAAATGTACATTTAAAGTGTTTTTCATGCTTGAAAATTCCTATTATAACACTAGATAATTTTAAAATCAAGTAAGTTTCTATAGAATTTCTCTAATCACTATTATTTTATAAGCTTACGAATCAGGCTCCGCCATTACGGTGAATACAAAGTGTTAAAAATTTACATCGACTTGACACCTATTACTTGTTAGCTACAATCCCATATATATAATAAACAGTTAATTGAATACTACTCCTAGGCCATGATAAAAAAAACTGGTGTGTTTATTAATATTTTATGAAATATAACAGTATAAAATACAGTTCTGATAAATCCGTTTTTAAGGTAAGAGTTATTCCCCTTTGAAAACTCTTTCGTGTTACTGATGTAAACAAATGGCAGACGGCAGGTGTTCGATCGCCTGTATATCTAGTGTAGTTAAAACAGACTGCAACGTATCTTCAAGATATCGA
This sequence comes from Magallana ariakensis, assembly GCA_020458035.1. Classification (NCBI taxonomy): domain Eukaryota; kingdom Metazoa; phylum Mollusca; class Bivalvia; order Ostreida; family Ostreidae; genus Magallana; species Magallana ariakensis. Next base: position 19,977,311 of record CM035812.1, on the reverse strand, counting down.
AATGACTGTGAAGTGAGGAGGTTGAGTGACTGTAACAGGCCCATTTTCAACCATTTGCGTCAGTTTTCTATTAACAACGCCGACATTACAAGTGAATGGCAATTGATTGCATTTCGATGCGGACTGTTCGACACAGATCTTACTTCATTCACCGTGTGCCCATTTCATAGAGACTCTCTAGGACTAGCATGGCAGCAGAGAGCCAAGTGTCAATATCCTTTTCACGAAGGGAAAGCTAAACCATACCGTAGTTTTTCTCTCCGAATGAGCAGACTTGTTTTCTCAAGCTTATCTACTTTGGTACCAGTTGGCTCAGGTATGTACATGTATCATGTCATAATAATAAATATATTATTTTATTTGGGTTTTGTACATATTTTTGAGACAATGAAAATATAATAAAAAGCTTATATACAAGAGTTATTTACTAAGTCAGACTTTAGAAATTTATGGGGGGGGGGTGTTTGGGGGGGTGCCCTTCTTTAACAAGATCTTCACTGTTAATTGTATATTAATATTACTACCAGGTACATATATAAATTGTACAATTAAAATTCAGTGGTATTTCATGTTGCCAATTATTTACTTCCTGAGAATATGATTCCAATTTATAACAAATTTTATTGCTTATACCCCATCTCCAACTCAAATAATTGATTGATTTTTGCTTATTTTTAACACCATTTTGTCATGTTAACAATATATGAAATATGTTTTAGAAATTTAAAGTATTCAGCATATTTTAAGAATATTTATAAATTAAACTAGTGGACTTAAACATGCAAAGTTATATACTTAAGCATTGAATCATTGTTTTTTGAAAGATATAGTCTCATAACTGCAGCGGTGTGTGCATACAAATTGAGTAACGCGCCCTAGTGCGTTATGAAAACTTGTATGCACACACCGCTGCAGTTATGAGACTATATCTTTCAAAAAATAATGATTTAATGCTTATATTTACATTTTTTTAACTTCTTGCCTTGCCTGCAAATGTGATTTATACGTCAAAATTTCTGTTTTATCCTAAGGGTAAGTTCAAATTAATGGAATAGCCACTGTAACAACCACAAGCGTGAACTTTGATTCTCGCTTGTGACGTTGCATTTTACAGCGTTCAACGTTTGTGACGTTCGTCATAATAGAACTAGTCATTCTAACCTTCTATCATTCTATCAGTCTTATAACTGCAGTGTCTTTTCACACACTTTACATGCAAAAAATATTTGGAATGTAAATATATTATATTAAAACTATGCAAATTTCAAGGCATCCCATGTAGCCACCTTAGGAATGTATCTTATCAAATCAACTGACTGACTGCAACTATAAAATAACAAAATTCCAGGGGAAAGAAGTAGGATTTCCATAAATTTAACATAATCATTGTATGTATGTTATAATCTGTACTTAATCATTTTGAAAAATTTGTTTATATTTTAGGCATATGTCTTAAGTGTATTGACCTTGTACACAACCTACCTGATAATCATGAGGATCCTCTAAATCAAACAGACATAAAGGTAAAACTACATTACAATTATAAAACCAACAACAAAGAATTATTTGTTTGATGCACTCCAACAGACCTGCAAATTAAAAATTGCATGCTGAAACCCAAATATTACTACTTTAGTTTTAAGGATTATTTTGTTCGCAAAAAATACTTGATTGTTATTATGATTATCTATGTACAAGCTAATTTTTTAAAAATACCGACCTCATATTAACCCATCTTGAAAAATGTGGGGTTCCTAATAGAGTACTCTAACTAAAATTCTTTCATGCTCACCTTATTGTCTAGAAATGTAAATGCTTGATGCAAATTCAGTAATAAAGTATCAAAATATTTTGATATCTTTTTATAACAATTAAATTTAATTATCACGACTCGAGTTTTAAAAATTTATTTATAAATGCCAAAAATGTTATTGCATTGCCACTTCTAGAAAATTCTACAATTTGTACAAAATACAAAATTAATATACATGTAGTACCTACTGTTATTCATATTTTTTATAACTCTTTGAATTTTTATTCTTTTCTTCTCAGAATGATAATGATAATGAGAAGAATATATCAGCTGATATCTCACAGGTAACTTTTTAAAAAATTTTATCATAAGAAAATTTTACAATTAGGCCAAAATAACATAATTGTTTGTTTGGAATTGCCTCCCGCTTCATTGAACTGCTTCCAGTTTATAAAATTTGATTATCAAAAAGAAAGCCTTTTTTTTAATATGGAGATTTTTATTTACCAATTTCTGATTACTGAAACTATAAAAAAAAAATTGTTCCCTCCCTCCTGGGTCCAGAAACCTCCAGGCGGCAATTCCAAGCAAACAATTTTTAAAGGATGGCCTTAAAGTACATGCATTTGAAATCCTAAAATCACAAAATGAAAGCTTTTGACACATAATTATGTCAGGGGTAATTTTAAATTTTACTTTAGATTTTATCAAGCTAATTCTTTAATGCAAACATTTTTTTAAGAAATTAATTACAGATAAATTTATAATATAAATAATAACAAATACATGAAGTTATTGCCAATTTTTTCATATGAAGGGATTACAACAATCCATTGATTCTGTTTATGATGGTAGTTTTATTAGAAAAAAATGGGCAATTTTCTTTTTAGAAACCTATTTATTTGAGAAAAGAAACTTTCTAAAATAACAAAAGAAAATTTTATCTTGTTTTGTGAACATATATTGCCAAAAAGTTATAGTGAAAAAGGTTTGCAAAGGTGAATTTTAAAATATTGTGGTTTTGTTGCCATGGATACCACCTCTAATTGGTAAAATCACACATATCTAATTCTGGAATTTTATTATTCATATGATGAATTTTATAACTATTTATAATTGGGAACAAAAGCTGATCAGAAGTTTTTAATATTTTGACATAAAAAAAGACCAAATTTGTAGTTTTCAGTTTTGGCTATTTTTTGCAATATGAACCCCTTTTAATTTGCATTTCAAGAAAAATGTGCTTAATATTTATAAGAATTTGAATGATTTTTTAAAACACCACGTTATCCTCTTAATAAACCAACAAAAACAAAATATCATTCTTTTTTCATTTTCTTGCTGTCATGGAATTTTAAATGCTATTTTCCTTTGATGTACAGAGCTATTTGGAGTCTTGTTGCTATGGAAAATATGACGTGGATATTTCCATAGCAATAGCTTGAATTTTGCCGAATGGTGTTTAGATTTAGCTTATATAACTGTAGTCTCTTGTAATAAAGAAAGGTTATATCAATTGGGTTACCACTATGATTCACTCTCTGTCTGATTCTTAGTGAGACCAGTACTTAATGTGTAGTTTACTTCAGATTAAAAACGCACAATGAGACGCAAATGTTTAGTAAGTACACGTACCTCTCAACTTTTATTTCCTTTTTTTAACGTTCAGATATAAAATACCTTCTACAGAGGGAAGCTATAAATGTGGTTGATCTATTGTAGTTGTGGCCTTCTATACTGTTCGAAATTATTATTCCAAGATCGTCTGTGTTCCTCCCTATTTAGATTATCTTCCTTTATATTATGACTTTTTTTCAATTAGCTGGTACTTATTGTAAATAAGTCACTGGCATATATTTCATAACAATTCTCTCAAACATATGTTTTCTGTTTCTATTTCGGTTTCCCCGATATTTTCACACATGTATAGCGATACGTTGTTCCGTGAAAATGCTCCTTTTTTTATTTTATATACTAGTATTTAGCAATTCATTAATTTCTCAAAACGAAGACTTGGCATACGTAGTATAGTATTTTCCAAACACTATGTAACATTGGATTGCTCAGCACAGCATAAAAGTCAACAAAGGAATTAGCAGTAGAATGAGAAGACTGTTATCATAAGCCATCCTCGCATTCAAAAGAATTTTTTCATGTTTATGCATGCTGGAAAACCTACGAATTTCGACTTAGATCATGATAGGAGTTACAAAAAAGGAACAATTATGAAAAAAAAATATAGCTGACTATAAATGCTACTTAGCAGTAACCATGCAATTGCATTATCCTTATTGTATTTGAGTTAAGGAAAAAATATAGATTATTTTAATACTTTATCTAGGAAAAAAAAGACCATAAAAACAAAGAAGGTGTTAAATGTGCTTGTTCTATACGTTTATTATTCTTGCAATAATAAATAATATTCTAACGTACAATGCACATGAGTTGTCCATATGTGCCTATATATATTTTTGTAAGGTTCTGAAGAGGGATTTGGTACATGCACTTAAAAGAAGCGCCAATACCTAGCGGCCCATTTGAATCAAGTTTTACTTCACCTAGTTAAAGTCATTTAGTAATTTTTTGCGCGGGCAAAGATTTAACAATTTGCAAGAACTGGAAAAGGAAGTTTGAAATATTATTACACGTATAAAAGCAGAACAGTTGTTGAATATCGCCTTTATTTATCTCATGATTATTAAAAAGAAATATTACGGTAAATTTTTTTTTTCGGAGATTCAATCAATTACATTTCTGTAAAATATACCAGCTTTGCGAATACATTTACATTAACAAACATGCGGTTTGATATTGACAGTAAAAGGTATTTATGTTCCTTTGCTTGTAACATTACCAAGCAGACTGAACTTGTGTTTTGCTCAAAACAGGCAAAAACAGAACACATGTATACAAATGATTAATGTCATTATTTAGTGATGACGAAAAGGTATATACGAATCAGGGGGTCATTCATATTACTACAGTAATGATACATGTGGGGCTGAATGCAATCATGACCCCCTATTATACACACATAATAAAATAAATATCTACACAGTTCACAAGACAGAGGGTCAAAGGACTAGAAAGATGTACTAAAGATGTAATAAAAGTATATGACAGACCATCTACTGTAAGCGCATATGTAAAAATGAGTATCAAAAAATTGCCTGCCGACAAAAAAGGTCGGTAGTTACAAAAAAAATAGGCCAAACAAACACTTAGTTCAAATATTCAACTATGAACTATTATCTTTGGAGGTAGAAGAGGTGGACAGTGGGTATAGATTATACTGTACACTAATAGTGTGGCTTCTTGTTCAAAGTAAACTGATCAATAAGCACGTGGCAAATCAAATTGAACACTTCTGATTGGGTTAGATTTAGAATTTAAGTGTTAGGTTAAACATAGACCACAGGATAATTACATAAACTATTTAAGGATCAGGGTAAAGCGAGATAAAAATAAAAAAAAGCACAGTACATGTCACTTATAAGTTATCATTTACAATAATCACTTAAAATGATATTTATCTTTACTACTATATTAAAATAATAGACTCGAATTTTGGGGCTTTAATACCAAGAAATCGGAAGGGTACTGTCTTTTGTTTTATATATTTTAAACATCATTGGTACTTGAAGATTACCTTTTTGTTTTTATTTTTTCTTAATCAAGCTTTGCTAATTAATAATCAACGAAAATTCATTAAAAAATCCGGAAATCATCTGGATTTTTTAGATGCGCATTACATTCACGCTAAATCACGGTAGGCTCTTTAGTTTATATTTCCACAATATCACATTTGCATGGATAACAACTCTGGAACGTTAATACAAATACGTGTAAATTTTCATTGAACATTTGCTATATATTCTGTTCATCAAAGAAAATACGGGAGATAACTCTAACTCAGTGCATTTCATATAAAACAATACCGAGAGTTCCGAATGTCAACATGTTGTGTAAATTTGAAGCAAGTAAAAAACGTTAGTGAAAAAGTGTTGAATTCTTCATTAATATGAATTAAATTTTTAGATGAAAGGTATTTACAGTCTCAAAATGGTGTGTATGAATAATTTGACTGTTATTTTCAATGCAGCTTCATTAATTTCTCCAAAATCGTTTCGGAGCGATTCTGCAATTTTTTGCTACTTTACGGGTACATATAGGAGGCATTTTAACTGTGTTGAAGGCCTGTCCCGAGACACAGTTAGAATATCTAACTAAGCAGAGTGTAGTGAAATTAAGGTAACTCCAGTGTTTTAGAAATCCGTGTCAAACCAAACATTTTTTTAATTTTAAAAGTTAAAACAACTTATAAACTTACTATAGAGAACAAAATATTTATACCTTTGCACGTTTGTTTTCCTACAGTGAGCTTCATCTCACAAGGTCCAAAAATTTAACAGCCAAAATTTAACACCATGATGCATGATCTCATAATTTATTAAATTATGCACCAACATACATTATGTTAGGTTATAATTTAAGCAAATCAATTGATTATCAGTAAATCATAAAAATTTTATTGATTTTCTACAGAAAATATAAAAAATATTACATTTTTTCTTGCCACGACCTTCCCCAAAAAATCACAAAATTGCATATTTTTGAAAAATTCTAAAAAATTATTCAGTTTACATACATTTTTTAAAGGATATTTATTAAAAGTTACATATTGTGTTAACAAAAAAACATAGTTTATCAAAATTGACCATCTAGTTTTTGCTTGATAGTCTCTTGAACATGTGTACCCCCATATTGAAAATGTAAATTTTACAAGTTGTTTTTTGTAAACTTTGGAAAAAAAATGAAATGTACCAAAAAGACAATCTAACAATCACGTAAATTGATACACTCAATGAAACTGTATTATACATATAAAATTAAGGTCGAGACTGCCAAAAAACTCATATAGTTGAGTGCAGTAGTACCCCCTCCCTCTTTCTGTCAAATATTTTCTATCCCAGTTTTTTAACATATTTATCTGTAGATTAAACATCAATCAGTGTTATGTAGTTTTAATTACACAAGTACTTACTTATCCTCTCCTTGTCCTGGAGGACACATGAGGTCGTCAAGCCACATAAAGGTATCACACCGGTAATCGACCAATCAAAATGAACTTAGTCAATTGTAGTTCCATATATACTTCAGAATTATTTTTTTCCTTGACTGTATTTTTACATTTTCCTTTACTCAGTTTAAAAAATGTTTGTACCACTGAGAAGGATATTTCATGTATTTTGTTAGATGATGATCTTTTTTCACAGGGACTACTTCTTTCAGGGCACATGCAGCAGCTTCCTTGGGAGTGTGCAGTCTGTTTACATACAAACAGAAAACACGTGGTTTTGAGGGTAGACCTGTTTGAAGCTAGATATTTTGAGAAAATGCTGTATCGTGTGCCCTTTTTATGGTGTTAGCTGATGAGATAGGTAACAAATAACATTTCCTCCGAATATTTTGTCATGAGAAATACAAACTGATTTTTAAGAATTTTTTTCCCTCTATAGTGTTATATAGTGAAAACAATTACCGGTGTGATACCTTGAAGGGCTGTATGTTGACATGTAAAAATGCATGTAGATGCCAGTTTTCAGTATTTTATGTCAAATTTTGATGAAATATGATATGAAGTCAGTGGAGCTTAAGAAATTGGTTTCTGTATTCTAGATGCTGTAAAGGTGTGCAGATCAGTTGAACGCAGTCATAAATGATGCCCTCAGACTTTGTCGTAAGAGTACGCAGCGACTAGTATTTCATCGAATGACCAATTTTGAGTTTACGCGCAAGTCTCAGAATTAAGCGACAAGTGCGAAACATTGCGAAGAAGAACACAAACATTTTATCGAAGTACTATTTTGACAAAAACTTAAATTTCTTTGATTTTAGCTCACCTTATGTGAGATTTGATTTCACTGCCTACAGAGCCATGAGTCAAGGAATGAGAGGATTTGTACAAATATGTGCTATGTTTATGTTTATTTTACATTGAGTTTCCCATTGATGATATATTTCAGGCAAAAACATGCTTAAACACCTTTTACATGATCACCCAGATGCATATTTTGTGTAGGAAATAGGTTTAATGCATTTAGTTAAGAAGGTCCTTAGGAGTCAAGTATACATAATATCATCATGATTGAATCTAGGAGCTGTTTATGATTTTCATCCTCAAGAACCAATGGATTTCACTTTACCTGAAAATGTTTTTATGCAATATAGCCAAAAAATCAGTTTCCAGCCACATTTTAAGGGGAGTTCCTTATTTACAAAGTACAAATACTGATATTTATGTTTGAATGACATAAGATATTGAGATATTAGTCAATGTTAAAATGTATAGAAGGAGATATTTATGGAACGCCATCGCTGCCTTATAGCGTAAAACTATAGATACACTATGTCAAATTATCATTACATGATGTCAAAGTCCATTACGTGGTGTGAATATATATTTACACTTGGTCAAATATTTATTACGTGATGTCAAAAGCACATTACGTGAAGTAAACATGTCTTTACATGATGTCATTTTTTTTACGTTGTGATGTAAAATCATCCTTACATTATGCCAACATATTATAACTTGATGTAAATTTATCCTTACATTACGCCAATTTTGTAGAACCCAAAGTCAATACATCATGACATTATATCGACACTGTATTGCATGGGGCAAATGTATTCTTATATTATGTCAATACTGCATTACTTAATGCAAATATATCCTTACATTATGACAATATTTTATTACATGATATCAATATGTTTTTATATTTTATCAACACTTTATTACATGGTGTAAATACATCGTTTTATTATGTCAACACTATATAACTTGATGTCATAAGTTTATTACGTTATGTGTAAACTTAATAACGTGATGTGAATAAGTCTTCGCTGTAGGTCAATTCTCTATTCCATGATGTACACGCTCCATTACTTTATGTCGAAACATCATTACGTTATGCGAACACGGATACCCTCGGCCTTTATCTATACATAGAAATGGTAAGCTGATTTACCCAAATGATCCAGGGGCTATTGGTACTTTGTCCAGTAAAGGCTCGCCCAATGGGGAAATAGAAATTTTATAAAAATGAGCATTTTTTATTCATTACATTTCAAAATAAGATTGATCTTAAATTTTAATGTTTAAATTCGTTATTAAAAGAAAAATATACATATATTACTGACTATACTCTAGTATTAACACATTACAATACTATCACGGCAGAACTTACTAGCTGGTTTAAACTAGCAAGAGAATATTATATATTAGCAAGAGAATATTATATATTAGCTAGATCTTTAGCACAATCCAAACACATTCCCAAGTATAACATCTTTAAAATTACAATGTCAGCAGTACTTGACTTATTTTTAAAATTCTGGTTCCGTTCCGCAAAATACCATTACCCGTGTGGATATTGGTACAGAACGGACTGAGCGTAAATTTCATTCTCAGCCTATTTTCATGCCGATTCTATATATACTTATCGCCGAAAATATGTGTATCTTGATCATAATTGTTGACAATACACCAACGCTCATGCAGTCGAGTTATTTCATTTAATTAAAAATTAGTTACATGTATGAGGCAAACGCTGGAGACAGTGCCGATTCTACCCATATTGTGTGCCTTTCTGAATAACAAATTCTGAAATCGGCGAAAACAGTTCCCCTCTCTTTTTTGTGTACGTTTTATTATGACATATTTCTGATTTTGACCCTCTGTCCGAAAAATTATCTAAAACAAACATTTTATAAAAACCAACCCCATCTCTATCAACATAGGGAAGGTCTTTATAGGGGTTAAAAATCTATTGTAATTTATTTGTAGATTTTATAGAATAGAATAGATTTTATTGAAATGTGTAGAATAACACAGCTGAAAGAAGGTCACTCAATTTAACAGTAAATTATTTGATTATGAAAGATATAATGATAAATGAACTGTATATATGTCAAATAAGCGGAAAAAAAATTGCAGTTTGTTGATAAAAAATAAATATCTAAAAAAAAATTAATTTAGAATTTAACAACAAAAGCCCCTGCGGGATTTGAACTTGGGATGTATGGATCACAAGCCCGGCACTTTATCCACTCGGCTATGCATTAAGCTACTTGTTAATGTTGATAAAATCGTTTTAATAAAACGAAATGTCGTTTCGACCAGAGGTCAGTCATTTTGTGATGATGTGTTATTCCAACTTTAGATATCAAGTGCCTTCTTGAATAAAAGGAAGAAAATTCATTCGTAGGAACGTAGCGTACCCCCTCCCTAAACATTATTTCCACCCCCTCTGCAAAAAAAAAGAAATCATTTTAATAGCATAATAATTTTGTAGCAGAACGGCCATACCCAGTGAGGGTCAATGTCCTTAACTTAAGATACCAATAGCAACGTATATTTTAACTACTAAATTCTGTGAGACTAGATTTTAGAAAATCAAATATGTACTGAGTGTCCGAGTCACGATATACAGGCTTTGGAACGATAAAGAAACCTGACTGCTAAATGACTGAGTTTGTAGTAACGAACTTAATTTGAATACTCTTGAAGTAAAAAAAAAAAGTATAAATCAAAAAATAAAATTTTAAAACAACAATAAAGGGGCTAATTTTAGATTTTATTGCATTTTAAGTATTCAAGGGCCGGCATTCACTCTAGGGAAATTAAATTGTCAGCACTTAAATCCCTTACAGCTTTCAGAAAAGCATCCGTATAATCCTTTCTTTCTAGTATGATTAAACCACTGCTTCTAACTAGTATCTACTGTTGGGGTTTTTCTGTGTCCATTTGGGTAAATCGGCGTACCGTTTCTATGTATATGTCATGTTGTAAATTTTTGAATTTATAACATGACATATATATAAAGACCGAGGATATTCGTGTTTGTATAACGGAATGATGTTTCGATTTAAAGTAATGGAGCGTGTGTATCACGGAATAGAGAATAGAGAATTGGCCTAATATAAAGATATATTGACATCACGTAATAAAGTTAAGACAAAATGTCAAGATATTTTCGCATCACGTAATGTACTTTTGACATCAAGTTATAAAGTGTTGACATAATGAAAGGATGTGTTAACACCATGTATTAAAGTGTTGATAAAATGTAAGGATATATTGATAGCATGTAATAAAATGTTGACATAATGTAACGATAGAATCGCGATATGTACTGAAGTGTTGATATAATGTAAGAATATATTGATAGCATATAATTAAATGTTGACATAATGTAAGGATTGATTTGCCCCATGTAATACAGTGTCGAAATAATGTCATGATGTATTGACCCTCAGTTGTACAATGTTGGCATAACGTAAGGATGATTTTACATCACAACGTAAAAAGTTGACATCATGTAAAGACATGTTTACTTCACGTAATGTGCTTTTGACATCACGTTATAAAGATGTGACCAAGTGTAAAGATATATTCACACCACGTAATGGACTTTGACATCATGTAATGATAATTTGACATAGTGTATCTATAGTTTTATGCTATAAGGCAGCAATGGCGTTCCATAGATATTGCTATTTTTTATATGGTTACCCCAGTACACCTGTCATATTCTATATAATGAAAATCAAAATTTGAATGGAATCATGTCATGTAACATGTATGGGTACAATATAGATGCCCCACCCATATCTAGAACTATGAGGGATGGTCTGATTCTTATTTTAGTATTGTGATATGGCATGCACTTCTGTGATTTCTCTTGTAAATATGCTTCAGAAATGCATTGCCTTATTGAATTACTCCTTCTATATGCATATTGCTCTTGCTGTAAATTATCTAAGATGTGTCAATCATCATTGTTCAGTAATTCTCTTCAAATTCTATAGGGATGGCCTGATGAGGGGTGTAATTAAATGTGTCCAATTGAAATTTCATGGCTAGTTTTGCTCTAGTGATAGAATGTTACATAAATCACAAAATGAAGTTGCATCCCAGTTGTTTCTTTTACATTCTTATCATCAAAGCAAGATTTATGGTTGTCAGGACAGATCTGAGCTCCATTACATGCTGATATCATTTGTGCTGTCCTGTGTTACCATGCTGCTTTTAGATAAAAGTGAGCATGGCAGTGTGTAGACAAGTAAACAGGCTTTACCTGATATATAAATTAACCAGATACAGATTTCAGTTTTTACTGGATAATTCACAATATAGATATAAAATGTATGAACAATAGAGGTAAATGTCTTCTTTGTTATGCAATGATTACATAATGAAGTGACTCTAATGAAATGTTTTTGATTTGATGTAAAGAAGAATGTATATACTCTGATTTGATACCAAGATGATTTTGTAATTCATTGTTTTAAGGATAAAAATTGGCCTTAGATCATGCATGTTTTTATGCTCCAAATGTGTTTCCTCTGTGCTATTTTCTTCAGTCTGAGTAAGGGAGATAAATCCTCAATAACTAAAGAAATAGAGGGAGCTTGATGACAGGGTTTTAGGGATTTGGTGACAGTTGAATGGGAATTCTGAGGTGCAAATTTGAAAGGGATCTGACATCTTTACAGTCCCTTCAAGGTATCACACCGGTAATCGACCAATCAAAATGAACTTAGTCAATTGTAGTTCAATATATACTCAGAATTATTTTTTTCCTTGACTGCATTTTTACATTTTCCTTTACTCAGTTTAAAAAATGTTTGTACCACTGAGAAGGATATTTCATGTATTTTGTTAGATGATGATCTTTTTTCCAGGGACTACTTCTTTCAGGGCACATGCAGCAGCTTCCTTGGGAGTGTGCAGTCTGTTTACATACAAACAGAAAACACGTGGTTTTGAGGGTAGACCTGTTTGAAGCTAGATATTTTGAGAAAATGCCGTATCGTGTGCCCTTTTTATGGTGTTAGCTGATGAGATAGGTAACAAATAACATTTCCTCCGAATATTTTGTCATGAGAAATACAAACTGATTTTTAAGAATTTTTTTCCCTCTATAGTGTTATATAGTGAAAACAATTACCGGTGTGATACCTTGAAGGGCTGTATGTTGACATGTAAAAATGCATGTAGATGCCAGTTTTCAGTATTTTATGTCAAATTTTGATGAAAGCGCGCGTTACTCAATTTGTAAGCACACACCGCTGCAGTTATGAGAGTGTATACTTCAAAAAATAATGATTCAATGCTAAGGCAATCACGTGACGCGTTTCATCCAATGATCTCGAGGCATTCTAGTGCGAGGCAAAACAATTAGCGTTACGAGACATTCCCTGAGAACTATCGACAGGAGCAGATCGTGACGTCAAAGTTAATTATGACGTCATATCGTATGCAGTACAGACAAGTGACTTTCTACATATCGCTGTAAAATCAATCGGGAAGCCTTAACATACCCGCGATTATTGTAGGCATAAAGCTTGGTTATGTAAATGTCAACAATGCGGTGTGTCGACGTATCTATTTCGTAAATGTCCGATATCAAATGCAATGTCAACCCGTGCATGCACGGGTCAAAGTAAAGTTTAATTCAACATTTCATAAAACACATTATTCCCATAATTTAGATAATGTTTAGAAAAAAATCACAGGTAAATATATGCATTCCCAATGTTTGAAAATCTATGGATATCAAAATACCTAGATCACGTCTATTCATACCATAGTTATCTAGATATGGTGCTTTCAATCCGTCCGACCAGGAAGTTTAGTAAAAGCAAATCAAATTGTAATCGTGACGGTATGGAAAGATAAAGAGACCTTTGGAAGACCAAAAACATGAATTGTTCAACATTTTCTATTGCTATAGGCCTAATTCTTTTGTTGCTTCAAAGTAAGTATTATTATATTAGATAATGTTTTTGCATGTATGTGTAAATAGGGCACGTTGTAACACACCATTATAATATTGCAGATTTTCAATCTGTCATGACAGGGGTAGATTGGGATACAGCTTATAAACTTTGCAGTTCAAACAACGACTCTCTTCCTGATTTACATGATGTACAGAATTACGATCGCAATAAATTGCTAACGATCTGGTCTTCATTAAAAGGACAATTTACTCCTTGGATTGCGTACAGAGGCTGTTTCAAAGAATCTATCTGCAATACATCAACAATAGAAAACTTAGCACACCAATCATGTCACTATATCGATAACAATACTGCTGGTAATTGCTATTTTGAGTGCCAATCAAAGAATCAAACAAATGGGGGTTGTGCAAACACAGCAACTTTTTCATTTGCCCTCTCAAGATCCATATGCTTATGTTTGTGTGGTACCACACCCATACCACATATTTCGGACGGTTCTAAATGCAACTTATCGTGTGGATCGGCTATTGATAACGGAGAATGTGGTGGTGCTGGACACTTAAGCATGTACGCCGTAATGAATAATACAATACCTTACACCCATTTTCGGGGATTTTGTCTGACCTGTCGATCGCAGAGTGATCCAAATAGTTCACAGCTGTACAGCATGGATTGTAATGAAAATGTAACCGGATATTGCGTTATGAAGAACGAGACAGTTTTATTAAAACCAATAATATCAAAATTCGCTTCTTACTGGAAACATTGTAAACAACTAGGAATGCACATTGTTAGGGACACCAATCATACATTCTGTCAAAAAGACAGTTTAGTTTGGACAGGATTACGAAAATACCAAATAGAAAACTCTAATATTGATCATGACATTTGTTATGTCATTGAAATACATCAAGAGACAATCAATTACAAAAAAAGAAATTGTACAAAAAGTGAATACTTTCTTTGTAAAAAAGAGGTTGGTAGTCATAATTACGTTTCAAGTGCAGTAAACATCAAAAGAACAACAAACACAGTGCCGCTGCCACTTACTTCTGAAACTTCAACACCAACAACGACTGTTTCATCAACAGCTTTGACAACCTCTTTCAATGGTGCCCCAAATCCTAAGATGACCACTTCTATTTCAACATCTTCTGAATCTGAAAGATATATAACAGCTACAGTTTATGGAAGTACTTTTTCAGGAACATCCTTGAAAACGTCTACCAGTGATGTCACAAATCCTGCGGTTGTCACTAATATTTCACACTCTCCTAAATCTGGAGAATATACAGCAGCTATTGTTGGTACAAGTATTGCAGGAGTAATTGCTTTGATATTTTTCGTTTTTCTCATTATATGTATGTTAAAGAGACGGTTTCAATACATGCAGTCAAAACAACAACATTCAAAGAAAGCCAAAGTGTTTATAAACACAACGAACAAAAACCTCGTTGAAACAAATCAAAATCAAGATGTCAACTATGCAAATACCACTTTTGAAAACGATAACCAAGAAAGCAATTTACAGATAGATAGCATTTACGTAGAAAAAGAGGAAGACTATGATCATCTACACACAAGTCGGCAAAAGAAGGTGACAATGCAGGCAGATGACGATAAATATGGAACTGCATCATACTTAGAAGAGGACTTTTGCTCTACGCTCAGACAAAACAAGAACGACGAGCCCGATCTTGATAATGGATACAGTGTAAATAGTATGCCTTATTCAAAAAACCAATCGGGTTCAGTGAATAGTCCAAAGTATGATTATTGTTATCAATCAAATCAAAGAAAAGATTGGTTACAATAATAGCCGCCTAGGTTACAATGTAAGGATATTGTCCAACAGTTTTACGATGACCTTGAGATGTATTTATTTGTGAGGTGATTTTATTGAAATTATGGTTGATTCGAACTCAATATTTTCTATACTTTCTATGTTTGTTTTCTTTATTAAATCGTCCATGCAATAATCTGGACCAGTTAACATGTTTATTGTATTTCAAACGCATTAAGTATGTAGCTATTGTATAATATACTACTAGTATCTAGTTAATAAAATCTATAACATATGCAGTTTATCATTGTACCGTTTTGAAACCATTATTCTGGGATACTTGGAGTTTAATTAATAGAGTTTGCTAAGCGTGTTATATTTGTTAAAGCGTTAACTCATAAATACGCAATTTTCTCCTTTTATTTCCAGTTTTTGTCATATTATTTTTAATTTCTTGAGGCAGTAAAATCAAACGGGTTTGTTATTAGGGGGAAGTTTTTTGTTTTAGGGTTTTCTTTGGGGGGGGTTGGGGGTTGAAGAAAAAAGGTTTTAAAAATGATTAGACATTGCCTGTTTACCTAATACCCGAGCCCTTTTGTCACAGAATTGATGGGAGATTAAAGAAATTGTCTGTTTTTAATTTAAAATCAGCTGATTCGCAATAAGTTTTTTTTTTCCAGTTTTCTGTCCTTTAGTTAATTAATAAATGGTGTTCTAGCATTGTTCTTTCTCGTTCGTTTGTAAATCGAGAAATCTTCTTCAGGTCAGTATTGGTGTTCACCTTTTACTTTTTCCTTGTTTTCAGTAAAAAGTTTTTGTAGTTGATGATAAGCATTTTCAAAAGTATGCCAAACCTATTGTCACCTCTTCTTTATTTCTTGTCAATATGAATTCGGTTTCTTTTCTGCAAAATGTCTTCATATTTTGTTACTTAAAAGGATGTTTCTCAAACATTTTTTTATAGGCCATGCACCGTGAGGCTCCAAGTTTTAGACCCAAGAAGTAGTACTGATTTAACATTCATTGAACATGTTCTTTCTCATTCAGCCCTTATGTATCTTATTCACTCTTTATGTGCATTATCGCTAATATAATTGGAAAGCTATTGTAATCGCTTGAGGTTAAATGGAATGATTCAAATAAGTCATATGCAATGTTATTTATTGGGGCTGATAAAAAATACTACCCAGTATATTGAAAAGTATCTTGTTGACACTAAGGCTTTTTATATTTGCACATTTTTTTTTAACTTACCTAGCGTCATGGCAAATTTATAAAAAGTACTTAATGCAAGCTGTATCATGAATTGTCTAAAACATATCGTACTTTTTTATCCATTTTATTTTAAACTTATTTATCAATTGTCCATAATTTGCAGCTCAACTACGTAGAACTAATTGACATGTCAAAGCTATGTTATCTGCAGAATGATATGTATATAACTTTACGTTGGCTAGTATTACGAAGTACTTAAATCAATTAAAAAAGCACCTTTTTAATAATGTAAATGTGGAAATTCTGTTTTCTTTAACACCTTTATATTGTTAACCATGGCAAAATCGAAGTTATCTAAAAACAACCTCATTTTACTTTTGTTGTCTTAAATGAATTTCGAACAACTATTTTCTAAATTATGATAAATGAAACAAAGGATATATGATATCTATAATAGATATTTATATGAAAATTTCAGACGGCAATTCCACATACAAATTGCATATTGATATTAATAGTTAAAAGCTATTAAGAATAATCAGCATGTATAATAGTGATTTTATTCAAAGACTAAATTTCTTTTATTTTTAATTTATATTCAGTATACTGTATAATTTTATAATATTATTTTTTAGATTAAAACTAATTTTAAAAAATGCAAGATATTGTCTTCCAATCTATCGATTTATAAAACTTTCTTAATGTTTACAAAACCTAAAAAAATGAAAACGCAGACAAATAAATGCGTTGCCACTGTTTGTAAATACATCGATATCGAATTGGTTCGCACCTTTGTTAACGATAAAATTGACCAGGAAGTTAATAAAAATTTAACAACTGATTTCAAATGTTCATTAAACTAGACCAGAGAAATGAGTCTTTCAGCAGGTTCAATAGTTATAAGCCTTTTACTTCTGTTGTCTCACAGTAAGTTCTTTTTATTATCGTTACAAATAGTAAAAAATCAATGTGTGATACAAAAAGAACTTTTCGTTTTTAGACAATTTTGATAGCGATTGACCTTCCGCGGGTATGTTAAGGCTGCCTACTGATTTCACATTTATGAGTAGAAAGTTACTTGTCTGTATTTAATGTATGTCATGATTAACTTTGACGTCTGCATTCCTTTCGATCGTTCTCAGGGAATGTATCGTAACGTAATAAGTGAATTTTATTGAACATTATAAAACCGCTTGATTCCTTAACATTAATACTGTTGTAAATTCTAGTGATGCTAAATTCAATATTATCAATATAATATTGAGTATCAAAAAATCAGCAGTTTTTAAAGGTTCTTATAAAGTAAATAACTATTTATAAACTAATGGTTTAAAGATTTCCCTGCTATACTATGTCCAGAGTTTTTGCTTCCACCACTTTTCGTTTGATATTTCGATATATAATCTTATATACCTCTGTACACAAACAACGTTCATTCGCTAATATGGAAAATGTCCAGATTATCTGTTTTGAAACGCCCCATCTACCGCTTCAGGTTTCAATACACAACCCAAAATAGAATGTCCACGGGGATTTTGGATTGCATCAGACATAATTAAGCCCGGATGATAACGTTGAAAAATTGTGCGAGGTATTCCGAGTGAGTTCCGAATGGCAAAAAGATGTAAACAATCTCCGTTAGAAATTTGTCTTCGTTCCTGTGAACTTTTATGAGTGAAAAATGATAATGTGTCGATGACGATATCTTGGATATATTCCCTTTTATCGATTTCAACTGTATTTTTTTCACAGGTATGTGTATTTTTAATATAAATCACCTAAAAGTGATGGAAGCAATAACTTGGGACAGATTATATGTGTAAACTAATGAATGGAGATATTTATATGCATGTAAAACCAGCTTGGCACAAGAGAAAGATCAATACAATCTTAGTATATTTTAAGTGAAATTGGAAGAGAAAAAAAGTACCAATGTGAATCATGCTGGGGGAAAATCTACCAATTGTCCCAAATTTGTGCAAATTAAGCTTTAACGGTAAAAATGTACCTGTTTTCGATGATGGTGCGAAATCTTTTGATAATATTTCAAATGATCGAAATATTTATATGAACCCCCAGCAAAAACTGCAAAATACATTACTAATCAAAAGGATTTTTCATACAAATATTTTTCACTTAATATCATTAATCTCTTGAGCCGATGCGATTTAAAGGCATGATTTTCCGTGTTAAGATACGCACGTCACGTGATTAAGAAGAACATATGACGTCACAAAAACGCATCAAATATAGTGTTCAATATCGCTGTTAATTTATGTAATGAAAATTTTAAGAAATATTTCCTATATGAATTAAGCTTCGGACAGCCTAAACATAGCTGCGTATGCATAATTAGTGACATAATGTCATATTCCATGGCAACACTGTATATGTAAAACACCACTGTGTTACACATCATTTTAATATTGCAGATTCTAAAGCTAACACTATATGGAAAGATTGGAAGGCAGCGTATGAATATTGCAGAACACAGAACGACTCTCTCGCTATTATAAAAGACGTACAGAACAGCTTATCCAATCTTAAAGGATATCCTCCGATATGGTCGTCAGTAAGAGGACACTTTACTCCTTGGATTGCATACAGAGGCTGTTTCTATAGAAATTCATATTCGTTATTAACAACATATATGAGAAAAAAGACTCATTATCTCGAACGCAATACAGTTGGGAACTGTTATTTTGAATGCAAATTAAAGAATGAGAATTATGGAGGATGTGCCAGCAATGTAAACTTTTTCTTTGGTCTTCGAATGTCGATGTGTTTATGTCTGTGTGATATCTTTATCAGAAATCAAATCTCAGAAAGTGATGAATGCCACTCATGTGGAACATCTATTAATGATGGTGAATGTGGTGGATCCTACTATATCAGCCTATACGAAACCATAAATATCAAACTATCAGATGCACATTTTGGAGGATTCTGTCTTACCTGTCGGTCGCAAAGTGATTCTAACGTTAACAGGTCGGTTTTATACAGCATATATTGTAATGATAATGCAACTGGCTATTGCGTGTTAAAACATGGTGGAGTTTCGTCAATACCATCAATTATGTCAACATTCACTTCATACTGGAGGTACTGTAAATACTACAATAGGTACATTATTGGGACCACCAGTCAGACATTTTGTAAAAAAAAATATAGTGTTTGGACTGGATTACGAAAATACAAAATAGACAACTCTAAAATTGATTACGATATCTGTTATGTCATTGAAATACATCAAGAGACAATCAATTACAAAGAAAGAAATTGTACAAAAAGTGAATACTTTCTTTGTAAAAGAGAGGTTGGTAGTCATAATTACGTTTCAAGTGCAGAAAACATTAAAAGTACAACAAACACAGTACCGCTGCCCCTTACTTCTGAAACTTCAACACCAACAACGACTCTTTCAGCAACAGCCTTGGCAACTTCTTTCAATAGTGCCCCAAATCCTACGATTACCACATCTATTTCAGCATCTACTAAATACGAAGGATATATAACAGCTATAGTTTATGGAAGTACTTTTTCAGTAACATCCTTGACAACGTCTGTCAGTGATGTCACAAATCCTACGGTTGCCATTTCTATTTCACCGTCTCCTAAATCTGAAGGATTTACAGCAGCTATAATTGGTGCAAGTATTACAGGAGTGGTTCTGCTATCTGTCGTTTTTCTTATAATATGTTTGTTACAAAGACGTCGGTTTCAATGGAGGCAGTCAAACCAACAACAAGCAAAAAATGCGAAAGTGTTTCACAATACCACGTACGACGACCTCGTTGTAACAAATCAAAAGCGAGATATCAATTATGCTAATGTCACTTTAGAAAACGATAAGCAAGGACATATTTGTAATATAGACGACATTTATGTAGAAAAAGAGGAAGAATATGATCATCTTCACACAAGGCGACAAAAGAAGGCGCTAATGCAGGCAGATGACGATAGATATGGAAGTGCTTCTTATTTTGAAGATGGCTCTTACTGTACACTTGGACAGAACAGAAATGTCAATTATGATCTTGACAACGAATACAGTGTAAATAGTATGCCTTGTTCAGAAAATCAATTGAGTTCAGTGAATAGTGCAGAGTATGATTATTGTTATCAAGCAAATCAAAGAAAAGATAACTGATCACATTATGATAATTGTGGTGTGATGTATTTTGCTTACTTGTTCGCATAATAAATAGCTGTTTCCTTGTAAACAATGCTCGTGTCCTGTTTTTGATTACAAAGGTTCAATATACCAGTTAAAATTCTTTTTCAAGCTAATTTATGTATCTTGTTATTCATTTTAAGCATAGATAAACAGTTCTTACGGTTTAACACATTCATTTGAGGTCAAAAACTTTAATCTTCATTACAACATTCAAAATGTAATCAAAAGCTTTATTTACTTAGCAAAAAATTGTAAGCTCTGTAAATCGCTTATAGCTCAACTAATAACATTCAAACTTTGGTTGCCTATTAAAAATGCCTTACTGGAGTATTGTAAACATCAAAATCGCAAAATATTTTCGACAAAAATCGTGACCATGCCCCTTTAAGAGGTCTTTTAAATAGTTATTAACATTATTTTCAATTTACTTTTGTTTAATGTTTTCAGAAATATTTTCAAAAATCGTTATCGAATAATTTTAAGTATCGTTCTGAAAAATCTATAGTTGTTAATAAATACATTCTTAATTGCAGAGTCTTCTTCAGAAATGTGTAATGTACGTGTATCAAAGATAGTTGAGATAGGAAGAATTTTTTTTTAAAAGCACATTCATAAATATATTTCTAATGTAGGTCCCTTAGAAAGGTTTAGAATGGACCTGAACATTGCTTATTGGCCCCTTAGCCTAATTCTAGTGATGTTGATTGGTAGACATATTACAAATTGGTATATAGACTATTGAGCACTAATATAATGCCAAGTGCTCGTATGATTTTCCAGTTCACAATCTACGTATCGATATTTAATTCGTTAAAAAGCAATTAAAAATAATATTGATGTATGTAACGCCTTTTATTTACTAACGCCTCATCTAACTAGCAATTATTTTTAAAAAAATACGATTTACTAAATAGTCAAAAAGCAACTTGAGAAAAAGCTTGGTACTTGTATATGTAACAACTGTTGAAAGGATGATAAAAAAAACCAGGGCGTTTGATAATTACAAACTCCAAAACCATTGCATCGTTTGAAGTACACCCTTAATGTTAAGAGTATCGTAATCAGCATCTTTCATGAAGTCCATCCATTGTACATTGATTTTTGGTCCCTAAAGCAGTGTTAACTTTGTTGTTGCGTCCCCAGTTGGTAATGAATTGATATTTATGCGTCAAACATGTGGATTGTTTATTTCAAGATTATTTTTGTCATATTTTTAATATATATTATATAGCTTATTTTCGCATCTCGAATATTTTATAAAGCTTCTTTCTTTTTTGTACATGTACTTTTGTAACCTTTTACATATTCTTTAAACACTTTTTACAGTGATCAATGATCAAAGATGAAAAACATTTAGAGAATCAAGTGTTATGTGTTAATAAATTTTAGTTTCAAAAGATACGAATAATGTTCTGTTTTGTTTCTTTTTTAACCTTATGTACTGGAGTATAAGTAAACGTACAACACTGGGAGTTGTAAAAGACGGGTCAACTTTTAATTTGTATTTGTCATGTCCCACTGGTAAGGTAATTAGTTAACTAATAAAATCAGGGTTTTTTTTAATATGATAAAATGGAAATGAGCGTTTTGTGCAATTCTTTTTTAATTAACCATGCAATGTCCTCAACTTTAATTATTCATGAGTGTCATAAAAATTCTAGCGCTTTTTTTCAAAAACTAAATTGAATGGCAACGTTCATTTCTAGCTATTTAATCATCAACTATTTGATCGTCAAAATAGCATCGTTCTAATTAACAAACAAAAGAATGTAAAAATATCGAAATATTGACAATGAACACCAATCATAGATCATAACCTTAATCTTCAAGAATTTCGTGATAAACTGATGAATATATATACACTGGATGGCTTGATTGCAACAGCTTCTTAGCCACGACTACACATTTTCCGGACGACTCGTGGCAAAGCCAAGGGTTAACCTCTGCCACTCAGTCAACTGAATGTTCACAGAAAGTTGAGGAAATTTGACTGAATGGTACATGTACAGTTTAACCATTGTTGCAACCACTAAATGAGACGAGTCACTTTCAGGATATAATTATAATAATGAAGAATATTTACATTCTACTGTGTTTTTCCATTAAATTCTGTGATCTTTAAATGCCTCTAAATGCAACAAGTAATCACTGGGTACTCAAAGGTTAAAATGCCGAGTTTTATTATGACGTCACAAACGTTAAACGCTGTAAACTGCAACGTCACAAGCGAAAATCAAAGTTCACGCTTGTGGCTGTTACTGTGGCTCTTCCATTAATATTAACTTACTCTTAGGATAAGATAGGAATTTTAAGGTATGAATCACATTTGCAGACAAGGCAAGAAGTTAAAAAAACGTAAATATAAACATTAAATCATGATTTTTTGAAGTATACAGTCTCATAACTGCAGCGATGTGTGCATACAAATTTTCATAACGCGCTTACGCGCGTTACTCAATTTATATACACACACCGCTGCCGTTATGAGACTGTGTACTTCAAAAATTCATGATTCAATGCTATAATATTTACACTCCACGTATTTTTTACATGTAAAATGTGTGGAAAGCTACTGCAGATGTAGCACCATAACACAGACAGGGTACTAAAAGGTTAATTCACGAGTTTTAATTGTGACGTCACAAACGTTGAACGCTGTTAAGTGCAACGTCACAAACGAAAATCAAAGATCATGCCTGTGGCTGTTACAGTTGCTCTTCCATTAATTTGAACTTACCCATAGGATAATACATAATTTTGATGTAAAATTCACATTTGCGACAAGGCAAGAAGGTAAAAAAAATGTAATCATAAGCGCGTTATTCAATTTGTATGCACACACCGTTGCAGTTATGAGACTATATCTTTCAAAAAATAAGGATTCAATGCTTAAATGTTTGGCAGTAGCTGGCACTGAATTCTGTGGTCCCAGAAAAATCAATTATCCTCGTAGGCCCATGAGCCGTTACCCCAAGAATGTGTGCTTCATTCGGCGCTTGGTTAAACTTTTCACACTAATTTTATAACAACATATTTATAAAGAATTTATTTTTCTTTGTATGACTTTATATTATATATGTCATTATTTTTAATCAACTCGGACTAAATCCTAGGAAAACAAAAGAAACACGACTCTAGGGCCGTAACCAATTTTAGGCCTAGGCCTCTGAAGATAATTTATAATCATAGAAACTTATTTTCACGGGTTTTTTTTTCTATTCAAAGGTTTATAATAGGTGATGTTTCGTATTGATCAAAGGTGGATAACTCTTTTATAAATATATTATACTCCACTGAAATATAAAGTTCCGAATGTCAAATTCTTTGATGACTTTAAGGGGGAACAGGGGGTTGCAGTGTGAAATTTTTTGTCAATGAATTTTTTTGCTTTTTTTAAACAAATTAACATTAAGATGTCCACTACAACATATATCATTTTCATGACTACTTTCTTACCTTGCAAGGGAAATATTTTGATAGGAATTATCCCCCTTTTCTGGCATTATGAATTTTTCTAACAATTTCAATTTTCTGCAATAATTATTTTATTTGATGGAATTTATTTGCAAATCATATTCATTAATTTTGAGAATAAAAACAAATTTCAAAATTGTTAACAACATTGGCTTTTTTTCATAGCAATTTCATAATTTTATCAATAAATTGTTGAAATTTAAAGCCAATTGAAAGTACTTTAATTTTTCCTTTCTAAATATCAGTTCATGGTCAAATAAATGAGATAATATATATACATTATATACATGTATATATAATTTGTTTGACCACCTAGCCTTTTAATTACAAATTTCTTTGAATTTTAAGTATGATTTGTTATTGAGCTATAACATTATTTTGTGGAGAAAATACCATATATTTAGAGCATTTACACAATATTTTTATACAAAGCTCTTCTTTGAAAAAAAAAGAAGATCAATACAGTCTAAACATAGTAATGGTCATCATATTAAAATATATATATTATAAACTGTCATTTTATTAAATAATATGAATTAAAGTCGTTGAAAATACATTTTATTGAAATCTCGATTTCATCACATTTCAAGCGTACAGTAGTCCTTTTGATTGGTTCCAAAAAAAAAGAATGATTAAAAAAAGGCACTCAACGAATTAAAATAATGTTTAAAATGGACGGTCTGACTAAAATGCAATATCTGTCTAATGAGTAGATACAACCAATGTAAACTGGGAAGTGGAATACACGTATATATATAACAACAATTCAATGTAACAATGTAAATGGAATGAAGTTTAAATATCTGAACAGCTGGAAGTCTGAACAATATAAAATCAATGGTCAAAAATAAAATTTATTTGTATAATTAAAACATTGCATGTACATATTTAAATGCACTGAATTTTAACATCCTTTTTTGTAAACAAATCAACAGCATTTAAGGTAAAAATATATATATAAGATCTGAGGATTTCAAATTTTTTAACAAGAAACATTACAAACATTATATTTGCAAATTAATAACAAAAATATTCTAACCAACCTCTAAACTTCTCATAATTTGAACAAATAATTTTTTTTAATACCTTGATTCACTTTTGTGTACAATGTAATTGTAAATACATGTTCAATTTCCATGGAAGGTAAAATAAATCAAGCTAATTTCCTGAATTTTTCATTTTGATATTGTTTCCTTTCAACAAGTGTTAACTTTAGCGCTTATAAAAATGGCTACACATACTGCCTAAGAAAGGTCTATACTAAGACTTTTAGATCACACACCAAAAATATCAATTCATTATTAGATGCAAGTTAAATGAGTTTGTAAAACTATTCTCTTATTCCCAAATACTAAGAATGGTGTGCTTCACAAGTTACACCTAAATCAAAGTTATTAGCATTCTACCTTAGGCAAGAAAATATGTAAAATTCACAATGGTAGCAAGTTTGGTATGTTAAATTAGTAGCTATTATCAACATAAAAATACACATATCAAAAAATTATTTTAATAATTTGCGTAACGTTTGAGACAACACAGGTATATACAAGCGTTACCAATGTTTGTAAATCTGTTGACATCAAACTAGCTAGGTCACATCCTACCATATTTGTCCAGATAAGACGCACGCTTTCGATCCTACCGACCAGGAAATTGAGTAAAAACAAATCAAATCAAGAAATGTTTATGGATATACACCAACGATATGAATAATTCAACATTTTCTTTGTTATACTAATTCTTTTGATGTTCAAAAGTGAGTATTATTATATAAGTTTTGTTTGTAGAGTAAGCGTCATATAATATAACTTAAGATGTGTATTATTTATTAATAAACTACTGTGTGACACACCATTACAATATTGCAGATGTTAAACCTGGTACTACGGGGAAAGATTGGGAGACAGCAAATGAATATTGCAAATCAAACAACGATTCCCTACCTGATATACAAGACGTAAATAACAACTTATCCTATCTCAGAGGACGAGGAGTAATGATCTGGTCCTCAGTTAAAGGACAATTTACTCCTTGGATTGCTTATAGAGGATATTTTTATAAAAATATACACTGTTCATTAACGGGCACAAACTTAACAAATTCGACTTGTCATCATCTTGAAAACAATTCAGCTGGGAATTGTTATTTCAAATGTAAATCTAAAATTTATACAAATGGTGGTTGTGCAAATACAGCTAATTTTTTGTTTGGTCTTCAGAATTTGTTTTGCTTATGTACGTGTGATGACACCATCATAAAAAATATTTCGGAAAGTACTAGATGCAACTTATCGTATGGAACATCTATTAATGATGGTGAATGTGGCGGAATCGGCTACTTAAGTGTGTACGAAACCAAAAATATTGCGTTACCTGAAACCCATTTTGGAGGATTCTGTCAAACTTGTCACAAACAAAGTGATCCGAGTGATACACAGTTGTACAGCAGGGATTGCGATGAAATTATAGCCGGGTATTGCGTAAAGAATAACTTGAGAGTTTCATTGCCACCAATGGTGTCAACATTCGCTTCTTACTGGAATCATTGTAAAGAACAAAAAATGTACATTGTTGTGGACAGCAGTCATACATTTTGTCAAACAAAGGGGAATGTTTGGACTGGATTAAGAAAATACAAAATAGACAATGCTAATATTGATAATGACAACTGCTATATCATTGAAATATACCAAATCACAATCAACTACAAAAAAAGAAATTGTACAGAAAATCATTTCTTTCTTTGTAAAAAAGAAGTCAGTCGGAGCATTAAATATAGCAATAGTACGGAAAATACAGTACCACCGCCATTTACTAGTGAAACGTCATGGGAAACCGAAACAACGTCTTCCTATAAAAAGACGTCTACCAGAGGCGATACAACAAGTTATTTCAAAATCACTACCAATTTACGGTGTGTCTTCAAAATTGATTGAAATAGCCACAATAGCTGGTGCTAGTATTGCGGGAATATTGGCTTTGACATTTGTCGTTTTTCTTATTTTATGTTTGTTAAAAAGACGAAATTTTCAATGTTTGCAAGAAGAACAACAAGCAAACCGTCACCATAGGTCCAACGACACCATTTACGATGACCTTGTTGTTACAAGTCAGAGGCAGGACGACAGCCGTACATATACCACTCTTACATACAACAAACACGTAAAGTTGTGATGGGCATATAAACGACCGATTGAAAGAAAACTGAGGACTATTAAGAACCAAACATATCTAAGTTTTTAAACATGTGTAATAGAAGAGGAAGAATGATCATAACTAGGCTCGAACTCGGGACCCTTCAGTTTAAAAACCACGCTCTACCGACTGAGCTAAAGGGTTAACCCATTAGCTAGTGCTAGTAGGAGCGTGGCAGCACTGAGCCTTTATATACACACTATTACACATGGTGCCCTTAAAAGATTATTTTGAAATTGTATAATTTGTTCTGGCTTAAGATGATTGATTATATGTGTATCACCATTTCAATAAACATGACACTTCGATTTCATGTGCATCATAACCTACACCATTATCATAATGATATACATCCTACTGGGCCCTTATTTTTAGCTCACCTCGGCTGAAAGCTCAAGTGAGCTATTCTGATCACATTTTGTCTGTCGTCCGTCTGTCCGTCTGTCCGTCCGTCTGTCTGACTGTCTGTCCGTCTGTAGACTTTTCACATTTTCAACATCTTCTCAAGAACCACTGGGCCAATTTAAACCAAACTTAGCACAAAGTATCCTTAGGCTAAGGGGATTCAAAGTTGTGAAAATTAAGGACCACGCCCTTTTACAAGGGGAGATAATTAGGAATTATTAAAATTTTTCAAGAATTTTTAAAAAATCTTCTTCTCAAGAACCATAAAGCCAGGAAAGCTGAAACTTGTGTTGAAGCATCCCCAGGTAGTGTAGATTCAAAGTTGTGAAAATCATGACTCCCGAGGGTAGGGTGGGGCCACAGTGGGGGTTGAATTTTTACGTATGAATATATAGAGTAAATCTTTAAAAATCTTCTTCTCAGAAACTATTTAGCCAGGAAAGCTGAAACTTGTGTGGAAGCATCCTCAGGTAGTGTAGATTCAAAGTTGTGAAAATTATGACCCCCGGGGGTTGGGTGGGGCCACAATGGGGGGTTGATTTTTTACGTATGAATATATAGAGTAAATCTTTAAAAATCTTCTTCTCAGAAACTGATTAGCCAGGAATACTGAAACTTTTGTGGAAGCATCCTCTGGTAGTGTAGATTCAAAGTAGTGAAAATCATGACCCTAGGGGGTAGGGTGGGGCCACAATTGGGGATTAAATTTCTACATAGAAATATATAGAGTAAATCTTTAAAAATCTTCTTCTCAGAAACTAATTAGCCAGGAAAGCTGAAACTTGTGTGGAAGCATCTTCAGGTAGTGTAGATTCAAAGTTGTGAAAATCATGACCCCAGGGGGTAGGATGGGGCCACAATTGGGGATTGAATTTCTACATAGGAATATACAGAGTAAATCTTTAAAAATCTTCTTCTCAGAAACTAATTAGCCAGGAAAGCTGAAACTTGTGTGGAAGCATCTTCAGGTAGTGTAGATTCAAAGTTGTGAAAATCATGACCCCCGGGAGTAGGATGGGGCCACAATTGGGGGTCGAATTTTTACATAGAAATATATAGAGTAAATCTTTAAAAATCTTCTTCTCAGAAACTAATTAGCCAGGAAAGCTGAAACTTGTGTGTAAGCATCCTCTCGTAGTGTAGATTCAAAGTTGTGAAAATCATGACCCCAGGGGGTAGGATGGGGCCACAATTGGGGATTGAATTTCTACATAGGAATATATAGAGTAAATCTTTAAAAATCTTCTTCTCAGAAACTAATTAGCCAGGAAAGCTGAAACTTGTGTGGAAGCATCTTCAGGTAGTGTAGATTCAAAGTTGTGAAAATCATGACCTCCGGGAGTAGGATGGGGCCACAATTGGGGGTCGAGTTTTTACATAGAAATATATAGAGTAAATCTTTAAAAATCTTCTTCTCAAGAACCATTTGGCCAGGTAAGTTGAAACTTGTGTGGAATCATCCTCTGGTAGTGTAGATTCAAAGTAGTGAAAATCATGACCCCCGGGGGTAGGATGGTGCCACAATGGGGGGTCAAATTTTTACATAGGAATATATAGAGTAAATCTTTAAAAATCTTCTTCTCAGAAACTAATTAGAATGGAAAGCTGAAACTTGTGTGGAAGCATCCTCTGGTAGTGTAGATTCAAAGTTGTGAAAATCATGACCCCCGGGGTAGGGTGAGGCCACGATTCGGGATTGAATTTCTACATAGGAATTTAAAGAGTATATCTTTAAAAATCTTCTTCTCAGAAACTAATCAGCCAGGTGATTCTTTAAAATTGTTTAGACTTTGGCCCCTTGATGATTATTGGGCCTCACAAGGGTTTCAGAGTTTGATGTAGGTTTATATCCCATACATAAACAATTGTTTAGGATCTTTTTAAGAACTGCAATGCTCAACATGTGTTATGACTATAAAATCATCCTGTTAGAAAAAGGACTAATGATAATGAAAATAAGAATATCCAGGGGGGGAAATGGATTTTCATTTATACAGGATCTACATGTATTATACTACATTGTCCAGATAGTTTGTATTATGACTCCTTTAAGCTGATTTCATCATACCTATTGTTCCTCATGTGAGCGATGTGGCCCATGGACCTCTTGTTTAAAAGTTCAGATTGAAACTGTAGGTTACTCCAAATTAAAAACGTAGAGGGACACATAAATTTATGACATGACAATATCATATTTACGTTACGTTTTAAGCATTTATATCATTTTAATTATTAATATTTGATCAAGTCTTTTAAGATTAAAATTCAAATTACGATTGTGAAAATTTAAAAAAATAATACTGTCTATAATGGAGTGGCCGTGAAA
Organism: Magallana ariakensis; assembly: GCA_020458035.1. NCBI lineage: Eukaryota > Metazoa > Mollusca > Bivalvia > Ostreida > Ostreidae > Magallana > Magallana ariakensis. The sequence continues at coordinate 19,947,173 of CM035812.1, read as the reverse complement.
AGTGCGATACATTGTATGCCATTACTTTTTGAACAAATCGGTACATACATCTATAAAACTGTTTGACGGCCGTTGTTTTGTGTGACGTTATTAAAAATTTACGGTCTGCATTTACCGGTAGTATTCGTAGATCTATTTTATATGTTAAATTTTAGCTAGAATTGAACTGAAAATTGTCGTAATATTTACAATTAAAAATGTAATCATCGTAAGTGATGTAAAATTCAAATGTTTACTTTGTTTATAATGGTTGCATGCCTTTGTATAAAAACATTAATATCGAAATTAAATATGCAGGGTTTTTTATGCTGCTAATACTTTCCTTTATAAATATGTTTAAGACCAATTTCTTTTTCTTTATTCGACGAAGATGTAAATTCGTGTGAGAGGGCTACCCACGAATGCAATGATAAATAGGCGACTGTAAATTATATTGATTCCACAGTAATGGATAGCGGCATTGTATATTGACTATCTCCCAAAATTGGCGAGAGGTTTAACACTCCCTGTGTGCGTGTGTTCCACAGATTAAAACAGACTACACTAATCGAAATTGTCTGATTAATAACAGGCTAACAGAATGTTTAAAAATATCATTTAAAAATGTTCATCTATTGGATTTTGAATTTAAGGTGAACCTTGTTAGGTAAAGCATCACCAAAATTTATAATCGGTGGTTTTATATTTTTTTTAACATCTTATATGTTCCGTTATTAATAACGATGGTCAGTAATCTGTAATCAAATGTTGAGCTTGGTCTTTCTGACAAATATAATGCCCAAGGTTTGCATCAAAATCGACAGAAAAATATGAAAATATAATGAAAATATAATGAAAAGTAATCATCATGCAGGATAAAACTGTTAGCTAAAGCGACTGTTACGTTAAAAGCGGTCCAGGTAAGTATGTTTATTAAATTATGCATCTTTGACAGAAATTGACCTATTCATATTTAATATTGTCAACATAAACTATTTTTATGTTCTTTTTTTATATTCTTCATATAACCTAAATATATAATAATTATTTTCGTTTAGAATTAAATATTTTTTAAAGATATAAAAGATATATAGCACTATATTCTTTTATTTTACCTGCTTTTGTTATGTGTGACCACTCATATGCTATTAAAATCTAGACCAACGTCAAGAAATGAATATATAACATGTAACTCTAATTTTATTTATCTTTATAATGGTTCAATTAAAAGTGAAAATATTAGCAGTCTCTGGATCGATCCAGGAACCACAAAATCGAATATACCTAGAATGTTATAGCCGGCCACGCAACATGTTCATTTATCTTTTAATATTTAGATTGACAACTGGTTTTTATATCAATATTCGTTAAGGGTTTTATATACTGACTTGTTGAAGTTGCAAAGATTTCATTAATTTCATAAGAAGGACACTTTAATCTAGGTAATTGTGTACTTTGCATCTCTTTCAAAATATTTTAACTATAAAATATTGTTTTAAAAAATGATAATGGCTGCTGTTTGCTAAAGCGATATTGTGTAGACAAAGTCGTATACCAAATACGCTTTATCTCTTTTTTGATGAATTAAATATTGATGATTTCATTACGAAATAACAAATTGATTAGAAGTTCTACTCTACATGGTAGAGAGTATTAAAAAAATAAAACTAGTTTCGATAATACATATACTTTATTGTGGTAAAAATCTACAGATGTAGCTTTTTTAAAGATTGATTTTATTAAATTGAACAAATATATCAAACAAAAGTAAAAACGACATGTAATGTATAAAAAAAGGTTTTTTTTTAAACTATTTCGATAGAGGATATACTTTATTGGGGTAAAAGTTTACAAATTTTGCTTTTAGCATTGATTTCATTAATATGAACATATATTTCAAATCAAAGTAAAAACAACATGTAAATAAATGTATAGAAAAAAGTTTTATCTTGGACTTGCACGATTTCAATCGTGATAAAGAAATACATAAAAAATTAAGTAGTCACAAATATATTGTTAAATATCGCATTTAATCATATCATGAATCCTTAGAAGAAGAACTCCCGGTTAAATTTTAAAGTTTTTGTTTTCGGTGACTCAATAACATTTTAGTGAAATATACTAGCTTTGCGAACAGTTCAATATTGCTGTGGCTTAATGTTGACTTGAAAGAGTATTTTCGAGGCGGATTTTATGAAATGTTACAATTTATCACAGAATGTCAATGAATTAAATAATATTTAAATCCACACTTTCTAACAAACACAATTTTTTCCATAATTTACATAATGTTTGAGATAACACAGGTAAATATATGCGTTACCAATGTTTGTAAATCTATTGATATCGAACTAGCTAGGTCACATCTAATCCTACAATATTTGTCCAGATAAGGCGCTTTCGATCCGTCCGACCAGGAAGTTGAGTAAAAACAAATCAAATCAAGAAATATGTATAGATATACACCAACAATATGAATTATTCAACGTTTTCTATTGTTATAGGTCTAATTTTTTTGACGTTCAAATGTGAGTATTATTTTTTAAGTTTGAATTTGTAAAGTAAGTGTCATATAAAGTACTGTTTGACACACCAATACAATATTGCAGATGCTAAACCTACGGGGAAAGATTGGAAATCAACAAATGAATATTGCAGATCAAACAACGATTCCCTACCTGATATACAAGACGTAAAAATTAACTTATCATATCTCAGAGAACGAGGAGCAATGCTTTGGTCCTCAGTTAGAGGACAATATACTCCTTGGATTGCATATAGAGGATGTTTCCATAAATATATATGCATGCCTTTAATAGGGACACACTTTACAAAATCGACTTGTCATCATCTTGAAAACAACACAGCAGGAAATTGTTATTTCGAATGCAAATCTAAAATTTATTCAAATGGTGGTTGTGCAAATACAGCAAATTTTTTCTTTGCTCTCTCAGAATCTGTATGCTTTTGCTTATGTGACAACACCCCCATACGGCATATTTCGGAAAGTTCTAAATGTAACTTATCTTGTGGATCATCTATTGATAACGGAGAATGTGGCGGAATCGGCTACTTCAGCATCTACGAAACCATAAATATTATGTTACCTGAAACCCTTTTTGGAGGATTCTGTCTGACTTGTCGGTCTCAAAGTGATCCCAGTAACGCACAGCTGTACAGCATGGACTGCAGTGAAAATATAGCCGGGTATTGCGTCAATAACAACCAGAGAGTTCCCTCACCACCAATGTTGTCAACATTCGCATCTTACTGGAATCATTGTAAAGAACAGAGAATGTACATTGTTGGGAATACCAGTCATAAATTTTGTCAAAAAGACAGTAATGTTTGGACTGGATTAAGAAAATACAAAATAGACAATAATAATATTGATAAAGACAGCTGCTATAGCATTGAAATACACGAAGAAACAGTCAATTACAAAGAAAGAAATTGCACAGAAAATATTTTCTTTCTTTGTAAAAACGAAATTGATCATTATTTTGTTACAAGTATAGTAAAAACCAAGATCACAAAAAGCACAGCACAACTGCCACTTACCCATGAAATATCAAGCACAACAGCAAGTATTTCACTTACAACCATGAGAACGTCTATTAGTGATGCCCTGAATCCTACGATTGCCACTTCTATTTCACCATCTCCTGAATCAGAGAAAAATACGGCAGCAGTAGTCAGTGCTAGTATTGCAGGAGTAGTTTCGTTAATATTTGTCGCTTTTCTAATATTATGTTTCTTAAAAAGACGTTGGTTTCAATGTATGCAATCAAGTCAACAACAAGCAAAAAGTGCGAAAGTGTTTTACAACACCACATACGACGACCTCGTTGTAACAAATCAAAAGCAAGATGTCAACTGTGCGAATGCCACTCTGAAAAACGATAACCGAAGAATTGTTTGTAATATAGACGACATTTATGTGGAAAAAGAGGAAGAATATGATCATCTTCACACAAATCGACAAAATAAGGCAACATTGCAAGCAGATGACGATAGATATGGAAGTGCTTCTTATTTTGAAGATGACTCTTACTCTACACTTAGACAAAACAGGAATGTCGATGCCGATCTTGATAACGAATACAGTGTTAATAGTATACCTCATTCAGAAAACCAATCGATTCCAGTGAATAGTCCAGAGTATGATTATTGTTATCAAGCAAATCAAAGAAAAGATTGGTAACTGGTCACAGTACAGTCATTATGTAGTCTTGTATTTTGTTTATTTATTCACGGTATAAACAACTGTTTCCTTTAAACACAAAATATGTAGCAAAAGCAAAAACTGTTCATAGTCTCTATCTAATGCTTTATACACTAAAGATTATTTTGTGCAACCGTTTAACTCGTGCCTTCATTTAATTGATCTGAACCTTTTTTATTATTGCTTGTCTATATTAAATATTTCTTTCTAATACCCTCCAACATAACAAACACAAAAAAGTTCAATGAAATAGTCGACGTTAGGTAAGAGGTCTTTCCCTTCTTCATTTTTAACCGGGTTTTCCAAAAGAAAAATCCGGTAATTGAAATGGTGAAAATGGCGGGCGGGCGAGCTGCTGCCAAAAGGGTACCCTTATTGTACGGATAATTCTTCCTACAGTTTTCAAGATAAGACGTTGTTGTTTTGCAGATCAATTGGACATATATCAGAGATGTGCATATTACTTGGATTTTGATTTTTGATAATTTATGAAAAATTACCAGCTGTTGAACTTAGTCTATTTCTCGCAGAATATTGCATATAGGGTACCTATCGACGGATAACTCCTCCTAGAGTTTTCAAGATAGGAAGTTGATGTTTTGCATATCAATTGGACATATATCAGAAATGTGGATATTACTTGGATTTTGATTTTTGATAATTTATAAAACACAAATACCAGCTGTTGAACTTAGTCACTTTTTGGCAAAATATTGCATACAGGGTACCATATTTCTCTGGATAGGTAGTGTTCATCAAAATTCAGGGATTACAAATGGATTATGGATACTCTTAACAGAAAAGAAAACCCGGTTTGTTGTCACATTAGAGAGGTTTAGCAAATCAACGTGTACGCGTACGTGTACGTGTAGAAAGGAAATTATGTGCATTACGTCATCAGTTTGTGTAATGACGTATTTCTACACGTTGGTACCCAAATGAACATACGTGTAAATTGCAAAGTACCCGTAAGGTCGAACTTGTAGCTTCTGTTTCCCTGTTAGCTATTTATGTAAACAAATATGTTTATTTTTCTTAATCCTGAATATTTAATGCGAATAATGATATCAACAAACAAAAATTTTCAATAAAATTTGATATGTTATGGGAGTTTTATTACTCGTATTTCTTCCTTCAAAACATGCGATGGCTCTAGCTGTTATTTTATGCATCTGTGGTATATAAAAATATACATAATTATATAAAACAATGATGTTCAAAAAATTTAAAACATGCAATTCTCAATTTTCTACTGCTATTAAAAATTATCAGATAAGTAGGATAACATCTAGAATTACATTTAAAACATTTACACGTACAGGTACACGTTTCAACTGCTAAACAAGAAAAGTTATGTGAACCTGTACGCGTAGTTATAACTTGTAACCTACACGTACAAGTACGCGTACCCGTTGGTCTGCTAAACCTCTCTATTGACAGCTTTTCTCTTGTTTATTGTTTTTGTTTACATCAACGACTGGACTTCCTTTGTTCCGATATTGTTTTGTCATAATTACTTGTCTTCCATCCTCAAAGTGTGTATGCAATTGTAAAATAAAACAGGGACATGTACCTTTGGTGAGATTGGCAGTCTTAATGACAATTATCAGTCTTTTCTTAAGAAGAATAAACAAATTCAAAAACGATTATCACATCATTATATACGCAATTAAACTCTGGGAAATTAATCTTGATTTTCAAAAACTTCTTTTATAAAAAAGGTCCAAACATTATTTTAAATTTGATAGATAATAAATGTACACAATATTTTTTCTTCAATTTTGGAGTTTTGCCAAACCGACATTTAAAAATAAATGTCTTTTGTAATATAATTAAAAGCATTATTTCAAAACATTCTTCTCTCAATTTGATTATCATTGCATGTTTGATACTTATTCAGATGTTTAGTTAATTTTTCTACCTTGATTGATTTTTATAATATTGGGACATACACTATTTGAACATATTGGTCAACTTACTTTGTCATACATGTAATTAATTTTGTTCTTTTTAAATTGATTTTTATATGCTTATATTATATTCTATTTGAATAAATGTCGGAGCATTAAGTATTGTATTTTCAAGACAATTTTCAAAAATTGTTATCGAATAATGTTAGTATCGTTTTGAAAAATCTATAGTTGATAATACATTGATTTCTTAATTGCTGAGTATTCTTCAGAAATGTGTAAAGATTTTTTTTTAAATCCACATGCAAGAATAACTTTCTAATATAGGCTTTATTGCATTAAAAAGGTTAAAGGTGGACATGGACATGGCTTATTGACCCATTAGCCGGATTCTAGTGAAGTAGATCGGTAGTAGATAGTAAGCCTACATGCCTGTCCACTTCTCAAAAGAGAATACTTCTAAGCTAAAATGACCCTAATTGCTCGAAGTTTAAATGAAACCAGTTATTTTCCGGATATTTGATAAAGGAGAATGTGTGGCAATAGCTGGCATTGAATTTTGGGGTCCCAGAAAAGTCTATTAATTTAGAATCATAGCTACTTAATGTTTTCACGTGTTTCTCCTGCTCGGACGTCAATATTTGAAATATATGATGTTTCGTAATAATAAAAGATGGATAACTCATATATCATACCCAGTATTAAATGGATGTAAGATTTCAAAAATCATTATTGCATGTAAACACGTTAGTTAGATGACGACACCTTACAAGAACATTGATAGGATCAAACATGTCACAAGTCACTATTAAAACGGTATCCTTGCTTCAATTTAGCTGTAAGCTGTAAGTTCTCACTTTTAAAAATATTGGTACATGTGTATCTAAAGTTTAGACCATGTCATCATTGCAAACCACTGTTTCTTATTGACTGACACATAAATTCCGAATGTCAAAAAATAAGAAAGGTGACCCTAACCATAAAAATCAATTTCACAGATACTGAATTACTCGGAACAGAACAAACTGGAAACAGACATATATTAAGGAGGCTGAGTGGTCAACAAATTAACCATCAGATCTACCTTCATCTTTTAAATATGATTTGTTTAGCTATAAACTAATATTTTGTTAAGAAAAATTATGTATATTTTAGTTTTTAGATTATAGTATTTTAAATTACCTATGTCTTTATACAGAGCTCTTCTTTTTAAAAAAGATCAATACAGTCTAAAGGACCACGGCCATCCAGCCCTCTTAAAATATATAAGCTGGCATCATATTAGAAAAAATATTAATTAAAGTCGTTGAAAATACATTTTATTGAAATCTCGATTTCATCACATTTTACGTGTAAAGTAGTCCTTTTTCTTGGTTCCAAAAAAAAGAATGATTTAAAATACGCACTCAACTAATTCAACCAATGTAAACTGGGAAGTGGAATACACGTATATATAGCAACAAGTCATAACAATGTCAAAGGAATAAAGTTTAAAAATCTGAACAACTGTAAGTCTAAACAATATAAAATCAATGGTCAAAAATTAAAATGATTTGTATAATTAATACATGGCATGTATAAATTTAAATGCACTGGATTTCTACATCCTTTTTGCAAACAAATTAACAGCTTATAGGTTAAATATATATATTTCAGATCTCAGGATTTTAAATTCTTTAACAAAAAACATTACAAACATTATATTTGCAAATGAATAACAGAAATAAACCTAACCAACCTCTAAACGTCTCATAACTCTAAGAAATTAATTCTTCAAATACCTTGATTCAGTTTCAAGTACACTGTACAGGCTAATATATGTTGAATTTCTATGGAAGTTAATATATTTCAAGCTTCTTTCCTGAATTTTTCATGTTGATAGTTTCCTTTCAACGAGTATTATCTAGAGTGCTTTTCTTTTTGTTTTGTCTCTGGCAGTTAACACTTAGAATTTTTAGATAATTTATACTATTACTATCCATTGTCAAACTTCTGATTTTGTGTTGTTATCTTTGCAATCATTATAAAAAATATGAAATGTGGATATTAAAAGGGGATTGTTGAACTGTTTGGGATAGATAGTGAAAGTTACGAATTTGGTATTAATTCTACAGATGAATTTAAGAAAAAAAATTGTGATGTTGGGATATCTTAGGTGTTAGGTAATACTCATTGCATTATGGCACATTTAAAAACAAGAGGCCCAGGGTCCACATCGCTCACCTGAGGAACAATAGCCTTAACTCTGATCAAATTAGCATTACAGTATCAAAATCAAAATATCTTGACAACTAAGTACAGTAGATATTGCTAAAAAAATTTAAAATATCTGCATCTTATTTTTTATGGTAAATACCAAGCCCCTTTTGTTGTTGTACCTGTAAGATTTTTCTCTATTCCTATATAACCAACCCCCTTCTTTGTGGTCCCACTTTTCTCTAGGGAATCATAGTTTTATCAAACTTTAATCTGCACAACCCGTGCTTTCACACAAGTTACTGCTTTTTGGACTGAAAACTTTCCGAGAATATTTTTAAAGATTTTCTCTATATATTCCTATGTAAAAATTCATCTCCCCATTGTGGCCCCGCCCTACCCCCGGGGACCATGATTTAAACAAACTTGAATCTACACTATCTAAGGATGCTTCCACTCCAATTTGAGCTTTCCTGGCATAATAGTTTTTAAAAATAAGATTTTTAAAGATTTTCTCTTTATATTCCTATGTAAAAATGCATCCCCCCATTGTGGCCCCACCGTACCCCTGGGAAACATGATTTTAACAAACTTGAATCTCCACTATCTGTGGATGCTTCCATCCCAATTTGAACTTTTCTGGTCAAATAGTTTTTGAGAAGAAGATTTTTAAAGATGTTCTTTATATATTACTTTGTAAAAATTCATCCCCCATTGTGGCCCCACCCTACCCCCGTGGACCTAGATTTAAACAAACTTGAATCTACACTATCTGAGGATGCTTCCACTCCAATTTGAGCTTTCCTGGCCTAATACTTTTTAAGATGAAGATTTTTAAAAGATTTTATCGATATATTCCTATGTAAAAATTCATCCCTCATTGTGGCCCCACCCTTCCCCTGGGGACCATGATTTAAACAAACTTGAATAGTTTTTGAGAAGAAGATTTTTAAAGATTTTCTCTATATATTCCTATGTAAAAATTCATCCCCCATTGTGACCCCACCCTACCCCAGGGGACCATGATTTGAACAAACTTGAATCTACACTATCTGAGGAGGCTTCCGCTCCAATTTGAACTTTTCTGGTCAAATAGTTTTTGAGAAGAAGATTTTTAAAGATTTTCTTTATAAATTCCTATGTAAAAATTCATCTCCCATTGTGGCCCCACCCTACCCCGGGGACCATGATTAAAACCAACTTGAATCTACACTATATGAGGATGCTTTCACTCCAATTTGAGCTTTCCTGGCCTAATAGTTTTTAAGAAAGAGATTTTTAAAGATTTTCTCGATATATTCCTATGTAAAAATTCATCCCCCTATTGTGGCCCCACCCTACCCCCGGGGACCATGATTTGAACAAACTTGAATCTACACTACTATGGATGCTTCCATACAAGTTTCAGCTTTTCTGGCCTTATAGTTTTTTAGAAGATTTTTGAAAAATACCTACAAATTTTCAATAATTCTAAATTATCTCCCCTTTAAAGAGGGTGTGGCCCTTCATTTGAACAAACGTGAATCCCCTTCACCCAGTGATGCTTTGTGCCAAGTTTGGTTGAAATCTGCCCAGTGGTTCTGGAGAAGAAGATTAAAATGTGAAAAGTTTACAATGCCAACAACGCCAACGTCAACGCCAACGACGACAGACAACGGACAAATTTTGATCAGAAAAGCTCACTTGAGCTTTCAGCTCAGGTGAGCTAAAAATAAATGGATAAAGTAACACTCGATAAGTGTAGTCAGCCTTTCCTTCATAACAAAAAATATAACATTTTTTTTCTACAAGATACTCATTTTGTACAAGAGGACGAGAAAATGATACAAACACAATGGGGTTTTGAAGCTAACTTTATTTCATATAGTTCAAATGCACGTGGAATAGCAATATTTTAAATTTGAGTGATATATTTAGATGTGCAAATCCACATTTAAAACGATTTACTATAAGGAAAAAAATCCAATTAAACAAGCAAGACTAGATTTTTTCTTTGTATTATCTCCCTTTATACAACTATCGAATATGAAAATAGCTACCGTTAAGACCACAGCCCGGTTGTGTTACATATAAAAACTACAGACTTTGTACAGGGCAGAGGATATTGGAAGTTTAACAATTCTCTTTTATGTGATAAAGAATATATACAAACAATAAAGACACAGATTATTGATACAAAAAGAAAATATGCTGCTCTTGTTTATAACATTAATAAAATTCAAAATATTATAGACTCCGAAATAGTATTTCAAATATCTGACAGCTTATTTTTCGATACACTATTTATGGAAATAAGGGGGAAATCTATCTCTTTTAGCACATACAACAACAAAAATTAAAAGAAGAAAAAAAACTTGAAGATGAGATAAAAAATTTAGACGAGTCGAGCAAACAGATGCTGGCTGATAAGCAGATAGAATTTGAAAAATTAAGAGCACATCAACTTAAAGGAAACTATATAAGATCAAGGGCGCAGTGGATTGAAGAAAGAGAAAAACCAACAAGATATTTATGTAATCTAGAATCACGCAATTTTGTCAATAAACAATTAACAAAACTAGAAATTGAAAATGGTAAAATAATACAATCACAAGAAGACATTTTAAACAAAACAAAGTTGTTTTATGAAACTTTATACGAAAAAAAAAGAAAGTTTAGAGAGTTATAACTTAGCTGAAAAACTTAACCATTATAAAGTCAAAAAACTAACAGATCAAGAATCAAATAGCTTAGAAGGTCCAGTCACTAAAGCAGAAGTTTTAAAAACTTTAAAGCAAATGAAAAATGATAAAAGTCCAGGTCCAGATGGAATTACTGTAGAATTCTTCAAATTTTTCTGGACAGACTTAGGTGAATATATAACAAGATCAATAAATGATTCTTACAATAGAGGAGAATTTTCAAATACACAAATATTAGGGATAATCACTTGCATACCAAAAACTGATAAAAATTGGCAACTTTTAAAAAATTGGAGACCTATTTCACTCCTCTCAGTAATGTACAATATTACTTCTGGCTGTATCGCAGAAAGGTTAAAAACAAAACTGTCTACAATAATTAATGATGATCAAACCGGTTTTTTACAAGGAATATTTATTGGAGAAAAGATTAGGATTGTATATGATATAATGAGTTATACTGAATTTAATAATATTCCTGGCCTTTTGATGTTAATAGATTTTGAAAAAGCATTTGATACAGTTCATGGGACTTTATATTCCAAACTTTAACCTTCTTTAACTTTGGAGTCTCAATCAAAAAGTGGATCAAGTGTTTTTATAAGAATATATCCTCTTGTGTTATTCAAAATGGTATACTTTTCCAGTATTTTAACCCCCAAAGAGGCTGTAGACAAGGAGACCCAATTTCTCCATACATATTTATTCTCTGTGCAGAAATTTTAGGTATTTTTATCCGAAACAATAGAAATACTAAAGGAATTGAGATTGACGGAGAAGAATATAAAATATCACAATACACTGATGAAACATCATACTAATTGTTAGACCATAATTAATTACCTAATTGTCTGCGGACTTTTGCGGTTTTTATTTTCCCGATTACGACAAAGAGCACACGGCGGGTGTGACCGGTCAGCAGAGGATGCTCACTCCTCCATGGCACCTGACCCTACCTCTATCTTGGAGGTCCGTGTTGCTCTGCTTTGAATTTGTATTTCGTTTTATGGATTTTTGAGATGGTTGACGGTTTTTTATTGTCATTTTTTCATTCAAACTTTATAATTGCTCTCAAGTCTAGTTGGACAAGACGACTAATATCATGCACAGATTCAAAATGGAAGAAATTATTCGAATCCGATTTAAACGTTACTATACCAGAACTTCTGAACTTTGGAATACACTTTGTCAAAATTCTAAAAGATAGAACAAAAAATAAATTCTGGAAATATATTCTTCAAAGTTGGATACTGGTTTATAAGGCAAATAATTCAAAACAAGGTAAAAACATATCAAATGACCACTTATGGTATAATCCGGATATTACAATTGACAAGGAAACACTCTTTTTTAAAAATTATTTTGATAATTGGATTAGATACATTAATGACATATGTAATGCAGATGGTGGTTACCTTTCTTTTCATGATTTTAACACTTCTTTCAATGCAAAATCAAATTTTCTTCAATATTCAGGACTTATTTCAGCAATCAGAAGTTATCAAAAGAATGATGGCAGACTTGTAAAAAAAGGATTATAATTTATATTACCCCAAAACAGTAATAATCTTTATGAACTCAAATAAGGGCTGTAAGGAAATGTATAATGCACTCATCTCAAAAAAGAAAGAATTGCCCACATCTGAAAAAAAAATGGGAAGAAAAGTGATACTACTTTTCAAAAAAGTATGGAACCTTATTTATAATTTGCCTTTTAAATGTACTCAAGAAACTAAGTTACAATAGTTTCAAACCCAATTACTTCACAGAATTTCTCGACAAATAAATACATAAATAAATGTAATTGCAATTTAATCAACTCTGCTCTATGCTCCTTCTGTGGACAGTTACCAGAAACAATAGACCATTTATTTTCTGAATGCTACCTCATAAAAGAACTTTTGGACAAAATTAAACATTGGCTTGATGATTTACAGTTAAACGTGAATTTTGATAACAAATCTATTCTGTTTGGTAAATATTTGATATACATCGCTTTGAAAATCTATTAATCTTAATAGTAAAACAATATATATATGCAAGTAAATTTAGTTTCTCTATACAATTAAACATAGAGGCACTGAAACATATCATTAACATATATATATATATATATATATATATATATATATATATATATATATATATATATATATATATATATATATATATTAACAAATATATTCTTCCAAAAAACTGCAAATACCAAGAGTACAATAACTATTGGTCAAACATTTTCCAAAGGCTAGATAATAGGTAATTGCTTTCATCTACTTTTATTTTACTTTTTTCTCTGCTTATTTATATTAATTTTTTTCCTATTCCTTCTCTCCTCCCCATGGGTGATTTTAATTAAAATCAAAAAGCGGTAAATTCGGATTTAAGCAAACCCACTTTGTTATGTATGTGCATTATGTTTGTGTGTATGTAAATGTACATGTTCTACATGTATGTATATGTATATATAAGAATATATGAGCAAGATAAATGTTTATAAAGACTGTGAATTTCTTTTTTAATATTGTGATCCAATCACCAATTCTTACCCCTCCCTCATCTCCTCACCCCCATTATATCCCCCCAGAAATAACATAACAACTTTCAATAATAATAAAATTATAGTGTTGATAATGTGCACTTGTTTTTATATATATATATATATATATATATATATATATATATATATTATACTGGAGAAATGTTTTGATCAAATCTGTTAATATGTCTTATATCACTTGTATGTGGTTTCTTTCTTTTGTGAAAGTTGTATCTAATTAAAAAGATAAAAAATAAATATAAGAAATATAAATAAAAAAATAACTAGAGTGCTTTTTCAAATGGCTACACATACTAAGAAAGGTCTAAACTAAGAATTTTATATCGCACACAAAATATTAATCCATGGTTAGATGCAAGTTAAATGCTTTTATAAAAGGATTCTATTTGAACTGTTCAACTAATTTTGTCCTTACTTTTGTACTTTTAATTTTTTCTTAAGGCTAATATTATACAGTTGTTGGCTGGGGTCATGGGCAACAGTTGATCTGTCGGACTGGATCGCAAACTATTGCCCAAGTCCGAATGCCGCGGGTAACAGTTTGCGAGCCGGTCCGACATATCAACTGTTGCCCGAGACACAGTCAACAATTGTTTTGTTATACTCCTACTAATCAATAACTCGTTTCCGCGGAATGTGACGTCACCGGTCAACAGTCTTTTTTAACAGTCGATTTTAAAAGTTCCAAACCAACAGTTCCAGTCCAGCAGTCAAAATGCTAGATTTTTTTCGTATAGAATTGTTATAGTAACTGTTTTACAGGTGTATAACAACATATTCTATTTCAATAAATGTTGGGGTATAAAATATTGTAATGTTGTCAAAACTATTTTCAAAAATCGTAAGTGAATAATTGTTAATACATTCTTAATTGCTGAGTCCTCTTCAGAAATATGTAATGAATCAAAGATAGTTGCTATAGGAAGAAAAACATTTCTAACTCAATAACATTTTAGTAAACACTTCAACATTGGTGTGGTTTGATGTTGACATTAAAGGGTTTTTTCGAGGCGGATTTTATTAAATGTTATAATTTATCACAGAATGTCAATGAATTAAATAATATTTAAATCCACACTGCCTAACAAACACAATTTTTTCCATAATTTACATAATTTGGGGGAAAAACCCACAGGTAAATATATGCGTTACCAATGTTTGTAAATCTATTGACATCGAACTAGCTAGGTCACATCTAATCCCACCATATTTGTCCAGATAATGTGCTTTCGATCCGTCCGACCAGGAAGTTGAATAAAAACACATCAAATCAAGAAATGTGTATGGATATACCCCAAAAATATGAATTATTCAAATTGTTTTATTGTTATAAGCCTAATTCTTTTTGTTTCGAAAGGTAAGTATTATCATACCGGTTTATGTTTGTAAAGTAATTGCCATTGTGTCGTATCACGAAGCACTGTGTGACACACTATTACAATATTGCAGGTCCTAAACTTATTACTACGGGGAGAGATTGGGAGACAGCAAATGAATATTGCAGATCACACAACGATTCCCTACCTGATATACAAGACGTTAATAATAACTTATCCTATCTCAGAGGACGAGGAGCAATTATCTGGTCATCAGTTAAAGGACAATATACTCCTTGGATTGCATATAGAGGATGTTTTTATGAAAATCTATGCTGGTCATTATCGCGGACAAACTTTACAAATTCGACCTGTCATCATCTTGAAAACAATTCAGCTGGGAATTGTTATTTCGAATGTAAATCTAAGATTTATTCAAATGGTGGGTGTGCAAATACAGCTAATTTCTTCTTTGGTCTTCAGAAATTGTTTTGCTTATGTCTGTGTGATGACACCAGCAAACAAAATATCTCAGAAAGTACTAAATGCAACTTATCGTGTGGATCATCTATTAATGAAGGTGAATGTGGCGGAATCGGCTACTTCAGCATCTACGAAACCATGAATATAACGTTACCTGAAACCCAGTGTTACACAGTTGTACAGCAGGGATTGCAATGAAAATATAGCCGGGTATTGCGTCAAGAACAACGGGGGAATTTCATTACCACCAATGGTGTCAGCATTCGCTTTTTACTGGAAACAATGTAAAAACCAAAGCATGTACATTGTAGGGGACACAAGTAAATCATTTTGTCAAAAAGACAGTAATGTTTGGACTGGATTAAGAAAATACAAAATGGACATTTCTAATGTTGATAATGAGAGTTGTTATATCATTGAAATACACCAAGAGACAGTCAATTACAAAAAAAGAAATTGTACAGAAAATAGTTTCTTTCTTTGCAAAAATGAGATTGATAATTATCACATTACAAGTATAGAAAACACCAAAAGCACAAAAAACACATCACCACCGCCACTTAGTCGTGAAACATCAAGAACAAGAGCAACTATTTTACTGACATCCATGACAACGTCTATCAGTGATGCCCTGAATCCTACGATTGCCACTTCTATTTCACCATCTCCTGAATCAGAAAAAAATACGGCAGCAGTAGTCGGTGCTAGTATTGCAGGAGTAGTTTCTTTGATATTTGTCGTTTTTCTTATATTATTTTTGGTAAAAAAACGTCAGATTCAATGTAAGCAATCAAGCCAAAAACGAGCAAAAAGTGCGAAAGTGTTTCACAACACTACATACGACGACATCGTTGTAACAAATCAAAAGCAAGAAGTCAACTATGCGAATTCCATTCCGGAAAACGATAACCGAAGAATTGTTTGTAATATAGACGATATTTATGTGGAAAAAGAGGAAGAATATGATCATCTTCACACAAGTCGACAGAAGAAGGCGACAATGCAGGCAGATGACGATAGATATGGAAGTGCGTCTTATTTTGAAGATGACTCTTACTCTACACTTAAAGAAAACAGGAATGTCGATGCCGATCTTGATAACGAATACAGTGTTAATAGTATGCCTTATTCAGAAAACCAATCGATTTCAGTGAAAAGTCCAGAGTATGATTATTGTTATCAAGCAAATTAAAGAAAAGGTTGGTAACTGGTCACAGTACAGTCATTATGTAGTCTTGTATTTTGTTTATTTATTCGCGATATAAATAGATTTCTCCTTAAAACACAAAAATCTGTCGCCAAAGCAAAATGTTTTCGAACTTTCTCTACTTACCAAATATAATTTTTATGCATCTGATTAATTCGTACCTTTATTTTGATAGATCGAAGCCCTTTTTGTAATTGCTTGTCCATATTAGATATTTCTCTCTAATACCCTCAAACATAACAAACACAAAAAAGTTCAATGAGTTGGTCGAGGTTTGGTAAGAGTTTTTTTCTTTAAATCAACGACGGTACTTCTGTATTATTCCTATCGTCATAATTACTTGTCTCCTATCCTCAAAGTGTTTATACAATCATAAAATAGGATACTGGGCATGTACCTTTGATCAGGTTAACAGTCTTGATGACAATTATCAATATTTTCTTAAGACGAAAAAAACAAATTTGACGAGTACGACATTTGATAACGCTTTTCAAAAACTGTTCGCTTTTCAGTGTACTATGCTTTTATAAGTGTAAACAATGATAAGGACCTCAATTCAAAAACAACTTTTAGCTCCTCATACACACAAAGCTGGACGCTGGAAAATTCTTAAAATTTCTACTAAATAGGTCTTAATATTATTTTTAATTAATTAATTAATACTTTGATACATAATAAATGTACAGAATAATTCTTTCTTTTTCTAATTTTGGAGTTTTGCCAAACATAGCTAGGTAAAAAAAAATAACTGTTCTTTTTAATGTAACTAAAACATTATATCAAAATAGTTTTATTTCAAAATGATATTCATGGTTTGTTTGTTGAGATGTTCGGTTTATTTATTAGGATCATTGATTTTCATTCTATTGCGACAAACAATACAATATTTGAACTTATTGATCAACTTACTTTGTCCTTACCTTTGTACTTTTAATCGTTTCCTAATGCTAATATCATATTCTATTTAAATAAATGTTGGGTTTTAAAATTGTTAAGTGTTATCAAAACAGTTTTCAAAAATCGTTGTCGAATGTCGAATTGTTGGTATCATTGTGAAAATATATAGTAGTTAATACTTTCTTAATTGCCAATTATGGAATCAGAATATAGAACACGGGGCATGTACCTTTGATCAGGTTTACAGACTTGATGACGATTATCAATATTTTCTTAAAAAGAAAAAAAAATTGACAGGTGCGACATTTGATACACTTTTCAAAAACTGTTCACTTTTCAACATATGTTTTTATAAATTAAATGTAAACAATTATAAGGACCTCAATTCAAAACCAATTATTTGACCCTCATATACACAATTGGACGCTGAAAAGTTCTTAAAATTTCTTCTCAATAGGTCTAAACATTATTTTTATTTAACTTTGATATATGATAAATGTACAGAATATTATTTTTTGCCAAACATACGTTGAACAAAATAAATGTCCTTTGTAATGTAATTTTTAAAAAAACAATAAATTAAAATATTCTTATTTCAAAATAATTATGAAAGAATGTTTGTTTTGAGATGTTCGGTTTACTTTTTTAGCATCATTGATTTTCATTATATTGCGACAAAAAGTATTTGATCTTACTGATCAACTTACTTTGTTCTTACTTTTTTTACTTTTAATCGTTTTTAATGCTAATATCATTTTCTATTTCAATAAATGTCGGGGTATAAAATATTGTAATTCAAAACAATTTTCAAAATTCGTTATCGAATAATGTTTGGTATCGATGTTCTAAAAAATCTACAGTTGTTAATAAATACATTCTTAATTGCCGAGTCTTCTTCAGAAATATACATGAAATTAAATCAAAGATAGTTGTGGTAAGAAATATAGGCCTCATTGCAATAGAAAGGTTGAAAATGGACTTGAACATGGCATATTGACCACATGTCCCGATTCTAGTGACGTAGATAGGTAGACAGATATTTGAAAAAGATCTCTTCACAGGCTCTTAAGCACAAAAATGAGTGTTCATATAGTTTCTCAGTTCAAAATCTATACGCATCGATATTCAAACCGTTAAAAAAAAACATGCAATGAAGAAGAATGTTGATGGATGTACAGCCTTTTATTTAATAACGCCTCATCTAACTAGCAATTATTTTTTTTTTAAATACGATTTACTATATGTCAATAAGCAACTTAAGAATTAGCTTGGTACTTGTACATGTAACAACTGTTGAAAGGATGGTAAAAAAACAGGGCGTTTGATCATTGCAAACTCCAATTAACATGTAACAACTGTTGAAAGGAGGGTAAAAAAAAAACCCCAGGGCGTTTGATAATTGCAAACTCCAAAACCATTGCATCGTTTGAAGTACACCCTGAATGTTAAGAGTATCGTAATCAGCATCGTTCACGAAGTCCATTCATTGTCCATTGATTTTTAGTCCCTAATGTGAACGTTGTTGTTGCGTCCCCAGTTGGTACTGAATTGATATTTATGCGTCAAACATATGGATTGTTTGTTTAAAGGTTATTTTTGTCATATTTTTTAAATATATTTATGTAGCTTATTTTGTCATCTCTCGCATGTTATTTTAAGCTTCTTTCTTTTCTTGTACATGTACTTTTGTGGCCTTTTACATATTCTTTAATATTTATTAATTATTTACAGTGATAAATGATCAAAGATGAAAAATATTTAGAGAATAAAGTGTTCTGTGTTAATAAATTTTAGTTTCAAAAGGTAAGAATAATATTCTGTTCTGTTTCTTTTCTAACGTTGGGTACTGGAGTATAAGTACACTTACAATACTGGGATTTGTAATAGTGGTGTCAACTTTTAATTAGTATTCGTCATGTCCCACTTGTAATGTAATTAGTTTAGTAATGAACTCAGTTTTTTCATAATAAAATGAAATAAGCGTTTTGTGCATTTCTTTTTTAATTAACTATGCAATGTCCTCAACTTTAATTATTCATGAGTGCCTTAAAAATTCTATGATAATCGCTTTTTTCAAAAACTAAATTGAATGGCCACGTTCATTTCTAGATATTTAATTATCAACTGTTTAATCGTCAAAATAGCATTGTCCTAATCAAAATACAAATGAATGTTGACATAGAACACTAGACATGAACCATAATTATAACCTTATTCTTCAAGAATTTAATGATAAACTGATGAATACACTGGATGATTTAATTGCAACAACTACACATTTTCCGGAGGACTCGAGGCAAAACAAAAGGCTAACAAATATCATTGTTAATATATTGGATTCAGTTGTTCAGAAGGACGCTTCGCCAAAATTCATAATCGGTTGTTATATCTTTATCTATGTTCCGGTATTAATAACGATAGTTATTAATCTTATGCTGAGCTTGATCTTACTGACAAATGTTATAATGTCCAAGTTTTGAAACAAGATCGGCAGTGAAATATGAAGGGCTCTGCTCAAATATAATAAAAAGTAATCGTCATGCAGGATGATGCGTTTAGTTCAAGCCACTGCGACGTATGCAAAGAGGTCCAGACAAATATGTATATCAAATTCTGCATCACTGGCAGAAATCAATATTGTTAACATGATAGCATTCACGTTTTTCATATTCTTCATATGAGCTAAACATGTACATGTAAATAATATTTCCGTTTAGAATTCACGTATTTTTTTTTGTAAAGTTTAGCCCTGTATCCTTTTGTTTGCCAATTTTGTTATATGTGACCACTCACATGTCATTAATATCGGAAACTAACATCAAGAAGTAAGTATATTACATGTAACTCTTCTTTTACTTATTTATGTTCTTATTTAAAAGAAAAATATTAAAAATTTTGGAATCGATCATGATTTCTGGGACTCGATAACATTTTAGTGAAATATTCTAGCTTTGCAAACACTTTAACATTGCTGTGGTTTGATATTGACTTTAAAGGGTTTTTTTTCGATGTAGATATTTATGAAATGTTACAACTTATCACAGAATGTCAGTGAATTAAATAATATTTAAATCCACCCTCTTTAACAAACACATTTTTTTTTCATAATTTGCATAACGTTTGAGATAACACAGGTAAATATATGCGTTTCCAATGTTTGTAAATCTATTGATATCGAACTAGCTAGGTTACATCGAATCCTACCATACTTGTCCAGATAAGGCGCTTTCAATCTGTCCGACCAGGAAGTTGAGTAAAATCAAATCAAATCAAGAAATATGTATGGATATACACCAACGATATGAATTATTCAACGTTTTCTATTGTTTTAGGTCTAATTTTTTTTACGTTGAAAAGTAAGTATAATTAAATAAGTTTGTATTTGTAAAGTAAGTGTCACATACAGTACTATTTGACACACCATTACAAAATTACAGATTCTAAACCTACGGGGAAAGATTGGAAATCAGCAAATGAATATTGCAGATCAAACTCCCTACCTGATATACAAGACGTAAATAATAAATTATCCTATCTTAGAGCACGAGGAGCAATGATCTGGTCATCAGTTAGAGGATATTTTACTCTTTGGATTGCATATAAAGGATGTTTCAGTAAATATCTATGCCGTTCTTTAATGGGGACACACTTTACAAAATCCACTTGTCATCATCTTGAAAACAATTCAATTGGGAATTATTATTTTGAATGTAAATCTAAGATTTATACAAATAGTGGTTGTGCAAACACAGGCAATTTTTTCTTTGGTTTTCAGAATTAGTTGTGCTTATGTATGTGTGATGACACCATCATAAAAATATTTCGGAAAGTACTAGATGCAACTTATCGTGTGGAACATCTATTAGTGATGGCGAATGTGGCGGAATTGGCTACTTAAGCTTATACGAAACCATAAATATTACGTTACCTGAAACCCATTTTGGAGGATCCTGTCAAACTTGTCGCAAACAAAGTGATCCAAGTGATGCACGGATTGCAAAGAACTTATAGCCGGGTACTGCGTAAAGAATAACTTGAAAGTTTCATTGCCACCAATGATGTCAACATTCGCTTCTTACTGTAATTTACATTGTTGGGGACACAAGTCATACATTTTGTCAAAAAGGCAGCAACGTTAGGACTGGATTAAGAAAATACAAAATAGACAATTCTACTAGTGATAATTACAGCTGCTATATGATTGAAATACACCAAAGCACAATCAACGACAACAAAGGAAATTGTACAGAAAACCATTTCTTTCTTTGTAAAAATGAAGTCAGTCAAAGCTTTAAATATAGCAATAGTACGGAAAATACAGTACCACCGCCATTTACTAGTGAAAGATCATGGAAAACGGAAACAACTTCTTCTTATAAAATGACGTCTACCAGAGGCGATACAACAAGTGATTTCAATATCACTACCAATACACCGTCTTCAAAATTGATTGAAAATGTAGCCACAATAGCTGTTGCTAGTATTGCAGGAATATTAACTTTGAAATTAGTCGTTTTTCTTATTTTATGTTTGTTAAAAAGACGAAAGTGTCAATGCTTGCAAGCAGAGCAACAAGCAAACTGGCATCATGTTACCAACAACACTACTTACCATGACCTTGTTGTTACAAGTGAGAGGCAGGTCGAGAGCCATATATATACCGTTATTACATACAAAATAAGTTGTGATGGGCATATAAACGATGGATTGAAAGAAACCGGTGAAAGGTGTAACAAAAAACAAACATATCTAAGAAGATTTTAAACATGATGACCTCAAAGATTATTTCGAAATTTTATAAGTTGTTCTGGCTCTAGATGATTTATTATGATATGTGTATCCATGTTTCAATAAACATGACTCGATTTCATGTGCATCCATAAACTATCACATAAACTATCGCATGATGTCTCAAACATTAGAATATACATGTGACTTTTTTGTTTTTTTAAACGTTCAGATGAAACTGTTTAGTTTACTCCAAAATAAAAACGTAGAAGGACAAATTATGACGTGTCGATATCATATTTAACGTTACATCTCAAGCATTTATATTATTTTAATTATTTAATGTTTGATTCTTTTTTTAACTTACATTCAAATTATGACTAAAATATTTTTTTTAAATTAACGTATATGTGAAGTGGGCATGAGAAGCGCGATACATTGAGAACAAACCCGTGTACTTCCGGCAACAGACATCTATGACACTGTTTGACGTCCGCTGTTCTGTGACGTTATTAAACATTTGTTGTTCGCATTTATTAGTAGTAGATCGACTTTATTCTTCCCTTTTTTAGATCATGTTCTAATAAGCTGGTACACTTGGTATTAAAGTCATTGATACATAACTGGATTTTCATATGTGTTTTGTCCACATAATTTTCCTGCTTTTGTCTGGGTTCTCTTTATTTTGATTTGTATAACGATATATTGTTCGGTGAAAATACTAAGTATCTCTTTTTTTATTTCAAATGTTAACTCATTCGTTAATTTCTTAAAACTTAAATTTGTTATGCTTTTTACTGGGTTTTTGTTTCCAAACTCTATATTTAATTTGATTACGGTGCGCAAGATAGCAAGAAAGTTAACAGTAGAGCGAAAAAAATCATTCATGGACGAGCTATGTATTCAAATAATGTTCTTTTTAAACTCTCTACTTCTTGGAAAAAAATATATCAATGTCGAGCCAGATCAGGGTAGAGAATACAGAAATGGTACATATTGATATACTCTAAATAATATTATATTTTCATTGTATTTTCATAAATTATATGAACTAAAATATTCATGACTATAATAACTTCTAAGAATTAAGCTCTACAAATTGAAGTACTGTAGAGCAGGTTAAAATCACGGTCGGAAAAGATCGCAATTTTTTTTCATTTTGCAGCAAATAGCGGTAGATTGAATTCGCGGAAAACAAAATTTTTTAAAATATATGATTCAAATCCGATTGAATAGTACAAAATACCGATCATGATCATGATTACATGGTACATGTATATTAACTCACAACGAAAAACAAAAATTTATGTGGGTTTCATTTTCAAAATATATTTTGTTGAGAAACAATTATATTAATATCTAATGAATTGCTTTTCGATAAAAACACCGGTTTGGGTAATACTCGTTCATGATTGTTGTTCGGTTAATATAACAGTTTCTTTGAGTGCACCACACTTCTATAATGGAAATATTGCTTCTGTCAATTGCGTTTCACACCTTTCTACGTACTAGACACTCATGATTTGCTTGTATAAACACTCTGAGCCCCCAAATCACTTTGAAATTTACCAAAAGCAGTGGGCAGACAGAATTAGTCACGAATCACCGCACGTGACTTGGGTACCAGTCAATTGTCATGTTTGATCACTGCAGTTCTTATTTAAAGTTTATGTAATAGGAAGAATGTGCTTAATAAAGAAATGTTTTTGTACAATTCTGGGTTATTTGATAATTCTTTTTTAATGAGTTATTAAAGAACGAATTTTTTCATGTATGCCTTGTTAGATTTAGTAAAAACCGGAAGTAGAGGGAAAAACAAAATGAAAGCATGTCAGCTAATCGGAAGTCTTTTGGTGGATCATGCAATTTTTCCTAACTAGTAATAGTTAATTTAAGCAATAGCCATGGTCAGTTATTATAATAGCCAACTTAGTGCCATTATTTTTTTCTGACCAAATAACTGTTTTATTAAGCGAGTTCAGCTATACTACTATGCCATTAAAAGTGAAACATATTTTGCGTTGTGTTGTTTCATGATAAGAAAGGTGAATTAATCGATCTTATTTCTTCATCGTTATTATATTCCGATAATTATTCACTAGATGTTAAATTCGCAGAATTTTTATTGCAGCGAATATAGCGAAAGTTAACTCTGCGAGTTAATTTTCTGCTATACAGTATATCATCCTTACTGTACCTCAGGTATAAAAAAGTATATGATTTTTTTAAAACTTAGAATAAAGAGAGCTAAAGATAGATAATAGAAATGAAGATGGACCTCTTGAATGTGTTTGTTCCATACTTTCTTCTTATTCTTACGATAGTGGTTGATTAACCTAGCGTCTTATATCCTTATAATATGGTTTGCCATCAAAAAATTAGAATTGCATATACCATAATGCATATCAGTTGTCACAGAATATATTTATTTGAATAACGATAACTATCAATAACCAATGCACGTTTTGTTTAGAAACACAAAAGAAATCTAATATTTCAAATTCGACTATTTTCATTAGTTGATCTTATCTACGCCTGCTTCCTTTCATCCTACTAACTACAAGTCTCTGACTTCTGATTTCTAAGTGCACTTTAAAACACTGTGTTTATTAACTTTCTATATTGACATGAAACAGTCTGTCAAAACTGTTGTCACTGACATCTATTTTATCAATTTTTGCAGCAGTCTTTATTTGTCATATCTCTTATTTTTTTTACAATACTTTATCCGATAAGATATTCTGGTACCTCAGAAAATAGCATTTATACTAATCTGAATTAAAAACACTTAATATCTTATATTTTTAATTAATACAGCTATTTTTTTTCTCCAGAAATATTACAAATTCAAACATGTGGTATAATATCGATTCCGATATATAAGAATGATGTTGAAAGTCAAATCGACATAAAATGATAAGAGATTGAACACTCTCTATGTGTGTCCAAAATATTAATACAGACTTCACTTCTCTAAATTTTGCCATTTTTAATCGGCTAACAATAGGTTAAGAATATCATTGTTAATCTATTGGATTTAATTGTTTAAGTGGGCGATTGTTAGATAAGTCATCACCAAAATTCATAATCATACATTCATATGATAACAAAATGCATGTTATCTAAAAATTGTTGTTGAATATCGCCTTTATCTACATGTATATCATGATTATTAAAAAGAAATGTTACGGATAAATATTTTCCCGGTGATTTAATCAATAACATTTCTGTGAAATATACTAGCTTTGTGAATACATTAACATTAACAAACATGCGGTTTGATATTGACAGTAAATTTTTTTTATGTATGAACGTTTGCTTGTAACCTTGTCAAGGAGACTGAGCTTGTGTTTTGCTCAAAACAGGCGAAAAAAACACTTGTATAAAAATGAATAATGTCATTTTTTTTAGTAAATGACCAAAAGATATATACAAAACAGGGGGCATTCATAAACATAATACTATGGTAATAATACATGTGGTGCTGAATGACATCATGACCCCGTATTACTCACATATGAAAATTAATATCTACACAAATCGCAAGATAGGAGACCAAATGACTAGAAAGATTATTTAACACGTACAAAAAAATACATGACAGACCCCCTACTGTAACCTTCATGTGTATGTAAAAATGAGCATCAAAAAACAGCCTGCCCACAAAAAGGTGGGTAGCCACCAAAAAACTAGAATGAGGTCAATTATAAACTATTATCTTTGAAGGTAGAATGGGTGTACGGTGGGTACAAATTTTACTGTATAACTTTAGGGTTAAGTTAAACAAAGGCCACAAATTGATTACATAAACTAAGTACGGATAAGGGAAAGTAAACAAATAAATAAATACAGCACATGTCCCATAAATATATTTACAATAATCATTTATTATTGAGGCAGATATTTATGACATCTTACAATTCATCACAAAGTGTCATTGAATTAAATAATATTTAAATCAACACATCCTTAGCTACACAAAGTTACTCATAATGTACATAATGTTTGAAAAAAAACCGAAATAGCTAGGTCACATCTAATCTTACCATAGTTATCTAGATATGGCGCTTTCAATCCATTTGACCAGGAAGTTGAGTAAAAAAAATCAATTCATAAATGTGTATGGAAAGATAAAAAGTCCTTTGGTAGACCAACGAAATGAATTGTTCAACATTTTCGATTGTCATAAGCCTAATACCTTTGTTGCTTCAAAGTAAGTACTATTATATCAGTTTATGTTCTTACATGTGTAAATGTGTAAATAAAGCAGTGTAACACGCCATTATTTAAGAAATAAACAACGTTATGTAGTAAACATGGCGTTATGAATAGCAATTGCTCTGCTGGCATATTCCATGATGCGCGCTAGCAAGAAAGATGACTTCACAATGCATTTGAACGTCGGTTTAATGCACGAGGCTATATTGGGGTATTGACCGAATATAGCTTTTGTTTATTGAATTACTTGTATTCGGACAATGTAAAGGGTGGTTACAGGATAATAATAAATGTAGCTCCACGGTGTGGGCTTATAAGGGTAAAGGACTATGGATATGCAAATATAATATCTTATTATAATATTGCAGATTGTCAATCTGTCATGACAGGGGTAGATTGAGAGACAGCTTATAAACATTGTAGTTTATAGAACGACTCTCTCGTTGATATACAAGATGTTCAATTTTTAAGGTGGACGATTGTTAGGTAAAGTATCACAAAATGATAATCGAATATCAATTACAATCACTAGTCATAACTTGGGCTTGACCTTTCTCCAAAATATAATTTCCAAGTTTTAAATCAAGATCGGTATTTGAATATAAAAATAAGTGCTCAAATATAATGAGAAGTAATTGTTTGAAGAAAGATACGTTCTAGCTCAAGCCACTGTGAAGTATGCAAAGAGGTCCAGGCAAGTATGTATATCAAATGCTGCATCATAGACAGAAAGTGAACTATGCATTTCTAAAATTGTTAAAATACATGTTATACCATTTTAGATTTTTTTATATTCTTCATATGAGCTAAACATAAAATAAATCTTTCCGTTTAGAATTAACTTATTTTTTAAAGACGTATAGCACTATATGTTTGTGTTGCCTACCTTTGTTATATGTTACCACTCATCTGTCATTAATATCGGTAAACAAGATCAAGAAATGATAATATTACATTAACTCTACTTTTATTTATCTTTATCATGCCTTAATTGAAAGGAAAAATGTTAAAAGTTTTGGGGATCGATCCAGGAACCACAAAATTAAACAAACCAAGAATGTTACAACCAGTTACGCTTACAGCAAAGTCCATTTATCATTTAATATTTAGGTTGACAATTGGTTTATATATCAATATTCATTTAGTGTTTTATAGAAGGATTTGTTTCTAAAGTTGTATATATTTCATGAATCCCATTTCAGATAAATAGTGACTACTTTAAGCTAGGTTATTTTGTAATTTGCATCTCTTTTAAAATATATTAACTATAAAATATTTGAAAACTTGATAATAAATGTTGTTTGCTAAAAGGATATTGTGTAGCGATGTCGTATACTAAATGTTCTTCATCTCTTTCTGATAAATTAAATATTGATAATATCATTACGAATTAATATCTTTATTAGGAGTTCTACTCTACATGATATATAGTATTAAAATACTAAACCCATTTCGATAGTACTAGTATATACTTTTTGGGGGTAGAAATAAACAAATGTGGCTACTTTTAAGGATTTGGAAAACTGTTTTACAGTATTTTATTAAAATGAACGTATATTTCAAACCAAAGTAAAAACAACATGTAATGTATAAAAAAGGAGTTTTACCTTGGACTTGTGCGATTTTAATCGTTGATTTAAATTTTGAAATAAGAAACTCGCGTGATAAAGAAATACAAAAATATTCATGAATATCGCCTTTATTCATACCATGAATATTTAGAAGATATACTCACGGTTAAAGTTTTTGTTTTCGGGGACTCAATCAATAATATCCAAGCTTTGCGAACACTTTAAAGCTGACATTGATTCATTGATTCATAATACACATTCTTTCCCTTTTATCTTCAACTACCTCTATCTAGGTTGCCGATTTCTATTGTTACGCTTATCGCTGCAGACCGCCTATATAAGACCGAGCGCACTATTCATGCTTCAGCGCACTAAGGTATTTCATTCACCCGAACACGTTACATTGGACGGAAAGAATTGTAGAAACGCGTTTTGAATTAAGGAATAAGGAATCATTCTGTTAGTATTATGAGGTGATCAAATACGGTCAGGAGTGATCAAATCCAATAAAACCCGAATGGCTTTATAATAGTTTTGATCACGCCCGACCGTATTACCTCAAAATAGTCAAAGAATGATAATTACTTATTTTTATATAATTTTCAGCAATAGCACGATTAATTGTCAAAATAGTCATTGATGAAACGTATTAGACTATACATTACAAAATCGATTTGTAGGGTTATCACTGACAAGGACATTGGAAAATGTAAATATAAAAATATGACACTGATAATGAATATCCAATAAAAGACAATACAAAACTTACTGAAATCCAGGCCCAATTACACTGAACCAAAGTTCTAAGAGTTCACTAAATATAATGTATTGACTATTTAAAATAAACACATTCGATTGTCTTGCCGTCGGGAAAGCTGATTTTTATCTAACTCACAAATAGTTAAGCACGATATAGCAATCTTGACTTCTGGTTGCGACCCGAGAACTTGCCTTTTGCTGAATATCATGAACATTTCCGGTTTAGTTGAGTTTTCCCCAAAGCTTTGACGGATTGTTGTTGCCAGGCCTTTTAAAAAAATGATGTTTGTTTTTAATGTGACGAAATTAGACAAAGTGCATACAAAAAGCATACAAAAAGTAAATTTTATTATCGCAACGTAAAACTAAAAATATGAAATGTATAAGAAAATTGTCAATTCATTTTAGAAAACATAATGAAACAGCGTTTTTTATTTCATAATAGCAATTTCATGTTTAGGTTTGCAACAAAAATTGCTTTGATCAACAAGAGACATCTTTCGTTATCATAAAATGTTAAAACGTTTACATAAAGTTACTGTAAAATTCACTTACAATTTAAAAATCCCTTAGATTCTGAATTTTCTAAGAATAAAAAGTCTAAGCTCACCTGAGCAGGTTTATGTGAGCTTTTTTGATCATCTGTTGTCTGTTGTCCGTCTGTCTGTCAGTCCGTCTGTCCTTCCGTCCGTCCGTCTGTCTGTAAACTTTTCACATTTTTTACTTCTTCTGTGGAACCACTGGGCCAAATTTAACCGACCTTGGTACAAAATATCCTTATGGATAGGGGATTCTAAATTGTTCAAATAAAGGGTGAAACTTTTTTAAGGGTTATTATAACAAAACAGTGAAAATAGGGTGTGTATATTAGAAAATCTTCTCAAGAACCACTGCACCAGAAATGCCAATATTTACATTAAAGATTGAAAAATGTGACCATCGGACCAATAATGGGGCCCAAGGAAGGGTTCAAAGTTTAACATAGAAAGTTGTAGAGAAAAATATTTAAAAATCTTCTCAAGAACTACAATGCTATAATTTGTGAGAATACTATGCAAGCATCCTCAGATAGTGAAGATTTTAAAATGTTTGTTACCCCGGTCTAATACATGGGCCCAAGGAGGGGTTCAAAGTTTAAAATAGAAAGATAAAGGGAACATCTTCCCAAGATCTACAATGCTGGATAATGTGGGATTACTTTTCAAGCATTCTAAGATAGTGTATATGCTAAATTGCTCAAACCGTAACCTCATGCCCAAACGGGAGCACCACCAAGGGTTCAAAGTTACATATCAAATATATAAGGAAAATGTTTCTAAAATCCTTTCAATAACTACAGTGCTACAATCTGTGAGATTACAATGCTAGCATTCTCAGATTCATAATTGTTAAAATCGTGAACCCTAGGTCATTACTTGAGCCCCAAATATTGTTTAATTGATTGAAACATCAATTATATAGGGGAAATGTTTAAAAATCTTCTCATCAAAAACTATAATGCTACAATTTGTGGGGTTATTTGGAAAGCATCCTCAAATAGTGTTGATTCAGAATTGTTAAAATCGGGGCCCCAAGCCAATCATTGGGTCCCAGAAGGGTTTCAATGTTCAACATAGAAGTATATAGGAAAATTGTTTACATGTCAAAATCTTCTACTCAGTAACTACAGTTTTGATACTACAATACTACGTTAAGTTATTTTATTATGAAAGCATTCATATCTTCATATCCTCATATCAAGGTTACAGTGACCTTTTTTAACATTTTATAATTTTTTAT
Organism: Magallana ariakensis; assembly: GCA_020458035.1. Classification (NCBI taxonomy): domain Eukaryota; kingdom Metazoa; phylum Mollusca; class Bivalvia; order Ostreida; family Ostreidae; genus Magallana; species Magallana ariakensis. The sequence goes on along the minus strand of CM035812.1, from coordinate 19,916,667 downwards.
AATATTTACAATATTGTTATCTTTAATACGTAAAGGCCTAATATAATAAGCTTGGTTAGTTGATGCATCTTAAATCTTAGGATATGACGTCCAAGAAAGTATGCTTCTTTTTATGTATTGTTTTGTATTGTCAGATCTTGGAATATATGAGAGTTTAACAGTACTCTTTTTAAAGAGTTTCATACGTAAACATTTATAAATGGAATGATACAAACACTATTGTTCAGGTGAGCGATGTGGCACATGGGCCTTTATTTTGTTTTGGAATTGACTGGATAAGAAATATTTTAAAATATCCATAAGATTTACAAATGCTAGAAATGTAAACCAGATAATTGTGTTATCACACAAATGGAATCAAATAAATATTTGCGTAATTTGAAAATCCCAGCAATTGGTTTGATCATAATATAAGGATATTAAGCTAGTTTAGAATATAAGGAGATATAGAATTATTTGAGTTTGCTTTACCTTAATATGCTCTCTTATAATAGAAAACACTTCTTCCGTTTAAGGCATTTGAAATGCTATTAGTTTCAAATGATGCAAACTTAGTCTAGAGCTTGCAATTGTTTTAGTCATGGTTTTTTTCTAATTACAATGCATTTACGTCTGCTCGAGTAGGTTAAGGAAGCATATGGGCAATTTAGCGTCTTAATTTGACTGTTAAATACAAAATCGTTAGATTAATTAACTGTTTTGAATCAGTCCAAACACTTAGTATTATCCTTTGAAATATATGTCAATGTAATATTTTCGGGTAGTACATCACTGCTTCATCGATGCATTATCACGTGATAACTTTAAATAGGTTTCGTATATTTCTTAGTATAAAATGAGATAGAACAATATTACCCCGCGGTTTCCACAACCACCACAATAAACATATCAAGACACCCCTGCGAATGTTATTGTCATTTAGATTTAGACCATGTGGTTTTATTTGACCCTTTCGGTTTCGCAGTAAAAACCGTGCCCCGTGTTTATAGTCTATTTCCTAGAATCTAGGTACTTGTATTCAAATATAAAATCTAGACGTTTATTGATTTTAAACTTTATCTTCATTAATTGGTGGATAAAATGAGTTCTAGAAATAAATGTGACACTAGAAATTATAGGGTTTTTCCTGCTGTTGCAACAATTAACATGCTGAGTAGCGATCCACCCTGAGGATTAATTTTCGATCCGCGCCTGACCTAGTAATAGCATCAATAGTGAAACAGACTATACTATTTTATGCAGAATGTTACTTGAAAATGGCTCGATATACTAAGTTTTTATACAAAACAGACACCAAATCTTTTTTTTTAAGCATGGTATTGCACACCAAAAGCATAAAAAATGGCTATGATTTTATCAAGCAACCCAATGTTTACATTTTTAACCACGTGTAGAGTGGTTGAACACGAACGATAACTCTTTTCTGAATATCATCGTTTAGTTTAAATAACCGCTAGATGATGACATAAAACATACATCCTAATAGATTTTCATGTTTTAACATAAATCAAAGTAGGATATGAGATGAAAAACGGCCAGTACTTACGTATTTTGAGAATATTATCCGAACACTTATACTTCCGCTCGAATTTTCACAGGAACTGAACAAATCTCGGCGAAGTCTCGTGAATTTTCATTCGAGCACCTCTGAATTTATTACATACTTAGCAACGATGAAGAAAACATTTCGAACACATTCGCAGGGGTGAAGAGAAGGCAAAACATCTCAGTTTAATCAAAATCGCTGCTAGAATACTATCTTCTTCTCAATTAAATAGTTATTCATCTGGTTCTCAAACAGCCTTCGTAACTTTTATACAGTTTGAACGGAAAACAGTATGTTGCATCAAAACAACATAAAAACACGGGATTCTAGCAGCACTTTTCAAGTGAAGCATTGGCCACACTATTGATCTATGTGAGATTTGAATTTCAATATAAAAGGGGTAGTATTGTTCTAGATGGATAATTATATCGTAAACAACGATAGAGGAAAGCCTGGCTGAGAAATAAAAGCAAAATTACATACCTTTTAGTGAGTTATTGATAAAATTAACATCTCTTCCAATGTTCTTTTGTTCAATTTTCAATAAATCACACCAAAATCTTTATGAAAGTTCTTAGACTACTTATATTTTGAATCTGTTGACAATGCTTTTCGATAAAATTTACACGACATTCAAGTTTCAGTCATGACTTCATTAATTTGTAAATCTACGTAATACTATCTAATTTGTAAAACAAAATGTCTCCGGTATTTTTTATTTGGTTTTTTTTTTTTTTTTTTTTGTTCTACATTGCCTTGTTTAAATATTTGAATAGGTACATAATAAGTAAGCGTTGTGATTTCACGGAATTGCATGTAACTCAGATTCCATATGCTTCCTTAACAACCCCGCAAGTGCTCACTGAACTAGCCATAAAAAGAGAAATAAACTAGAGCAGAGCTCGTGGCAAAGCCACGAGTAGGTCTTCGGTTGTTGCTGCGAGTTGAAAATATATATGATTTGGTGTTAAACGATTATAATGACTAAACTTTCAGTTCTGCTTTTGTTATGAAAACGTGTTGTGATTGAAAGCCTGTATAAAAAACTTGTATTGAAAAAGACGAAGAAAATGTTTTAGGAAAATTATTTGTCAAACACAGTTCGCGGGTATGATTAGGCAACAAATCGAGTAAAAATTCCTCTGATCGATATGACGTCCCAATAAGCAGCATGATGTCATATTCTATTCAAGAAATCTGTCAATTTTAACTTTATCTCTGGTCCAAATTATGAAAACTACAGGCGTAAAATGTCACTAGAAGCTCTTTTAACATAATATATCTTCGATTTCTCTATATTACGTATCGTTAACATTGATGACGTCACAAGCATGTTTAATAGAGAAAGTCAATGTCGGGAGACAAATCATTGGAATGCAGTGTAAACAATGCCGAAATAAGACTTATTTAATACAGATACCTAAGATTTATATAAGTGTCAGTTAGGATATAACCAGGATAATACAGGCATGGATATTTTGTTTTATCAGCGAGTGTTATAAGGTAAGCAGATAGACATTTATGTGGCTTGACCGGCCTTTCCTCTGTCAGTGTGTACAAAAAAGACAAAAGTGTAACACTACCCCGAATATTATGAAAGATGAATTTGGCAAATATCAAAAGCACATGGCCTTAATACTTGAAAAATGCTGCTAGAATCCTTTGGTTTGTTGTTGTAAATAAAAAAATACGTTGTATTTTCAATGAAATTGAAAAAGTTGAGGAGGTTTCCCGTAAATAATGACAATATTTATTTTATGCGATTAACTATATGATTCTAGCAGCAATATTAATAAACATGAACTTATTGCCGATCGAATTATTGTATCATACATACAAATAAACTTCGGGGTAGTGTTACACTTTTTGATTTTTTGTTAAGGTACATAAATGATCTATTTTTAACTGTCACGTGATACCATGGCACGGTAGCTTTAAAGATCGAATTGATTCCGAAGTAAAAATATAATATATTGTTGAATACATTCACTTGATATTAATATTCAGCACTGTTTTCATAAAAATAAACAATTTTTAAAATGACCATAATATCGGCGATCATTAAACTCTTAGTTGCCTTAACCTACCCGCGTTTGTGCAATAGTTTCAAAAATTCTTTAAACATACAATAAGAAGTTTGATGGCGAATTAAATTTTTTAAAGGGTAGCAAGCATTGTTATATACATTTACTCATGAATCATGTCAGGAATTGTATTTTTTTTAAAAACCGAACCCGCCTACAAAACACGTAACCGTTTCTTTAAGATAACTTCTATTTTTAAATCTTTCTAATTTTTTGAAGACTATGTGCAAGTTTGATATTGTTGCGTGCTGTCAAAATTTAGTTATTAGTCAAAAGTGATGGCATCCATCTCTGAACATTGCTATAGGGAAGTGTGTGTCGTCTATACATGTATTGATCAATGTTTTGTATGCACATTTGTACTCTCCTCATCATCGTCGGAACCCACGCGTTTTCTATCCGTTTCACTGCGTTGAAAGCAATGTAACAGATAAGAAACCCGTGGGTTTCGACGTTTTCTCCTCAATGACATGTGTCAATTTGAATCTAAATGATTTCTAAGTGTTAAGGTTTTCAAAGCTTTTGTAAATTCTTGATGATTTATTCCTACAGTTCTATAATTTACGTTAAAAATACAAATAAGTAGGAAGATGTAGCGAAAGCCATAAAGGCATTATTTCTTCTGTTTTAGACTGTTTCAGAGTTTAAAAAAACCCACAAGTATCCCTTTTTAAAAGGAATGATCGGCATGTAATATCAATGCTCAGCTCTGTTAATGTGATAGTAAAAGCATTACACTACATGCATTATGCTATAATACATAGCACCGTTTTGTTGATTTCCGAAATACCAAGGCATGAATAAGCTTTACTTTTAGTAGGCGAATTATACTTCAGATAAATATTTTTACGCATATCAAAACCTGATTGGAATCATTATGTATGTAACTGTATAAATGTTTTATTTTCAAGGCAAACGGATAAGAATAACGTTTTTAGTAATCTACGTATTATTAAAAATTGAAATGAGGTTGTCATTGCATAGTAAACAACGTAGTGCAAGGCGCAATGCGTGCGCAAACAGTAAAATTTACCGGATGGCTCATATGGACACAACTGTGATCGGCCGAAGCCGACCACAAAAATTCTGCTGAGTTTTTAGACAGCCCGTGGGCTGACTAATTAAATTGAATAAAACTTCCATTGCGCTTGCGTAAATTGGAATTCTGGGAAGGAATTAGACAGTCCGTGTTAGAGAAATTCGAAGAAGTTATGAAACTGGTCAGCTTCTAAGTCAAACTGCACATAGATGTATTGAACGACTGTTTAATGGGTATCGTCTGTAGTCAGGGTCCGGAATCCGTATGTACAGTCATACATTGGATGTACATCGCTACCCGTTTATCTCCTTACCTAGCGCCATATAAATGTGGGTGCAACCTTCACGTAAACATGCATATTATTATAGTTCTGGAAACTATTTATTTCTATTTTGATAGATTGGGTATTCATTGTTGACCTAAAATTAGTATTCCACTGCCTGTAGCTAACCTTGTAAGTAAATTAAGTTGCATTACAACCTCATACTACAGTCGTTTTACCGGTAACGAATCAGTATGCGGTTTCGTCGTGCATGCGACTATTATTGTCGGAAGTCCAAGTGTTTTTATTTTTTGTTTTAATCACGATTCTTTGTCCTTCTAAACTGTGGTATCAAACTTCCGAAAATATGAAGGATGAATTACGGAGATAGTAATTTCAACACCCCCATCATTTTCCTAGTTTCGAATTCGTTTTCCAGTATCGAATCAAGCGCCCTCTTTCACTTCTGACCGAATATTTTGGGGTGGATCAATTTCGAAAATACACCAGAGGCACATGTCAATAGACATAAAAATGAAGAAGGAAAAATTATTGTGGAATATGTTATTTTAACAAATAACATGATCGTTATTGTTATCGTACCGTTTTCCAGATAAATTAAAACTGGTCTTGAACAATTTTCATTTTGCGTTACTTTATGAAATTAAACTTTCATGAAAACACTTTATAATAGTAATTGATGATAAGTAATTGCGATTTGCCTTTGTTTTGCCCGTATATCTATCAATATATCCAGCTAAATAATACTTCTATCACACTGAACCGAAACTACGAAAACTACACGTGTTTCTTTTTGAATTCGTAAATTCAAAGCGCAATTATTATTTGATATGAAGCTTAATCTTATTAAATGGATTATAATTACTAATTATCTACTAATTTGGGGTCAATAACAAACTTATTTTCATAGTTAGGCTTAATTGTTTTCACATTTTCGTTTTTTCTGCCTTGCACTTCCTGTAGCTCATATCTGGGTCACCTTCTTAATTTATAAACAATACGGTAAATAATCGTGTAAATGTCAAACAACTCCACACAAGGATAGCATATTTATTTCTGTATTATAATTGCCTAGCAAGGATTTTTTAAAACCTTAACTTCGATTTTCTCCAATATTTTTTCTAAAAATTATTCGATACTGGCAAATATTCGTTACCGGTAAAACGACTGTACACAACTTCAATAAAAAGTTGGTCTTTTTATCAATTTTCATATAAGAACACATATCTATCTCACTTAAGTGTAACTTTGAGAAGCGCATATATTTTTGGGAGGCAGATATGTCGCTATATTATAGACTGTAAGTCAAGTGAACTATCATGGTCTTTCAAAGAAATAAGAAATCTGTCGACACTTGCACGATCGCCATAGAAATCATCTTTTGATGATTTCTATGGCGATCGACTGCATTGCATAATTTAGTCGTATTTCATAACTTCTAATCCCAAGAACAAATTACCTTTGACTTAAAACTTTTAATTATAATATAACTTTAGAAGTTTAGCGTGTTCAACAGGTTAATTTATTAGCCACATTCTGAGATTACGATCTTGCACCTTTAATGTGAAGATGATTGACTTTAAAATATAGCCTTATTGTTTAACTGTTAACTGACCATCGTAGTGAAAGCACCCTTGTAACTGTTACTCAACTGCATAACAATTGATGATCTGCATTCATAAATAACCTGGGGCTATAAATGTTCTCAGCTGTGTGCGCTGATTCGGTCGCACGTGGCGATTGAATTAACACAGACTGACCGAATAAACAAACGGGTGGGAAAGTGAAACACGTTAAGGAGAAAATGTTAATCATAAGAAGAAGTCACCAAAAATGATTTCGACAGATTTGGATATCTCTTTTCGCCATTTAAAAAAAAAAACCAGCGCTAGCACTTGGCGGCGGAGCGGGGAAAAGGGGGGGCAACACAGCAATGAGTTTGTTTTCACAATGAAACGAACGACTATGTATAGAAACACACTACAGAAGTAATTAATATGTGACCGATATAATCTAAACAAAACTTGCTTAAAAACTCATGTGAATATTCTTTAAAATAATCACCGAATGCCTCAATTCAGGACATTCTTTTATCGTGCCAGCACCTACCGCAAACATGTAACATGGAACTTTAAGCTACCTTGTACGCTATCGTATAAACCAATGTTTAATCAACTGTACAAGTAAAATACATTTATCTTTTCATACTAAACCCATATAATAGTTGAAAACATAATAAAAAATAGTTGTGTTCGCACAAAACATGAAACGTGCACGCGTGATAAGGTACATGTAGAAGATTTCCACTCGCGCGGGATCTCCTCGGCCATGTGCGAGGGATGATAATCATTTAAAGGTTTAATATTTGTGGTTTTTATTGTTGATTTAAAACATTATTTGAACAGTTTTTAAAACTTTTTAGATTTACAAAGTCAAACCAAACATTAATTTGTGTCTGACGATGTGACCGATTTGGAGTAAGATCGCTTTTATTAATTTTTTTAGAACGACTTCCTCATTTACACTCCAATGTTTAATTAAATTTATGTAATTACAAGATGGACAAACTTTTATAACATAAAATTAAAACAGTTCTTATATAAACTCAACCACGTTTATATACATGTAAGTGTGCGTGTGCGAATCTTGTGTATTAGATAACCGCTTATCGCTAGGTTGTGCAGCCGTCGCTGGGGCTCGTTTCATTAGAGGCCTAAATTTTGGGCCTAACTTTAGTCTAGTCCGAGGACTTACACCGAAACTTAGTCGGGCGTATTTTGCATTTCATAAAGCGGCGTAACTAGAGGCGTAAACTTTAGACTATAACTTTGGCATAAGTCCTTGACAACGCAGCACTGTACATGCATACAATTGTTTCTATTACTCTGTTATGTACAGGTGTATGTTGCATGAGAAAATATGATCAATTTTAGAGTTACAAGCAATTGTAATAATTTTTACTTAAAGCGATATGAGCTGCAATTTTCATGCTGAATTAATTTTTTTTACGTTATTTACTGCTAAAATGACAAAAAAAATCATGGTTTTTTAATTGTTAGCCCTTTTTTGTGGGAAAAGCCGCTAAAAAGCCTTAATTGATGCAAAATTGAATTATTGTCGTCCTGTACAAAAATTGACCTGCTACATATTCCTAGAAACAGAAATCTTTCTTCTGACAAAAAATTAATGATTTTTTCAAAGCTTACTTATCATAGAAGTTTAAGTTACATACATACGTATCATACTAGAAGGTTTTTGCAGCAAAATAAAATTCTAAAAAATACAGCTCATATTGCTTTAAGATTTGATAAATTCTTGTTTCAGTATGTACAAAGGTTAAATTTTTTAAATAATATTCCTTTTCCTTCAACAATTTTCCGAACAAAAAGGCACATAAAATCAAAATTAATTATACAAATAGATAAAACATTTAACGGAAACCAATGAATGGTATAGTGTATATGATTTTCTAGAATACCAGCACAAGGAGTATTATTTAGTGTCAAATACACATGTAAATCTTAAATGAATTATCCGTATAATACATGTAAAATGTTTAATTATTGACCTGAATTGTTTCTATTTACACATAGACTGCTAAAAATGCACCATGGTAAAATCTTATTATTTTTTCTTGTAAAGCAGGTCCTTACTCGGCATTATTTGGTTGAAGTACATGACTTTTGTAATGTGCTCAATAGGATTATCAATATATCATTTTAAGCAATTTGGAAGTCAAAAATATATGTGTTAATTTATTACTGTTATCATATTGAAAATTTTGAATTCACTGGGTCGGTGTAAATTTTCAAAGTTGTCATAGTGTAAATTTTATGTTCAAATCCAATTTTCTGACCTTTATCGCTCTTTGTCGAACTTTAGGGGTTCTAAAACAAAATTAATGCCTATTTGATTTCAATCATTTTGCGATGTTTTGTATTTTAGCGCAATATAATATATTATTGTACATGTATTATAATAAGTTACACTTTCTGTATCAAGTATTAAAAAATTATTATTTGGATTTATCAAATCAGTTTGAATTGCAGATTTGTCTAAACTCTAACGTGTCATCATTCTTGTAGTTAAAACCCTGTATCAATGATATATCTTCACTTTAAAAAAGAGAATCACAAATTTAGTCTATGATTGTGCATCAGTAACTGAGTTTAATCGATTTTCAGTATTATTTGCATTCAATATTAATGCATCTACATGTACATACATCGTAGGCTATAAATAAATTACAAAAAAAATTAATAGTTATTTTCTGGGGAAGTCTCGAAAAGTTTTTAATATAAATTTTAAAAAGTAGATATATTTCTCATCTTAGATGATATGATACCGTATCTCTCTCTCTCTCTCTCTCTCTCTCTCTCTCTCTCTCTCTCTCTCTCTGAGGCTCTCTCTCTCACTCCGAGGCTCTCTCTCTCTCTCTCTCTCTCTCTCTCTCTCTCTCTCTCTCTCGTGCTCATTTATTCGGGAGAAACCCTCGTTTGCATATTAATTCTGGAGAAACTCCCGTCGCAATCAAATTCCAGAATTTAAAGTATAAATCGTTTTTTCTCAGTATCTAAATGTGACAAAACATATAACTTAAATCGCATTAGTGATAAAATAAAATCTTTGTTTCATAATATTTATGCTTACTTATGTTTACGTCCGACCTTACGCCTACCTATGAGTGGACGTAAAATTTTGGCTTAACTTTAGTCGGCTGTAAAGATGCGCTCTTTAATGAAACGCAAATATTCGAACTAGTCCCGTATTTACACCGGCGTAGCGCTACGTCTGGGCGTACGACCCCTTTATGAAACGAGCCCCTGATCTCCTCGGCCGTGGGCTAAGGATATATTACGTAAAGGTACAACGCACATACACGCACAGTTCAGAACCAAGGAAGATTTGAAAAGTTTGCAGCATAATCAAATAGAAGTCCTTTTTTTTTACTTAAAACCCACAATTAAATACTATGTCTGATATTGCTTTAGATTGAGAATGACAATGCTTTTATTAATTAACTGAAATAATTCTTAATTGAAACCCTATCGCTTAATTAATCCAATTGAAGAAGAATAAACTTTTATGTGAGTTCGCGGCTAAATAAACTCATATATGAGAGACGCAACTCTCGTGTATTAGATACATGTAACCGCTGACCGCTAGGTAGTCCAGCCGCGACCATGGTGACCGTGGGCGAGGAATAGCTTACGTAATGGTACACACACACAGCTCTGATTCAAGGTAGATTTTAAATGCATGCAGTATGATAACTAAAATGTTATACATAGATTTGTTTTAAATCCGTATTTAGTGTTTTACTAGAAAAGAAAAAGAATGTTTTGTTTTCCGAATCTCGCTTTTAAGAATTGTGTACTCTATGAACTTAACAAAAATGACTTAAACTCCTAAAAAAAGGCATGTATTCTAAAAAACCATTTTTTTCTTAATGAATTAAACCCTCCTGTATAAACCAGAATACTTTCTGTGGTAACTTTATGCCATTTGAACGCACAAAGACTTTAGTTAACTTGGCAATTAAACACAGGTACATGTTAACATGTAAAGCTTTTTACACTCATACTACACAACTCAACAACAAAATAATATTGTAACAACATTTATAGGATCCTAACAAACAACTTTTCCAGCGACAGCTATATCAAAATCCTAGCCGTTTTTTAATTATTTAGCAAAAACTTTCAAAGGCCCTTGGTCCTTAATTTAAGGGGCCAACCCTTTTTTATTGGTGTCAAATGAGAGCCCTTGACATTCTGCACAACTTTTATTCTACATGTCTTAACAAAATATTTTTCGGTTAAAAGATACAAAGGAAAATAAACCTAAATTTCCGCACTTTTTTGAACCCTGTTTTTTGACCCACTACCATTTTCTAAATAAAGAACGTAATCCAAAAACAAAAACCGATGTGCACAACTTCAATGTCTCTGTTATTCAAATTCGTTGGATTCCCATTCCCTGCTATCATAGTCTTGGAGCCTTTGTCTGGAAACCAAAGGCCCTATTATTTTTAAAAAGGGTAATAACTCTTTAACGGAAGAGGAATTTTAAAGTTTATGATATGATTTAGATAGTGTAAAGTCTATAAGCCCTGAAAATTTGAACAAAACCCGTTCAGAAATGAGCAAGATATGAAGCCTCAAAGTTCGCGTCTAGGAAGAAAAAAAAAGAAAAAAAAGAACTAGAGACGTGCTCGTTGCAAAGCAACGAATAGGTCTTCCGTTGCAGCTTCCTGTCGGAAAAGGATTGTCAATCAGTCTGATTAAAAGCACCCTCTTCTGCTTACAGGGTCTGACAGGTATTGATAGGGGGTCGTCTTCACCCGACCTAAACTTCTGACCAATCAGGGCTTTAGAAAATTTTTTGGAACTTTTTAAATGGAGACAGGCAAATTAATTCATGCCTGCTTTCTCTGTATCCCCCAGACTGAGTATTGAAGAGTTGCACCTCTCATTAACAGATAAAAGCGTGTATTTGGTAAATGAGAGTATATTTAGGTTGTGTGCAAATATAGAGGTCATGTAAAGATGACCTGTTATCGATACCACCCTGATGAGTGTAAGCAGAAGGGTGATTTCAATCAGGCTGGATTGTCAATATGATACAAGTAAGTTCAGAAAATTAAAAATAAACGATGACGGCTTCTCCAACCTGAGGGTGCGCTGTACGAGAGGTGCTCAGCGGGCGGGACAACTCTCCGTATAACGTTTGGACATGCAAGCACTCAGCATCGTTTTTGCTTCGGGGAACAAATTTATCCGAAATGTATTAACAAGCAAATAAAAGAAAAAAAATTACGAAAATCTTCAAAATCTAATCCATGGTAGTGGTAGGGGAGGGGGGAGTTGTGAGGCAGCTTTAACTTATTTTGTTTAATATAATTTGTTTTCAATTTGCCATAAAATTTATATTGACTCTACTAAAATGTGTGTTGGGGGAGGGGGAACAATGATCAAAAATTCAATTTCCTTTATGTTAATTTAAGGTGATTTTTGGTTGCGAGAAAGGGGGAGAGTGCTCTCAATGGACTAACTGGCGGTTCTGTGAGCAACCTCACAAATATTTCATCCCCTGCCCACTAAGAACTAAAGTATTTCCCTATTAGAAAATAAAGGATGCTTCTTTTTCTTATAATGACACTAAACTTGCACAAATGATCAAATTTCAAGTCGGGACATATTTAAGTACATGTCACAACCAATCTTTGTGTCAAATTTTAGCTTCTAATCATTTCCATGTATATTAGATATGACAGACAAGAAAAAAGCATCTTTTTCCAAACGATTTTGAACCTGCACAAATGACCCTGGGTCAAGTTCATGACACATCCTCAGGTCATCAGCAATCTTTAAATGAAAAAGCAACAAAATTAAACTGGACAAAATAACCTTGGAACAAAATCATTACACACACTTAGATCATAAGCAGTCTTTATGTGAGAAAGAACTTTCAATGTTTATTCATAAAAATGATATGGATCGGACACGATTTTTGCACTTTTCCTGCCAGTGACCTCGATCTTGACCAAATAATTTTTTATCAAGGTCATGACACACCCTCAGGTCAAAAGCAATCCTTGTTTAGTTATATTTTGTACTTTTTGAATATGCAGGTATTGACCAATGTTTTGTATGCACATTTGCACTCTCCTCATCATCGTCGGAACCCACGTGTTTTCTATCCATTACACTGCATTTGAAAGCAATGTTACAGATAAGAGACCCATGGGTTTCGACGATGTCTCTTCAATGACATGTGTCAATTTGAATCTAAATGATTTTTAATTAGCAAGGTTTTCAAAGTTTTTGAAAAGTTTTGAAACTGAATTCCTACAATTCTAAATTTGAGGTTAAAAATACAAATAAATAGGAAGATGTAGCAAAAGCCATAAATGCATTATTGCTTCTGTTTTAGAATATTTCAGAGTTAAAAGATAAAATATTCTGCCCATGGGCTGACTAATTAAATTGAATAAAACTTCAATTGCGCTTGCGTAAATTGGAATTCTGTTTCAGTCCGTGTTAGAGAAATTCGAAGAAGTTATGAAACTGGTCGGTTTCTAGATCAAACTGCGCATAGATGATTGAAAGACTGTCAATGGGTATCGTCTGTAGCCACGGTCCGGAATCCGTATGTGCAGACATACATTGTATGTACATCGCTACATGTTTAGCTCCTCACCTATAAGAGGGTGCAACCTTCATGTGCACATGCATATTATTATAGTTCTGGAAACTATTTATCTTGTATTTTAATAGATTGGGTATTCATATATTGTTAACCTAAAATAAGTATTCCACTGGCTGTAGCTAATCTTGTAAGTGTATTAAGTTGCATTACAACCTCATACTACACAACTTCAATAAAAAGTTTTTTTATCAATTTTCATATAATTAGCAATAAAAAATCCCCAAGAACACATATCTATCTCACTTTAGTGTAATTTTGAGATATTTTTGGGAGGCAGATATGTCGCTATATTATAGTCTGTAAGTCAAGTGAACTATCATGGTCTTATAAAGAAAGAAGAAATCTGTCGACACTTGCAGTACTTTGATGATTTCTATGGCGACCGACTGCTTTACATAATGTAGTCGTATTTCATAACTTCTAAATCCCAGGAACAAATTTCCTTTGACTTAAAACTTTTAATTATAATACATTATATGTAACTGTTCATAACTATAGAAGTTAAGTGTGTTATTAGCCACATTCTCAGATTACGATCTCTCACCTTTAATGTGAAGATGATTGAATTCGAATAATAGCCTTATTGTTTGACAATTGACCACTGTAGTGAAAGCACCCTTCAATACCCATTAACCTTCGATAACCTTCGATACATTGTTACTCAATTACAGAACAATTGATGATCTGCAGCCATAAATAACCTGGGGTTTGTTCTCAGCTGTGTGCGCTGAAGCGACACAAGATTTTCGGCCGCACGTGGCAATTGAATTAACTCAGACTGACCGAATAAACAAACGGGTGGGAAAGGTAAAATGTTACACATAAGGAGAAGTCGCCAAAAAATGATTACTGACAGATCTGGATATCTTTTCGTCAATTTAAAAAAGAATCCAGTGCGAGCACTTGGCAGCGGGGCGGGGGGAGGGGGCAACACAGCAGTGAGTTCGTTTTTACAGTTTTACAATGAAACGAACGACCATGTAGGAACACTACAGAAGTGATTAATATGTGACCGATAGAATCTAAACAAAACTTGTTTAAAAACTCGTGAATTTTTTCTAAATAATCACCGAATCCATCAATTTAGGACATTCTTTTATCGTGCCAGCACCTACCGCAAAGATATAACATGGAACTTTGATTACAATTTCATTTTTAAACTACCTTGTACGCAATCGTATTAATCAATACTAAATCAACTGTACATGTAATAAATTATTTTGTTTTTATCTTAAACCAATATAATATTTAAAAACGTAATAAAAGAAAATAGTTGTGTTCGTACAAAATATGAAACATGCACGCGTGAAAAAGGTACATGTAGAAGAACACGAACCTACCCGGATCACTTGTCCACTTGCGCGGGGTCTCCTTGGCCGTGTGCGAGGGTTGATATCATTTTTTTGTTGATTTAAAATATTATTTGTACACTTTTTAAAACATTTTAAACTTACAAACCATGCAACCATTAATTCATGTCTGACGAGGTTTCCGATTTGGAGTAATATCGCTTTTATTAATTTTCAGAACGACGTCTTAATTTACACTCCAATGTTTAATTAAATAAATACAAGATGGACAAACTTTTATAAACTCAAACACGTTCATATACGTGTGTTTGTGTATTAGATAACCGCTTAATGCTAGGTTGTGCAGCCGTGGCTGATCTCCTCGGCCGTGGGCGAAGGATAGATTACGAAAAGTTACAACGCACAGCTCAGAACCCAGGAAGATTTGAAAAGTTTGCAGTAAAATGACTAAAATCTATCAAATAGAAGTTCTTTTTTTTACTTTAAACCCACAATTGATCTATGTCAGATATTTCTTTAGATTGAAAATGACTTATTTTATTAATTAACTGAACGACTTCTTAAATGACACCCTATCGTTTAATCCAATTGAAGAAGAATAAACTTTTATGTGTAATCAAAACTAAAACAATTCTTGTGTTTGCGGCTCAAAAAAAAATGCATATGAGAGTCGCGACTCTTGTGTATTAGATAACCGCTGACCGCTAGGTAGCCCAGCCGCGACCATGGTGACCGATTTTCTCGGCCGCGGGCGAGGGATAGCTTACGTACATGTAATGGTACACACACACACAACTCTGATTCAAGGTAGATTTTAGATGCACGCAGTATGAAAACTAAAATTTAATACATCGATTTATTTTAATCCGTATTTTGTGCTTTACTAGAAAAGAAAAAAAACTGCTTTGTTTTCCGATTCTCGTTTTTTTTAATTGTGCACTATAAGAACTTAAACTCCTAAAACAAAGCTTGTATTATAAAAAAAAAAATAAATATAACTTATAAATTAAAGCCACCGTATAAACCAGCATACTTTCTGTGGTAACTTTATGCCAGTTGCACGCACATAGACTTTCGTTAACTTGCCAAATGAAACGAGGTACATGTTAACATGTAAAGCTTTTTACACTCATACAACACAAATCACCAACAAAATAACATTGTAACGACCTTTATGAGATCCCAGCAAACAACTTTTCCAGCAACAGTCATATCGAAATCCTAACCGTTTTTGAGTTATTAAGCAAAAACTTTCAAGCGCTATTGGCCCTTAATTTTAGGGGCCAGCCCTTTTTTATTGGTGCCAAATGGAAGCCCTTAACATTCTGTACAACTTTTACTCTACATGTCTTAACAGAATATTTTTCGTTTAAAAGATACAAAGAAAAATATGTCTAAATTTTCGCACTTTTTGGAATCCTATTTTTTGACCCCCTACCTTTTTCTAAATAAAAAACGTAATCCAAAAACAAAAACCGATGTGCACAACTTCAATGTCTCTGTTATTCAAATTCGTTGGATTCCCATTCCCTGCTATCATAGTCTTGGAGCCTTTGTCTGGAAACCAAAGGCCCTAACAAATTTTAAAAGGGGAATAACTCGTTAACGGAAGAGGAATTTTAAAGTTTATGAAATGTTTTACATAGTGTTTTGTAATGTCTATGAGCCCTGAAAATTTGAGCAAAAACCATTCAGAAATGAGCAAGATATGAAGCCTCAAAGTTCGCGTCTAGGAAGAAAAAAAAAATAAAAAAAAAAAAATAGATGCGATCTCGTTGCGAGCAACGAGTGGGTCTTCCGTCAGATTTTTGAATAAATGAGATAAAACTCATCGTTTTAAAGATAAAATTGTGAGTCTACGAAAAAAAAACGAAAACAAAATTTTTCGGCACTCGGGGCTTGAACCCGGGTCGCCTGAGCACTGTCCACGACCATGACGATTGAGGTACTCGGACTCTCGCTTCAGGACTTTGACGCTCAATATCTCGAGAATGGGTTGGTCGATTTTAAAACAAATTACATATTCTGAATCAGAAAAAGAGTCTCTATCAAACCTAGAAAAAAATATTAAAAATCTAAAAAGTTGAAAAATTCGATTTTTTAAATTTCCATCCGATGACGACCGGAAGTGACGGCGGAGATTGTCTCGACCGAGGTGCACTAGAAAAAAGGTAGATCTATCATCTCTAAAAATTCCAGCTCTTAATCTTTACTAGTTTTTGAGAAACGTCGCAGACAAAATTGACTTTTAAAAATCGTTTAAGGACGATTACTTCCGACCGGAAGTAAATTTTCAAAAACTGTTGCAGCGGTATAAACTTCAGATGACGAGGCATTGTCCCTTAAATTTTAAAGAAAATCAAACGAGCCATCTCCGAGAAATCGCCTGCACAAAATTTGTAAGACAAAAAAAAATGATAATAAGAAAAGTGAAAAAGAAACAATAGAATAATAGAAGGGTCTTCCGCTGTAGACGGAAGACCCTAATAAGAATAATCTTACAAGCACAATAATAGTAAGGTCTTCCGTTGGAAACGGAAGACCTTAATAATCTTAATCTGCACAATAATATAAAGGTCTTCCGTTGGAAACGGAAGACCTTAAATATTTCCATCTAGAGATAACTAGGCCTACAGCATAAAAAAAGTATTGTTCATGTTCTGTACTATATGTAGTACACTGTAGTTGAACAAAACTAGTATATGTGATGAAAAACAAAGTTATTTCCAAATCTTGTAAAAATGTATCAATTTTATTTTTACTTTTCTGTAATCTTATACTAAACTTAAATATATTATATATGTATGTGGCCTAAATTCTTTTTCTTGCAGCTGACTAAAAAATTTCAAGCCTTTCTGACTTTCGACTGTTTGCTCAATATGCATTTTATTGATGTAACTGGAAGTATTTTTACTTTTTGCAATATCTATGATGTTTCTAAATTTTCCACCCTGGTAAGAGTAGGAGACCAGTTTAAAGTTTTTATTTTCTAAATATGAATTTAAATACAACTCACTATCCAAAAAAGTTGGGGCATAGATTTCCCACTTTGTTGATACATGCATTTAAAAGAGGATGAAGCGCTCTCACAGGCCCGAAGGACTTCAAATAGATAGCAAGTATATATTAGAATAAGGACCATTTCAAAGTCTACAAACTGTATATCCTATAAAATTGTGATTCAGGATGGCGGTCAATACTTTTTGCCATTAAATCTCGTTTAAAGAGATTTCCTCGTGACTTATTAAAATTCAACCATTTCAAATTCAATACATTCAGTAAATATCGTTTAAAAGATTAAAAGAGTGTTATGTTAGACGTTTCGATCGATTTTCTTTGCAAACAGATCAGAGTATTGTTACTTTAACGGAAATTATCAACCGATATCTGCTCTACTTTCATGGCTTCACAATGAAGACTGAGGATGCTACCCTTAGCGAATTGAATATATAAATGGTCGGATCCAATTGTGCACGTTTTTCAAAACATTTAATGACGTTTGTGAAAATATGATATGTTTTGTCCTCAAAATGGTTATCTCTCTTTTGAAAAGAACATTTTATTTTAAGATTAAGAAAAAAGGATAATTTGATTACATATGAAAAAATGTTACTTTTATCATTGTAAATTTTTTATGTTCATTAAATCAACACCTCTTTGGAAGCATGTTTTAATTGTGAACATAATGTCTAAGTGTACACAGCTAAATAAATGCGTAACCACAGTTTTTAAAACTATTGCTATCGCATGAACCAGGTCACGCTTATTCATATTATTTTTGTAGATAAAGAGATTTCAATCAATTCGACCAGGAAGTTATAAACGCAAAATCAAATCGAAGAATGTTTATGAAAATACACCAGAAAATGATGCTTTCAACACTTACGATTGTTATTGGCATCTTACTTTTATTGTCTCACAGTAAGTATCATTTTATCACTTTGTACTACCTTTTGCATAATGAACATTATTTGAAACATTATTACACTTTAACTTTAACTAGTTTTTTTTCAGATGGTAATTAGCTTGATACTTTTGTTTCTTCTAACTAAGTACCATACCCTCATGTCATGTAATTATGTGTAAATAAAGCATTTTGCGACACAAAATTACATTTTACAACCTTTATAATACTTGAACAGCTGTAAATCAAGAACCGTAGTGTCAATTAATTCACAACGTAACTGAAGCACTGTGTGACTAACCATTGAAATATTGTAGGTTGTAATCCTGTCTCAACAGGGGTAGATTGGGAGACAGCTATTGAACATTGCAGATCACAGAACGACTCCCTTGTTGATATACTAGATGTACATGATCACATTTCCTATTTCAATGGATTAGAACAAATTTGGTCATCAGTAAAAGGACACTTTACTCCTTGGATTGCATATAGAGGATGTGTCCGTGATAACAATCTATGTTTGTCAACAAAAAATGATTGTCATATTCTCGAAAACAATACCGCTGGAAACTGCTATTTTGAGTGCGCATTGAAGAATTATACAAATGGGGCTAACTCGAATAATAAAAACTTTTTTTTCGGTCTTCAAAACTCAACATGTTTATGTCTGTTTGGTAATATTATCATAAAGCATATCTCGGAAAGTGCTAAATGCAACTTTTTGTGTAGATCCTCCATTGATTACGGTGAGTGTGGCGGATTAGGTTTCTTCAGTGTGTACCGATCCATGGATATCAGTCTGCCAGATGCAAACTTTGGAGGATTTTGTCTGACAAGTCGGCCGCAATGTGATTTTACCAAGATATTTCTGTACAGCTTAGACTGCAATGATAAAGCAACTGGATATTGCCTAACTGAGTATGGTTTTGTTTCGCCATTACCACCAAGGCTTTTATCATTTGCATCATACTGGAGTCAATGTAGAGAGGAAAACTTGTACATTATTGGAACCCCTAATAAGACATTTTGTCAAACTAACAGCAGTGTCTGGACTGGAGTGCGGAAATACTATATAGATAATTCCTTTATTAATTATGAACACTGTTACATCATTAAAATACGCCAAAATACAATTCACCTCAAACAAAAGAATTGTACAGAAAATAGTTTCTTTCTTTGTAAAAACGACATAGGTAAGAGGAACCCTACTTATACAGGATATGTCAAAATTACAAAAAGTACATCACAGCCGCCATTTACTCGCCAATCATTTTGGACAAAGATTTATTCATCAAACAGACCCGTTTCTTTTTCTGGGACATCCAGCGTAGAAGACACTCGTCGTGTCTTTGCCCCTCCTACATCGTCGTCGCTGTCAATACTTTCCAATGCAGATGGAAATACGGCAATAGAAGTTGGTGCTAGTATTGCAGGGGTAGTTGTTTTGATTTCTGTCGTTTTCCTCACCATATGTTTCTTTAAAAGACGTAAATTACAATGCATGCAGTCAAACCAACAACAAGCAAATCAAACCAAAGTGTTTAACAACACGACGTACGATGACCTCATGGTAACAAATCAAAAGCAAGATGTTAACTATGCAAATATTTCTATTGAAAACAGTAACCAAACAAGTGATTGTCACGAAGACGACATTTATGTAGAAAAAGAGGTAGAATATGATCATCTGCACACAAGTCGACAAAAGAAGGCAACAATTCAGACAGATGACGATAAATATGGAAGTGCTTCTTATTTTGAAGATGACTCTTACTCTACACTTAGACAGGACAGAAATGTCGATCCCAATCTTGATAATGAATACAGCGTAAATAGTATGTCTTATCCAGAAAACCAATCGAGTTCAATGAATAATCCAGAGTATGATCATTGTTACCAAACAAATCAAAATTAAGACTGTATCTGGTCACGGTAAAGTAATTATGTATTATCTTGTATTTGTTTTTTATTCGCGGTATAAAAAAAAGTCTTGAAACACAAAAATCTGTGGACAAAGCAAATACTTTTTCAAAGTCTCTCTTTAAAGCCCTTTTGAATAGTCTGAATTAAATAAGATGATTTTGTGCATTTGTTTAACTCACACCTTCATTTGAATGAGTGGGGTCCTTTTGTGATTGCTTGTCTATATTGATATATATTTCTCTAAAACCATCTAACAAAACAAAAACAAAAATTACAAATAGTTTTCCACGATAGATAATCGATGTTTTCCTTGGTTTAAGGTTCCTTACATCAACGACGGGCTTCTTTGTTATTCCGAACTTCTTTCTTCATACTTACTTTTCTATTATCCTAGAATGTTAATGCAATCATAAAATAGGATACTGGACGTGTAGGTTGATGTAGTCTTGGTGACAATTGTCACAGTTTTCTAAAGAAAAATATACTTATTTGACAGGTACGAAATTTGATTTCTTCTTCAGAAACACCCTGTTCAGAGTACGCTTTTATTAGTTGAAGCAATGGTGCTCATTTGAGAAACGATTATTAGATAATCATACACATGTATACGTAATTGAACGCTTGGAATTAGATATTCAAACGCTTCTGAAAAGATGCAAACATTATTTTATGTTTGATTTATGATAAATGTACAAAATAGTTTTTCTTTACTTTTCCAATTTTACCAAACAAACATTTAAAAAAATGAATGTCCATTGTTATATAACTCAAAACATCATTTCGAAATATTCATACCTTGAAATGATTTTCATTGCATGTTTGTTAATTGTTGGGATGTTCAGCTAAATTTTCTAGTTTCATTGATTTTTACAATATTGCGACATGCACTATTTGAGTTAAGAAATGAATTTAATGATTTTCCTATTGATCGATGTATCAAAATATTGACCGCAGAGTAGCGCATTGATGAAAAAGTTTTCCGGTCAATTTTTCCTTTGATACGTCGATCAATAGAAAATTATTAAATTCATTTCTAATTATTTAATAAAACATTTTCAAATCATAAAATGTGATGTGTCATTGATCAAAAATGTAAATAATGTAAATGAAGCGGTGTGTATGAATACAAAACAAAAGCAACAATATTCACAATTGATGCGTCTTCAGCTGATGCAGAGCTATTGAGCTGAGTTTAATGGATTAAACACAAATAGAGAGTTTAAATCTAAACCGGCTGAATTGAAAACGAAAGGAAATACATGCGATGGTTTGTGATGTTATTCACTGTGCCGCAAGATTTGTTAAAACTGGGTTTAATGTGAGTTAGATCGCTGGAATATGCAACTCGGTATAACCATGCAAGGAGACGCGAACGCTGACGAAATTAGTTGATATGTTGACAAATAATAGTATGTATGTGCGACTTTTGTAAATGTTGTGGTAGCTAGATAGCCATTGAGGTGCTTAAGGAAGGGGTCTTCTCGTTATCAGACATCCTTCTTATATTAAGAAATTCATAAAACTTTGACACAGTGAAACATCATATAACCAAATGATTCTATCAGTTTAATCAAATTTGACCTACATGTACATGTTTTCGCATCAAGGTCAGGTCAAGGTCACTGTCTTTTTTCTCAACATAAGGATGATAAAAATAAATGTATTTATCTGCAGTTATGTAGACATCTGGTCAAGATATGCAGTTTCTATTCTTCAATGAAATGATAGAATATCAGAACGTCTTTAATATTATATTACTAAATTGGTATCAATATTTAAACTAAAATAGACACAACTCTACATTTTGTTGACAGTGGGTTTTGGTTTTTTTTGGAAATTCCTGTTCTATAAATACAGTTAGAACACATGAGAAACGTAGATCCGGCAAATTTTTTTGATGCAGGTATCATATAAAATTTTCGAAGAATCAGAAGCGCCAATATCTTAATTAGCTAATAAATATTAAATGATTATACTGATTAATAACTTTGTTCTTACGTTTGTAATTTTGATTGGTTCTTTATGTTTATCTCATATTCCATATGGATAAATGTTTGAGTATAAGATATTGTAATTAATATTTGGACTGGATTGCAAATATACAAAATAACAAATTTTTACATTGATATAGATAGCTGCTACATCGTCGAAATATTAAATGAGACAGTTATTTATAACAAAAGAAATTGAACAGAAGAGCATATCTTTCTTTGTAAACAATATAGCAGTCCCAGGCACGATCCAAGCGTTGAAAATAATACAGAAAACACGTCCCAACCACCGCTTACTCGTGAAACATCGTGTTAATAGTATGCCTCATTCAGAAAACCAATCGATTCCAGTGAATAGTCCAGAGTATGATTATTGTTATCAAGCAAATCAAAGAAAAGATTGGTAACTGGTCACAGTACAGTCATTATGTAGTCTTGTATTTTGTTTATTTATTCACGGTATAAACAACTGTTTCCTTTAAACACAAAATTTGTAGCAAAAGCAAAAACTGTTCATAGTCTCTATCTAATACTTTATACACTAAAGATGATTTTGTGCAACCGTTTAACTCGTGCCTTCATTTAATTGATCTGAACCTTTTTTATTATTGCTTGTCTATATTAAATATTTCTTTCTAATACCCTCCAACATAACAAACACAGAAAAGTTCAATGAAATAGTCGACGTTAGGTAAGAGGTCTTTCCCTTCTTCATTTTTAATCGGGTTTTCCAAAAGAAAATTCCGGTAATTGAAATGGTGAAAATGGCGGGCGGGCGAGCTGCTGCCAAAAGGGTACCCTTATTGTACGGATAACTCTTCCTACAGTTTTCAAGATAAGACGTTGTTGTTTTGCAGATCAATTGGACATATATCAGAGATGTGCATATTACTTGGATTTTGATTTTTGATAATTTATGAAAAATTACCAGCTGTTGAACTTAGTCTATTTCTCGCAGAATATTGCATATAGGGTACCTATCGACGGATAACTCCTCCTAGAGTTTTCAAGATAGGAAGTTGATGTTTTGCATATCAATTGGACATATATCAGAGATGTGCATATTACTTGGATTTTGATTTTTGATAATTTATAAAACAAAAATACCAGCTGTTGAACTTAGTCACTTTTTGGCAAAATATTGCATACAGAGTACCATATTTCTCTGGATAGGTAGTGTTCATCAAAATTCAGGGTTTACAAATGGATTATGGATACTCTTAACAGAAAAGAAAACCCGGTTTGTTGTCACATTGACAGCTTTTCTCTTGTTTATTGTTTTTTGTTTACATCAACGACTGGACTTCCTTTGTTTCGATATTGTTTTGTCATAATTACTTGTCTTCCATCCTCAAAGTGTGTGTGCAATTGTAAAATAAAACAGGGACATGTACCTTTGGTGAGATTGGCAGTCTTAATGACAATTATCAGTCTTTTCTTAAGAAGAATAAACAAATTCAAAAACGATTATCACATCATTATATACGCAATTAAACTCTGGGAAATTAATCTTGATTTTCAAAAACTTCTTTTATAAAATAGGTCCAAACATTATTTTAAATTTGATATATAATAAATGTACACAATATTTTTTCTTCAATTTTGGAGTTTTGCCAAACCAACATTTAAAAATAAATGTATTTTGTAATATAATTAAAAACATTATTTCAAAACATTCTTCTCTCAATTTGATTTTCATTGCATGTTTGATACTTATTCAGATGTTTAGTTAATTTTTCTACCTGGATTGATTTTTATAATATTGGGACATACACTATTTGAACATATTGGTCAACTTACTTTGTCATACATGTAATTAATTTTGTTCTTTTTAAATTGATTTATATATGCTAATATTATATTCTATTTGAATAAATGTCGGAGCATAAAGTATTGTAATTTCAAGACAATTTTCAAAAATTGTTATCTAATAATGTTAGTATCGTTTTGAAAAATCTATAGTTGATAATACATTGATTTCTTAATTGCTGAGTTTTTTTTTTTAAATCCACATGCAAGAATAACTTTCTAATATAGGCTTCATTGCATTAGAAAGGTTAAAGATGGGCATGGACATGGCTTATTGACCCGTTAGCCGGATTCTAGTGAAATAGATCGGTAGTAGATAGTAAGCCTACATGCCTGTCCACTTCTCAAAAGAGAATACTTCTAATCTAAAATGACCCTAATTGCTCGAAGTTTAAATGAAACCAGTTATTTTCCGGATATATGATAAAGGAGAATGTGTGGCAATAGCTGGCACTGAATTTTGGGGTCCCAGAAAAGTCTATTAATTTAGAATCATAGCTACTTAATGTTTTCACGTGTTTCTCCTGCTCGGACGTCTATATTTGAAATATATGATGTTTCGTAATAATAAAAGATGGATAACTCATATATCATACCCAGTATTAAATGGATGTAAGATTTCAAAAATCATTATTGCATGTAAACACGTTAGTTAAATGACGACACCTTACAAGAACATTGATAGGATCAAACATGTCACAAGTCACTATTAAAACGGTATCCTTGCTTCAATTTAGCTGTAAGCTGTAAGTTCTCACTTTTAAAAATATTGGTACATGTGTATCTAAAGTTTAGACCATGTCATCATTGCAAACCACTGTTTCTTATTGACTGACACATAAATTCCGAATGTCAAAAAATAAGAAAGGTGACCCTAACCATAAAAATCAATTTCACAGATACTGAATTATTCGGAACAGAACAAACTGGAAACAGACATATATTAAGGAGGCTGAGTGGTCAACCAATGAACCATCAGATCAACCTTCATCTTTAAAATATGATTTGTTTAGCTATAAACTAATATTTTGTTAAGAAAAATTATGTATATTTTAGTTTTTAGATTATAGTATTTTAAATTACCTATGTCTTTATACAGAGCTCTTCTTTTTAAAAAAGATCAATACAGTCTAAAGGACCACGGCCATCCAGCCCTCTTAAAATATATAAACTGGCATCTTATTAGAAAAAATATTAATTTAAGTCGTTGAAAATACATTTTATTGAAATCTCGATTTCATCACATTTTACGTGTAAAGTAGTCCTTTTTCTTGGTTCCAAAAAAAAGAATGATTTAAAAAATGCACTCAACTAATTCAACCAATGTAAACTGGGAAGTGGAATACACGTATTTATATAGCAGCAATTCATAACAATGTTAAAGGAATAAAGTTTAAAAATCTGAACAGCTGTAAGTCTAAACAATATAAAATAAATCGTCAAAAATAAAAATGATTTGTATAATTAATACATGGCATGTACATATTTAAATGCACTGGATTTCAACATCCTTTTTGCAAAGAAATTAACAGCTTATAGGTTAAATAAATATATTTCAGATCTCAGGATTTTAAATTCTTTAACAAGACACATTACAAACATTATATTTGCAAATGAATAACAGAAATAAACCTAACCAACCTCTAAACGTCTCATAACTTTAAGAAATTAATTCTTCAAATACCTTGATTCAGTTTCAAGTACACTGTGCAGGCTAATATATGTTGAATTTCCATGGAAGTTAATATATTTCAAGCTTCTTTCCTGAATTTTTCATTTTGATAGTTTCCTTTCCACGAGTATTAACTAGAGTGCTTTTCTTTTTGTTTTGTCTCTGGCAGTTAACACTTAGAATTTTTAGATAATTAGATCACCTGAGCTGAAAGCTCAAGTGAGCTTTTCTGATCAAAATTTGTCCGTTGTCTGTCGTCGTTGGCGTAGGTGTTGGCGTTGGCGTTGGCGTTGTTGTTGGCGTTGTAAAATTTTCACATTTTCATCTTTTTCTCCAGAACCACTGGGCAGATTTCAACCAAACTTGGCACAAAGCATCACTGGGTGAAGGGGATTCAAGTTTGTTCAAATGAAGGGCCACACCCTCTTTACAGGGGAGATAATTTAGAATTATCGAAAATTTGTAGGTATTTTTCAAAAATCTTCTTCTCAAAAAGTATAAGGCCAGAAAAGCTGAAACTTGTATGAAAGCATCCTTAGGTAGTGTAGATTCAATATTGTTCAAATCATGGTCCCCGTGGGTAGGATGGGGCCACAATGGGGAGATGAATTTTTACATAGGAATATATACATAAAATCTTTAAAAATCTTCTTCTCAAAAACTATCAGGCCAGGAAAGCTCAACTTGGAGTGGAAGCATCCTCAGATAGTGTAGATTCAAGTTTGTTTTAATCATGGTCACCGGGGGTAGGGTGGAGCCACAATGGAGGATGAATTTTTACATAGGAATATATACATAAAATCTTTAAAAATCTTCTTCTCAAAAACTATCAGGCCAGGAAAGATCAAGTTGGAGTGGAAGCATCCTCAGATAGTGTAGATTCAAGTTTTTTTTAAATCATGGTCCCCAGGGTTAGGGTGGGGCCACAATGGGGGGATGAATTTTTACATAAGAATATATAGAGAAAATCTTTAAAAATCTTCTTCTCAAAAACTATCAGGCCAGAAATGCTCCAATTTGAGCGGAAGCATCCTCAGATAGTGTAGATTCAAGTTTGTTTAAATCATGGTCCCCGGGGGTAGGGAGGGGCCACAATAGGGAGATGAATTTTTACATAGGAATATATAGAGAAAATTTATAAAAATCCTCTTCTCAAAAACTATTTGACCAGAAAAGTTCAAATTGGAGCGGAGGCATCCTCAGATAGTGTAGATTCAAGTTTGTTTAAATCATGGTCCCCGGGGGTAGATGGGGCCACAATGGGGGGATGAATTTTTACATAGGAATATATAGAGAAAATCTTTAAAAATCCTCTTCTCAAAAACTATTTGACCAAAAAAGCTCAAATTAGAGTGGAAGCATCCTCAGATAGTGTAGATTCAAGTTTGTTTAAATCATGGTCCCCAGGGTTAGGGTGTGGCCACAATGGGGGATGAATTTTTACATAGGAATATATAGAGAAAATCTTTAAAAATCTTCTTCTCAAAAACTATTAGTCCAAAAAAGCTCAAATTGGAGTGGAAGCATCCACAGATAGTGGAGATTCAAGTTTGTTTAAATCATGGTCCCCAGGGGTAGGGTGGGGCCACAATGGGGGGATAAATTTTTACATAGGAATATATAGAGAAAATCTTTAAAAATCTTCTTCTTAAAAACTATTAGGCCAGAAAAGCTCAAACATGTGTGGAGGCATCCTCAGATAGTGTAGATTTAAATTTGTTTAAATCATGGTCCCCGGCGGTAAGGAGGGGCGACAATAGGGGGATGAATTTTTACATAGGAATATATAGAGAAAATCTTTAAAAATTTGCTCGGAAAGTTTTCAGTCCAAAAAGCAGTAAGTTGTGTGAAAGCACGGGTTGTGCAGATTAAAGTTTGATGAAACCATGATTCCCTAGAGAAAAGTGGGGCCACAAAGAGGGGGGGGGGGTATATAGGAATAGAGAAAAATCTTACAGGTACAACAACAATAGGGGCTTGGTATTTACCATAAAAATATGTGGATAAAAATCGGCAGATATTTTAAATTTTTTGAGCAATATCTACTGTACTTAGTTGTCAAGATATTTTGATTTTGATACTGTAATGCTAATTTGATCAGAGTTAAGGCTATTGTTCCTCAAGTGAGCGATGTGGCCCCTAGGTCTCTTGTTTATACTATTACTATCCATTGTCAAACTTCTGATTTGTGTTGTTATCTCTGCAATCATTATTTAAAAAAAATGAAATGTGGATATTAAAAGGGGATTGTTGAACTGTTTGGGGTATTTGTTACGGATTTGGTATTAATTCTACAGATGAATTTAAGAAAAAAATTGTGATGTTGGGATATATTAGGTGTTACGTAATACTCATTGCATTATGGCACATTTAAAAAAAATAAATGGATAATGTAACACTCGATAAGTGTAGTCAGCCTTTCCTTCATAACAAAAAATATAACATTTTTTTCTACAAGATACTCATTTTGTACAAGAGGACGAGAAAATGATACAAACACAATGGGGTTTTGAAGCTTACTTTAATTCCTATAGATCAAATGCACGTGGAGTGGCAATATTTTTTTAAAACAATTTTGAATTTAAAGTTGATGATGTATTTTCAGACACTCATGGTAATAGTCTATTGTTAGATATAAATATAGACAATAATCAATACTTGCTAGTAAATGTATATGAAATAAATGAAGACAATCCAAAATTTTATAAAGATATAGGGCAAGAAATTGAAACAGTATTAAATAACCACTACATTATTATGGGTGGTGACTTCAATATGGTTATGGATAAAAACTTAGATATTATGAATTATAAAAACTTAAATAATCCCAAAGCGCGGTCTGAATTAATTAATCAAATGGAATCCTTAAATTTTAGTGATATATTTAGATGTGCAAATCCACATTTAAAACGATTTACTTGAAGGAAAAAAAATCCAATTAAACAAGCAAGACTAGATTTTTTCCTTGTATTGTCTCCCTTTATACAAACTATCGAATATGAAATTAGCTACCGTTCAGACCATAGCCCGGTTGTGTTACATATAAAAACTACAGACTTTGTACAGGGCAGAGGATATTGGAAGTTTAACAATTCTCTTTTATCTGATAAAGAATATATACAAACAATAAAGACACAGATTATTGATACAAAAAGACAATATGCTGCTCTTATTTATAACATTAATAAAATTCAAAATATTATAGACTCCGAAATAGTATTTCAAATATCTGACAGCTTTTTTTCGATACACTATTAATGGAAATAAGGGGGAAATCTATCTCTTTTAGCACATACAAAAAAAAAAGAAAATTAAAAGAAGAAAAAAAACTTGAAGAGTCGAGCAAACAGATGATTGCTGATAAGCAGATAGAATTTGAAAAATTAAGAGAACATAACCTTAAAGGAAACTATATAAGATCAAGGGCACAGTGGATTGAAGAAGGAGAAAAACCAACAAGATATTTTTGTAATCTAGAATCACGCAATTTTGTCAATAAACAATTAACAAAACTAGAAATTGAAAATGGTCAAATTATACAATCACAAGAAGAAATTTTAAACAAAACGCAGTTGTTTTATGAAACTTTATACCAAAAAAAAGAAAGTTTAGAGAGTTATAACTTAGCTGAAAAACTTAAACATTATCAAGTCAAAAAACTAACAGATCAAGAATCAAATAGCTTAGAAGGTCCAGTCACCAAAGCGGAAGTTTTAAAAACTTTAAAGCAAATGAAAAATTATAAAAGTCCAGGTGCATATGGATTTACTGTAGAATTCTTCAAATGTTTCTGGACACACTTAGGTGAATATATAACAAGATCAATAAATGATTCTTACAATAGAGGAGAATTTTCAAATGCACAAAAATTAGAGATAATAACTTGCATACCAAAACGTGATAAAAAAAATAGGCAACTTTTAAAAAATTGGAGACCTATTACACTCCTCTCAGTAATGTACAATATTGCTTCTGGCTGTATCGCAGAAAGGTTAAAAACAAAACTGTGTACAATAATTAATGATGATCAAACCGGTTTTTACAAGGAAGATTTATTGGAGAAAATATTAGGATTGTATATGATATAATGAGTTACACTGAATTTAATAATATTCATGACCTTTTGATGTTAATAGATTTTGAAAAAGCATTCGATACAGTTTCATGGGACTTTATATTCCAAACTTTAACCTTCTTTAACTTTGGAGTCTCAATCAAGAAGTGGATCAAGTGTTTTATAAGAATATATCCTCTTGTATTATTCAAAATGGTATACTTTCCAAGTATTTTAACCTCCAAAGAGGCTGTAGACAAGGAGACCCAATTTCTCCATACTTATTTATTCTCTGTGCAGAAATTTTAGGTATTTTAATCCGAAACAATAAAAATATTAAAGGAATTGAGATTGACGGAGAAGAATATAAAATATCACAATACGCTGATGATACATCTTTGATATCAGATGGGTAAGCATCATCTCTAGATGGAATACTACAAACATTAGACTATTTTGCAGAATTATCAGGTCTAAAAATTAATTTTAGTAAAACAAAATGAATTTGGATAGGTAGCAAAAAATTTTCAAAAAATGTTTATCACCACACAAGATGGAAATTTAATTGGAAAGAAACAACGTTCGATTTACTTGGTGTAAAGTTTTCTGTTAACCTAGATGAAATGATAGATCTAAATTATACGGACAAGATGGAAAAAAATATTAAATTTAATAAGACAATAGAAAAAATAGAAAGCTTACTACTCTTGGAAAACTATCAATTATTAAAACTCTTTTTATCCTAAAGATTATTTAACAATATTTTATTATGCAAGAATATTACATAAAAAGGATTGGGCAGCAGGCAGTCTGCATATTTGAGCCCTCTCCCAAAGATGAATCATTTGATATTAACTTTACCAAATCCCCCAAGCCACTATATAAAGAATTTTGAGAATAAACTGTATGAATTTCTGTGGGATGGTAAACTGAACAAAATTTAAAAAGCTGCAGTTATACAAGATTATAAAGATTGGGGTCTAAAGATGATAGAATATTCAGACTTTATAATTGCTCTCGTCTAGTTGGACAAGACGACTAATATCATGCACAGATTAAAAATGGAAGAAATTATTCGAATCAGATTTAAACGTTACTATACCAGAACTTATGAAATTTGGAATACACTTTGTCGAAATTCTAAAAGATAGAACAAGAAATAAATTCTGGAAGGATGTTCTTCAAAGTTGGATACTGGTTTATAAGGCAAATTATTCAAAACAAGGTAAAAACAAATCAAACTAGTAGACTAATTGTTCTTGAACAATTAGATGTCTTTCCACCCTATTATTTTTTTTAATAAATTGCTAGATTGCTCAGTAAGGTATACAAAAATAGTATACCTGTGTTATATGTTGTATTAGAAAATTAGAATACTGCAAAGCCATAAATGAGTTTTAAGAGATTATTTTGTATTTCAAGCCATGATTGCTTTAAGAATTCCGTTGTTTATCGTAGATATCTTTTGAATTACTTTTTCTGAATTTTTTCCCATTTACTCTGAACAAAATTGATGTGCTCGCCAAGTGAATATTCTTTACACAAGCATATAAACAGAAAACCTAACAATAGAAGAGCGTGTTCTAGAGGCTAGCTGTCTTTATACAATATGAATGGGTTGACTGTAAAACAATTTCCACTTGAGTAACCACAGGACTTGATGCGATACCTGGCTGACCTAATTGAATACCTTATTGCGCAATCCAGCAAGCTATTGAAACCCTTACTAAAACTCTGTATCAAATGATATGATAATTCATTAATTAACAGATTTCCAAATGACCTTGACCTTTGACCTTTATGTCATTTTGTTCGGCCAAGGTAGACGCTTCCATTCCAAGTGGTCCGACGTCTTTATGATAAATAATAAAAAAGTTGAAAGTGATTTAATGGAAATTTCAATACTTTCAGGGGCAATAACTGTTAGAAGGGGGCCTCAGATCCTTTTGGTATGAATAGATTGAACAACCCTCTAAGTGTACTAAAGACATTGGTAAAAGTTCCAAGTCTCTATCTCTTATTGTTTCAGAGGAGTAGCGATAACAAGCATTTTGTACAATAGGGGCAATAACTCTGTAATTATTCAAAGGTATGAGCCAAGGGGCTGTATTTTAAAATGTCTTAAGATGTCCTACTACATCCATGAAAAAAATTTACTCTACCACCCTAAACAAAAGAGATCTGAAAAATCATTAATTAACAGATTTCCAAATGACCTTGACCTTTGACCTTTATGTCATTTTGTTCGGCCAAGGTAGACGCTTCTATCCCAAGTGGTCCGACGTCTTTATGATAAATAATAAAAAGTTGGAAGTGATTTTATGGAAATTGAAATACTTTCAGGGGCAATAACTGCTAGAAGAGGGCCCCTGATCCTTTCGGTATGAATAGATTGAACAACCCTCTAAGTGTACTAAAGACATTGGTAAAAGTTCCAAGTCTCTATCTCTTATGGTTTTAGAGGAGTAGTGATAACAGGCATTTCCTTCTCAAAGGGCAATAACTCTGTAAGTTCTGGGAGTTTTTTGACACAGGGTCAATTGGTACCATAACTTTTAAGGAACAATTACATAAAGGTTAATTTGTTTGGATAACCCTATTAACAAAAAAGTCACTCCGAGCTAAATAGAAAAAAAGAAGAAGAAGAATAAACTAGTAGACTAATTGTTCTCGAACAATTAGAGGTCTTTCCACCTATATTATTTTTTATGTTTTGTTTCAATATAATTTATTAAACATTTTCTCTGCGTTACTTAATAAAAAAATGTTAAAAACTTAAATATTCTACTTATTTATTTTTTGTTGGTTTGACCTTGACCTTTGACCTTTATGTCATTTTGTTCGGACAAGGCAGACGCTTCCATCCCAAGTGGTCCGAAGTCTTTACGATAAATAATAAAAAAGTTGGAAGTGATTTTATAGAATATTAAATACTTTCAGGGGCAATAACTGCTAGAAGGGGGCCTCGGATCTTTTCGGTATATGTAAATTAAAGAACCCTCTATGTGTAATGAAGACATTGGTAAAAGTTCCAAGTCACTATCTCTTATGGTTTTAGAGGAGTATCGATAACAAGCATTTCGTACAATAGGGGCCATAACTCTGTAATTATTCAGAGGTATGAGCCAAGGGGCTATATTTTAAAATGTCTTAAGATGTTCTACTACATCCATTAAAAAGTTTTTCTCTACCACCCTAAACAAAAGAGATCTAAAAATTCATTAATTAAGAGATTTCCAAATGACCTTGACCTTTGACCTTTATGTCATTTTGTTCGGCCATGGTAGACACTTCCATTCCAAGTGGTCCGAAGTCTCTACTATTAATAATAAAAAAAGTTTGAAGTGATTTTATAGAAATTGAAATACTTTCAGGGGCAATAACTACTAGAAGGGGGGGCCAGATCCTTTCGGTATGAATAGATTGAAGAACCCTCTAAGTTTACTGAAGACATTGGTAAAAGTTCCAAGTCTCTATCTCTTATGGTTTCAGAGGAGTAGCGATAACAAGCATTTCGTACACAAGGGCAATAACTTTGTAAGTTCTGGGAGTTTTCAAGCAAAGGGTCATTTGGTACCATAACTTTTCATGACCAATAACATAAAGAATAAATTGTTTCGATATCTCTTAAAACAAAAAAGTTTTCCCAAGGAAAATAGAAAAGAAAAATTAGAAGAACTAGTAGACTAATTGTTCTCGAACAATTAGAGGTCTTTCCACCTATATTATTTTTTATGTTTTGTTTCAATATAATTTATTAAACATTTTCTCTGCGTTACTTAATAAAAAAAATATTAAAAATTTAAATATGCTATTTATTATTTTTTTTTTTTTGGTTTTACCTTGACCTTTGACCTTTATGTCATTTTGTTCGGACAAAGTAGACGCTTCCATCCCAAGTAGTCCGAAGTCTTTACGATAAATAATAAAAAAGTTGGAAGTGATTTTATAGAATATTAAATACTTTCAGGGGCAATAACTGCTAGAAGGGGGCCTCGGATCCTTTCGGTATAAATAGATTGAAGAACCCTCTAAGTGTAATGAAGACATTGGTAAAATATCCAAGTCACTATCTCTTATGGTTTTAGAGGAGTAGCGATAACAAGCATTTCGTACAATAGGGGCAATAACTCTGTAATTATTCAAAGGTATGTGCCAAGGGGCTATATTTTAAAATGTCTTAAGATGTTCTACTACATCCATGAAAAAGTTTTTCTCTACCACCCTTAACAAAAGAGATCTAAAAACTCATTAATTAACAGATTTCCAAATGACCTTGACCTTTGACCTTTATGTCATTTTGTTCGGCCAAGGTAGACGCTTCCATCCCAAGTGGTCCGAAGTCTCTATGATAAATAATAAAACAGTTGAAAGTGATTTTATGGAAATTCAAATACTTTCAGGGGCAATAACTGATAGAAGGGGGTCTCGGATCCTTTCGGTATTCGTAGATTGAAAAACCCTCTAAGTGTACTGAAGACATTGGTAAAAGTTCCAAGTCTCTATCTCTTATGGTTTCAGAGGAGTAGCGATAACAAGCTTTTCGTATACAAGGGCAATAACTTTTAAAGTTCTTGGGGTCATTAGGCACAGGGTCATTTGGTATCATAACTTTTAATGTTCAATCACATAAAGAAAAATTTGTTTCAATATCTCTTGAAATAAAAAAGTTTTCCCGTGGAAAATAGAGGAGAAAAATAATAATAAAAAACATAAGAAGTACAAAAGGTCTTTCACCTGAAAGGTGGAAAGACCTAATAATAAAAAACATAAGGAATACAAAAGGTCTTTCACCTGAAAGGTGGAAAGACCTAAAAACATAAAGAAAACAAGAGGTCTTTCACCTGAAAGGTGGAAAGACCTAATGACCACTTATGGTATAATCCGGATATTACAATTGACAAGGAAACACTCTTTTTAAAAATTATTTTGATAATGGGATAAGATACATTAGTGACATATGTAATGCAGATGGTAGTTACCTTTCTTTTCATGATTTTAACACTTGTTTCAATGTAAAATCAAATTTTCTTCAATATTCGGGACTTATTTCAGAAATCAAAAGAATGATGGCAGATTTGTAAAAACGGGACTATAATTTAAATTACCCCAAAACAGTAATAATCTTTATGAACTCAAATAAGGGCTGTAAGGAAATGTATAATGCACTCATCTCAAAAAAGAAAGAATTGCCCACATCTGATAAAAATGGGAAGAAAAGGGATACTACTTATCAAGAAAAGAATGGAACCTTATTTATAATTTGCCTTTAAAATGTACTCAAGAAACTAAGTTATAAATGGTTTCAAACCCAATTACTTCACAGAATTTCTGCAACAAATAAATACTTATGTAATTGCAATTTAATCAACTCTGCTCTATGCTCCTTCTGTGGACAGTTACCAGAAACAATAGACCATTTATTTTCTGAATGTTACCTCATAAAAGAACTTTGGGACAAAATTAAACACTGGCTTGATGATTTACAGTTAAACGTGAATTTTGATAACAAATCTATTCTGTTTGGTAAATATTTGAACAGTGATATACATCGCTTTGAAAATCTATTAATCTTAATAGTAAAACAATATATATATATGCAAGTATATTTAGTTTCTCTAAACAATTAAACATAGAGGCACTGAAACATATCATTATTAACAGACTCTATATGTTGAAAAATATTTTCTTCTAAAAAAAACTGCAAATACCAAGAGTACAATAACTATTGGTCAAACATTTTACAAAGGCTAGAATCATAGATAACTGCTTTCATCTACTTTTATTTTTATTTTTTTTTTTGTACCCTCACCTACCCCCTGCTTATTTATATTAAATTTTTTTCTTCTCTCCTCCCCATGATTTGAATTAAAATCAAAAACCGGTAAATTCGGATTTAAGCAAACACATTTTGTTATGTATGTGCATTATGTTTGTGTGTATGTAAATGTACATGTTCTACATGTATGTATAAGAATATATGAGTAAGATTAATGTTTATAAAGACTGTGAATTTCTTTTTAATATCATGATCCAATCACCCAATTCTTACCCCTCCCTCATCTCCTCACCCCCATTATATCCCCCCAAAAATAACATAACAACTTTCAGGACAATAATAAAATTATAGTGTGATAATGTGCACTTGTTTATATATATATATATATATATATATATATATATATATATATATATATATATATATATATATATATATATATATATATATATATTATACTGGCGAAATGTTTTGATCAAATCTGTTAATATGTCTTATATCACTTGTATGTGGTTTCTTTCTTTTGTGAAAGTTGTATCTAATAAAAAAAATTAAAAAAAAATTAAATAAATAATTAACTAGAGTGCTTTTTTCAAATGGCTACACATACTAATAAAGGTCTTAACTAAGAATTTTATATCGCACACAAAATATTAATCCATGGTTAGATGCAAGTTAAATGCTTTTATAAAAAGGATTCTATTTGAACTGCTCAACTAATTTTGTCCTTACTTTTGTACTTTTAATCTTTTCTTAAAGCTAATATTATACAGTTGTTGACTGGGGTCGAGGGCAACAGTTGATCTGTCGGACTGGCTCGCAAACTATTGCCCAAGGCCGAATGCCGCGGGCAACAGTTTGTGAGCCGGTCCGACATATCAACTGTTGCCCGAGACACAATCAACAACTGTTTTGTTATACTCCTATTAATCATTAACTCGTTTCCGCGGAATGTGACGTCACCGGTCAACAGTCGATTTTAACAGTTCCAAACCAACAGTTCCAGTCCAGCAGTCAAAATGCTGGACTTTTTTTGTATAGAATTATATAGTAGCTGTTTTACAGGTGTATAACAACATATTCTATTTCAATAAATGTCGGGGTATAAAATATTGTAATGTTGTCAAAACTATTTTCAAAAATCGTAAGTGAATAATTGTTGGTATCTTTCTGAAAATGTATAGTAGTTAATACATTCTTAATTGCTGAGTCCTCTTCAGAAATATGTAATGAATCAAAGATAGTTGCTATAGGAAGAAAAACATTTCTAATATAGCCCTCATTGCAATAGAAAGGTTAACAATGGACCTGAACATGGC
The DNA here is from genome assembly GCA_020458035.1 of Magallana ariakensis. Taxonomy (NCBI): domain Eukaryota; kingdom Metazoa; phylum Mollusca; class Bivalvia; order Ostreida; family Ostreidae; genus Magallana; species Magallana ariakensis. Next base: position 19,879,743 of record CM035812.1, on the reverse strand, counting down.
ATATTGACCACATAGCCGATTCTAGTGACGTAGATAGGTAGCTAGATATTACCGATTGGTACACGGGCTCTTGAGCACAAAATAAAAACATGTAATAATATATTAAATATAACTCTAATTTACATTTATCATGCCTTAATTGAAAGGGGAAATATTAACAATTTTGGGGATAGATCCAGAAACTACAAAGTTGACATATCTTGAATGGTACAGCCAGCCACGCTTACAGCTTGTCCATTTAACTTTTAATATATCAATATTCTTTACTTTTTTATAGAGCGACTTGTTGCTGAAGTTGCAAAAAATTCACGTAATAAGGACTCTTTAAGCTAAGTTAGTGTGTAATTTGCATCTCTTTTAACCATTAATTTTTTTTTAAATGATAAAGTCTGTTATTTGCTAAAGCGATATTGTGCAGACAAAATCGTATACTAAATGCGTTTTTTTAATAAATTGAATATTGATGTTATCATTACGAATAAACAAATTGATTAGGAGTTCTACTCTACATGGTACATGTATAAAAAAGTAGTTATAACTTTGACTTGCATGATTTTAATCGTTGATTAAAATGTCTGCATAAGTACCTCGCATGATAGTGAAATACATTAATTATGTAGTCAGAAAAATATTGTTGATTATCGCTTTTATTCATATTATGAATACTTCGAAGAAGAACTCCCGGTTAAAGTTTTAGAATTTTTGTTTTCTGTGACTCAATAACATTTTAGTAAACACTTCAACATTGGTGTGGTTTGATGTTGACATTAAAGGGTTTTTTCGAGGCAGATGTTATGAAATGTTATAATTTATCACAGAATGTCAATGAATTAAATAATATTTAAATCCACACTGCCTAACAAACACAATTTTTTCCATAATTTTTATAATTTTGGGGAAAAATCCACAGGTAAATATGTGCGCTACCAATGTTTGTAAATATATTGATATTGAAATAGCTAGGTCACATCTAATCCTACCATATTTGTCCAGATAAGGTGCTTTCGATCCGTCCGACCAGGAAGTTGAATAAAAACAAATCAAATCAAGAAATGTGTATGGATATACCCCAAAAATATGAATTATTCAAATTGTTTTATTGTTATAAGCCTAATTCTTTTTGTTTCGAAAGGTAAGTATTATCATACCGGTTTATGTTTGTAAAGTAATTGCCATTGTGTCGTATCACGAAGCACTGTGTGACACACTATTACAATATTGCAGGTTCTAAACCTATTACTACGGGGACAGATTGGGAAACAGCAAATGAATATTGCAGATCACACAACGATTCCCTACCTGATATACAAGACGTAAATAATAACTTATCCTATCTCAGAGGACGAGGAGCAATTATCTGGTCATCAGTTAAAGGACAATATACTCCTTGGATTGCATATAGAGGATGTTTTTATGAAAATCTATGCTGGTCATTATCGCGGACAAACTTTACAAATTCGACCTGTCATCATCTTGAAAACAATTCAGCTGGGAATTGTTATTTCGAATGTAAATCTAAGATTTATTCAAATGGTGGGTGTGCAAATACAGCTAATTTCTTCTTTGGTCTTCAGAAATTGTTTTGCTTATGTCTGTGTGATGACACCAGCAAACAAAATATCTCAGAAAGTACTAAATGCAACTTATCGTGTGGATCATCTATTAATGAAGGTGAATGTGGCGGAATCGGCTACTTCAGCATCTACGAAACCATGAATATAACGTTACCTGAAACCCAGTGTTACACAGTTGTACAGCAGGGATTGCAATGAAAATATAGCCGGGTATTGCGTCAAGAACAACGGGAGAATTTCATTACCACCAATGGTGTCAGCATTCGCTTTTTACTGGAAACAATGTAAAAACCAAAGCATGTACATTGTAGGGGACACAAGTAAATCATTTTGTCAAAAAGACAGTAATGTTTGGACTGGATTAAGAAAATACAAAATGGACATTTCTAATGTTGATAACGAGAGTTGTTATATCATTGAAATACACCAAGAGACAGTCAATTACAAAAAAAGAAATTGTACAGAAAATAGTTTCTTTCTTTGCAAAAATGAGATTGATAATTATCACATTACAAGTATAGAAAACACCAAAAGCACAAAAAACACATCACCACCACCGCCACTTAGTCGTGAAACATCAAGAACAAGAGCAACTATTTTACTGACATCCATGACAACGTCTATCAGTGATGCCCTGAATCCTACGATTGCCGCTTCTATTTCACCATCTCCTGAATCAGAAAAAAATACGGCAGCAGTAGTCGGTGCTAGTATTGCAGGAGTAGTTTCTTTGATATTTGTCGTTTTTCTTATATTATTTTTGGTAAAAAAAAACGTCAGATTCAATGTAAGCAATCAAGCCAAAAACGAGCAAAAAGTGCGAAAGTGTTTCACAACACTACGTACGACGACATCGTTGTAACAAATCAAAAGCAAGAAGTCAACTATGCGAATTCCATTCCGGAAAACGATAACCGAAGAATTGTTTGTAATATAGACGATATTTATGTGGAAAAAGAGGAAGAATATGATCATCTTCACACAAATCGACAGAAGAAGGCGACAATGCAGGCAGATGACGATAGATATGGAAGTGCGTCTTATTTTGAAGATGACTCTTACTCTACACTTAAAGAAAACAGGAATGTCGATGCCGATCTTGATAACGAATACAGTGTTAATAGTATGCCTTATTCAGAAAACCAATCGATTTCAGTGAATAGTCCAGAGTATGATTATTGTTATCAAGCAAATTAAAGAAAAGGTTGGTAACTGGTCACATTACAGTCATTATGTAGTCTTGTATTTTGTTTATTTATTCGCGATATAAATAGATTTCTCCTTAAAACACAAAAATCTGTCGCCAAAGCAAAATGTTTTCGAACTTTCTCTACTTACCAAATATAATTTTTATGCATCTGATTAATTCGTACCTTTATTTTGATAGATCGAAGCCCTTTTTGTAATTGCTTGTCCATATTAGATATTTCTCTCTAATACCCTCAAACATAACAAACACAAAAAAGTTCAATGAGTTGGTCGAGGTTTGGTAAGAGTTTTTTTCTTTAAATCAACGACGGTACTTCTGTATTATTCCTATCGTCATAATTACTTGTCTCCTATCCTCAAAGTGTTTATACAATCATAAAATAGGATACTGGGCATGTACCTTTGATCAGGTTAACAGTCTTGATGACAATTATCAATATTTTCTTAAGACGAAAAAAACAAATTTGACGAGTACGACATTTGATAACGCTTTTCAAAAACTGTTCGCTTTTCAGTGTACTATGCTTTTATAAGTGTAAACAATGATAAGGACCTCAATTCAAAAACAACTTTTAGTTCCTCATACACACAAAGCTGGACGCTGGAAAATTCTTAAAATTTCTACTAAATAGGTCTTAATATTATTTTTAATTAATTAATTAATACTTTGATACATAATAAATGTACAGAATAATTCTTTCTTTTTCTAATTTTGGAGTTTTGCCAAACATAACTAGGTAAAAAAAATAACTGTTCTTTTTAATGTAACTAAAACATTATATCAAAATAGTTTTATTTCAAAATGATATTCATGGTTTGTTTGTTGAGATGTTCGGTTTATTTATTAGGATCATTGATTTTCATTCTATTGCGACAAACAATACAATATTTGAACTTATTGATCAACTTACTTTGTCCTTACCTTTGTACTTTTAATCGTTTCCTAATGCTAATATCATATTCTATTTAAATAAATGTTGGGTTTTAAAATTGTTAAGTGTTATCAAAACAGTTTTCAAAAATCGTTGTCGAATAATTGTTGGTATCATTGTGAAAATATATAGTAGTTAATACTTTCTTAATTGCCTTAATTGCCAATTATGGAATCAGAATATAGAACACGGGGCATGTACCTTTGATCAGGTTTACAGACTTGATGACGATTATCAATATTTTCTTAAAAAGAAAAAAAAATTGACAGGTGCGACATTTGATACACTTTTCAAAAACTGTTCACTTTTCAACATATGTTTTTATAAATTAAATGTAAACAATAATAAGGACCTCAATTCAAAACCAATTATTTGACCCTCATATACACAATTGGACGCTGAAAAATTCTTAAAATTTCTTCTCAATAGGTCTAAACATTATTTTTATTTAACTTTGATATATGATAAATGTCAGAATATTATTTCTGTAATTTTGGAGTTTTGCCAAACATACGTTGAACAAAATAAATGTCCTTTGTAATGTAATTTTTAAAAAAAAAACAATAAATTAAAATATTCTTATTTCAAAATAATTATGAAAGAATGTTTGTTTTGAGATGTTCGGTTTACTTTTTTAGCATCATTGATTTTCATTATATTGCGACAAAAAGTATTTGATCTTACTGATCAACTTACTTTGTTCTCACTTTTTTACTTTTAATCGTTTTTAATGCTAATATCATTTTCTATTTCAACAAATGTCGGGGTATGAAATATTGTAATTCAAAACAATTTTCAAAATTCGTTATCGAATGTTTGGAATCGATGTTCTGAAAAATCTACAGTTGTTAATAAAAACATTCTTAATTGTCGAGTCTTCTTCAGAAATATACATGAAATTAAATCAAAGATAGTTGTGGTAAGAAATATAGGCTTCATTGCAATAGAAAGGTTGAAAATGGACTTGAACATGGCATATTGACCACATGTCCCGATTCTAGTGACGTAGATAGGTAGACAGATATTTGAAAAAGATCTCTTCACAGGCTCTTAAGCACAAAAATGAGTGTTCATATAGTTTCTCAGTTCAAAATCTATACGCATCGATATTCAAACCGTTAAAAAAAACATGCAATGAAGAAGAATGTTGATGGATGTAAAGCCTTTTATTTAATAACGCCTCATCTAACTAGCAATTATTTTTTTTTAAAATACGATTTACTATATGTCAATAAGCAACTTAAGAATTAGCTTGGTACTTGTACATGTAACAACTGTTGAAAGGAGGGTAAAAAAACAGGGCGTTTGATAATTGCAAACTCCAATTAACATGTAACAACTGTTGAAAGGGGGGTAAAAAAAACCCAGGGCGTTTAATAATTGCAAACTCTAAAACCATTACATCGTTTGAAGTACACCCTTAATGTTAAGAGTATCGTAATCAGCATCGTTCACGAAGTCCATTCATTGTCCATTGATTTTTAGTCCCTAATGTGAACGTTGTTGTTGCGTCCCCAGTTGGTAATGAATTGGTATTTATGCGTCAAACATATGGATTGTTTGTTTAAAGATTATTTTTGTCATATTTTTAAATATTTATTTATACAGCTTATTTTCGTTTCTCGCATATAATATTAAGCTTCTTTCTTTTTTGTACATGTACTTTTGTGACCTTTTATATATTCTTTAATTGTTTACAGTGGTCAAATATGAAGACTATTTAGAGAATCAAGTGTTCTGTGTTAATAAATTTTAGTTTCAAAAGATACGAATAATATTCTGTTTTGTTTTTATTTTGGGGGGTTTTTTGGGGTTTTTTTGGGGGGGGGTTGGGGGAGGGGGGTGTCTTTTTAAACGTTAGGTACTGGAGTATAAGTACACTTACAATACTGGGAGTTGTAATAGTGGTGTCAACCCTAATTAGTATTCATCATGTCCCACTATTAAGGTAATTAGTTTACTAATGAACTCGTGGGGTTGGTTTTTTTGTTTTGTTTTATCATAATAAAATGAAAATGAGCGATTTGTGTATTTTTTATTATATAACTATGAAATTTATAATCATAGAAACTTATTGTTTTTCACGTTTTTTTTGTTTTTTCTATTCAAATGTTTATAGTACGTGATGTTTCGTATTGATTAAAGGTGGATAACTCATATATATTATACCCCACTGAAATATAAAGTTCCGTAATGTCAAATTCTTTGATGACTTTAAGTCCCTAACCATAGAGATCAACTTCACAGTTACTGAAAAATCCAAATTGTTCAAAACAAAACAAACTGAATACAGACATTTACACGTATATATTAAAGAGGCTGGGAGATTAAGAAGGCTAGATGATAGTGGTTATTTTTAGGCTATGTTTATTTCTCCTTAAGACGAAGAGTTCTGTGTAAAGATACATGTATCATTCTATATTAAGAGGTTGCGTCATCAAGCTAACACTGACGATCACGTGACCTGGTGTACACACTGTACATGTATCAAAAGTAAAAATGCTCAAATTTGAAGCAAAATATTTTGATTTTTTTCCTTTTCTAAATATCAGTTCATGGTCAAATATATATATATATATATATATATATATATATATATATATATATATATATATTATATACCTGTATATATGATTTGTTGTCCACCTAGCCTTTTTATTAAATTGCAAATTTCTTTGAATTTTAAGTATGATTTGTTATTTAGCTTTAACATTATTTTGTGAAGAAAATACGGTAACATATATCTATAGCATTTACCCAATATTTTTATACAAAGCTCTTCTTTTTAAAAAAAGATCAATACAGTCTAAATATGGTCATGGTCGTCAAGCCCTCTTAAAATATATAAACTGTCATTTTATTAAATAAATATGAATAAAAGTCGTTGAAAATACATTTTATTGAAATCTCGATTTCATCACATTTCAAGTGTACAGTAGTCCTTTTTCTCGGTTCCAAAAAAAAAAAAAAGAATGATCAAAAAAAGGCACTCAACTAATTAAAATAATGTTTAAAATGGACGGTCTGACTAAAATGCAATATCTGTCTAATGAGTAGATACAGCCAATGTAAACTGGGAAGTGGAATACACGTATATATAGCAACAAGTCATAACAATGTAAATGGAATGAAGTTTAAATATCTGAACAGCTGGAAGTCTGAACAATATAAAATCAATGGTCAAAAATAAAAAAGATTTGTATAATTAAAACATGGTATGTACATATTTAAATGCATTGGATTTTTTTTGTAAACAAGTCATCAACTTATAGGTTAAATATATATTTCAGATCTGAGGATTTTAAATTCTTTAACAAGAAACATTACAAACATTATATTTGCAAATGAATAACATAAATAAACCTAACCAACCTTTAAACATCTCATAACTTGAAGAAATAAATTCTTCAAACACCTTGATTCAGTTTCAAGTACACTGTACAAGTTAATACAAGTTCAATTTCCATGGAAGTTTAAATGTTTCAAGCTACTTTCCTGAATTTTTCATTTTGTTTCCTTTCAACAAGCATTAACTAGAGTGTTCTTACAAATGGATAGAGTACTGACTAAGAAAGGTCTAAACTAAGAATTTTAGATCACACACAAAATTTCAAGCCATTATTAGATGAATGTTAAATGAGTTTATTAAACTATTCTCTTATTGCCAAATACTAAGAAAAATGTGTTTGTACATGTTAAACCAAAGTCAAAGTTATAAGCATTCTTTAATCTAAATTAGGCAAGAAAATATGTAGAATTCACAACGGTAGCAAGTGGAGTGTGTTTAGTTGGAAGACCTATTATCAACAACAAAAAACACATTAAAACAATTTAAACCCTGATGAAATTTTACATGAGCACCCATAAAAAAAAATTTGAGAATCATTTCTCAGCGTTTTAGTTGACAACATTCTCAGAATGTAAAACATCCACTGAAGAAGAATAAAGATTTCTGCAAATTGTTTCTGCAAATTCACAAACAAAATAATGTTTTGCTAGCTAGTTGGTACATGTACAAGACATATGGATAATAAAATGGCAAACCATGCATTTATGTTGTAAACCTGGTATGGAAAAAATAACATATAATGTAATGCATACTAGACAAAGAATACTGTTCCAGCGGAAGATATGAATGAGTGTGTAATTTGTGCAACAATAACAACAGCTGAATAAATACAAGTTATATCCCGCAAAAAGATGTCTTCACAACCTTTGCATATGAACAATCAAGAATACATGGGAAAAAATACATTAACCCCAGAAAACCGATAAACTCTTAAATATAATTCAATAAAATACTGTGAACAAAACAGGTGCTAAATAAACAAGGTGAACCCAACTTCTCCAACCCATATTTCTCCAAAAACATGCACAACCTGATTCAAAATGGATGCAGCAACAGTCAGTGCTATATAGGAACAGAATTTTTCTCTCTGTGTGTCAAAAAGTGGGCAAGCTCATGATACACATTATACATATACACCAATGAGTTTTCATCTCTCAATGGGCATGCCCATGATACACTGTTTACAGTTTATATACCTCTTTCAGTGAACAAGCCCGATACAATGTGTATTTAAATATCTCTGTGAGCAAGCCCATGATACCATGTGCACCCATCTTTCAGTGGACATGCCCATTGTGCTCACTGGCCACCTGGGCATGGGACTTGTACTTGGACTTGAAGTAGAGGTACTTGTTGCCCACATCGTGTGGCTCTCCGGGCACCAGGCGCTTGTGCTCGAACACCTCCACGGGCCGGTGGTGGATCAAGTAGTTTTCCAGGGTGTCCCATCCCCCACCCACCCGTACCATCAGGTGACGATTTTTCAGGAACTGCAAGTGTCAAACATAAGATTCATTAATTTTACATTATCATACCTATTAATCATCAACATACGTAGAAGAATAAGGAAGCACATTCACAACTAAAGTACTATTAAAGTTAGCAATAGAAACAAAAAAATGTAAAATAATTAACCTACACGTATATATCCATTCAATATGGACTGTTGTTACAGCATTAGCTTGCAGCACTTTTTGTACATGCTATAACAAGTTTTTGTTAATTAAAGGAGCAAAAATCAAAACATAATTAGAACATTTTATGTTTCAAATTGGTAAAAGCAACTACTAGTAGAAGGTTAATTTGCATGGTGTAAAATAATTTCCCTCTGTGTATTATACATCAGATTGGTGAATACTTACTCTTATTTGAACCACTTTTCCAAAGATGAGGTATTTGCCGTCGCCAAGCTTCTTCACATGATCATGACATTTACACAGAAAGGCTATTCTCCGAACCTGTACACCAAAATAGAAATAATACTTAAATATTCACCAAATCTTAACAACTGACGTATATAATTGCTTAAACTATTTTCTCTATTAAATGATTGTTTTATTAATATTTCATTGTTAAATTTACAATAATTTTCATTATATATCTGAGATTTTCATTCAAACTGTGTTTAGTTTATTAAAGAGTTTAGCATTAGTTCCTGTTTACCATTTTGTTAACTCTAATTTATTCTTGTAATCTAGCTCTTGTTAGCCAAGCAATACTTGTAAGTCAATCAAATTTACTAAATCTTTGGGTATGATAATACATTGTTTTCCAAAGTAAAAAAAAAAAGTTTTTCATTCACAAGATTGGTTCTTAATTAATTTTACAATTAAAATGTTAAAATGGACAATTTTTACCTTGATATTAATATATAATTTTACTGTTACTTTTAATTATTTCAATAATTTAAAATAGCTTTAGATTTTTTAGAAAATAATATTTATTAGACATATAATTAATAATTGTAAATGCAGCTCTGTAAACATTACTCTGTATTAGTGAGAAATCTTTTATTGTCACCATACAAAGAATTATTTGTTATGTTCCTCAAAAACATTACCAAAATAACTAATTAGCTTATTATTCTAAGATATCAATTTAAACGTATCTTAAATATCCAGTTAGACAATTATTTGCATGCAATATTGTATGTTTACCATATGGCCTTGTGAGTTTTCCTGCATGGTTTAAATTACAATGTTCTTTATCTTATGTAAACATATTACGATTACATGTATATAGACTGGTATAATATTTTCATTACATCATCTTTGCTTAAAAACATGTACAGTTCTACATATTAATACGGTAATCAAAATTCACCTACCGGATCCTGAAACTGTTAATTATCAGATTAATTTTTTTTTTAAACGAAAGACCAATTCTAGTTAAATTAAGTTGAAAAATGTCTACATGTACATGTAAATCAAGTAGATAAACATCTTCTAGAAATAAACTTATAGGTATTTTAGGTATAACTTATCCTTCAACAATTGATCCATTTAGGCCTTATCCATTTCCAAGAAGATACCACCAATTGATCTAAAGCTGCACCTATTTATATACTATGTATCCCAACACTACCTTTGCTTTGTACTATTGCAGTATCACTATAAAGTCTACTCTTTCCTTCCCAGACCACATATACATACACCACTAGCACTACATCTGGCAACACTCTGCAGGCAACTTAACCCTCACCAACCCTCACCTCAGCGTCAAGGTCAAATATATTTTCGGCGGTTGCTATGGGGATTACCTCAGCATCGAGACCAGAAGGTTTGGCCGGTTTGACCTCTACGACCTCCTCCTCCTTCTCGATTTCTTTCTCCATCCGGATCAGGTTGGGAGGATCCAGACCAAACTTGTAGCCGATTCTGGCCAGCTCTAGTATGGTCATCAAGACTGATTTCTCCCCCGTGTGAGATACTGTGAAGACAAATTTTAAAAAAACACTTTAAAACAAAATCACATTCTTCACAAACAGTTTTGTCTTTGCTCATATTAAAAGGCACAAAATAGACTTTTTACAATTACCAAGTTCTTAAGTAAAGAATTTACAAACTTAAAGACAGTTGTTCCTACCAATAGCAACTTCTAACCAACCTGCTGTTTGCAAAGTAAATTGCTGTACATGTATATAAAGTTGAGAGTTTCCGAGACAAAAATTAATTTTTCAACTTTTTACAGAAATAGCTAGGACTTGAAACGTTTTAATGTTTAAATGCCTTGATTTCTAACCTAGATATTCTGTTTCAAACATCTGGTCGTCTGCCATTCCAAAGGCCTTGCACCACTTCAGGAAATTGGCGGTGTTGTCTCTGGCAAACCAGGAGCCTGAGGTGGCGTTATTGCGGTACTTCAGGGACACCTTGGGTAGAGGCTATTACAGAAATAAGTACTTACCAATACAAGTGCAGGAAAAATCAACAAAAATATTGATTCTAGTTTTTTGTTATAATCCAGCATTCAACGGATTTTTCTCTTTTCATTTAGACCTGGCCCCAGGGCCATAAAAGATAGACGACCTCACTTTTGATCTCAGTCTCACTTTTTCACTATATACCCCGGTATTCCTTATGTAAAAGTGAGACTGAGATCAAAATTGAGCTCGTCAAACTTTTATGGCCTCGGTGCCTGTAGGCCTAATATTTTTTTACTGCAATGTTTTGCTTTGTGAAATCATATATAAACTACAGTACTAGTAAAATTTGGGATTTATATAGTAAATTACGAAATTTGAAAGCTTAAATTATGGCATGCAAGTATATAGTCAAAAAGAGAATAGACATTATGCCAGGCAAAGACAGAAGATCAATGATATAAAATCATTAAAAATAGAAGTATTCAAGATTACAAATAGAATACTGGAATCGGGGTAAGAGAAAGATAGGGCATTCTGCAACCATCTGGAAACAGACTCTACATGCATCTGTTTGTCCTCACTGAGGAGAAATTCATACATGACCAAGACTGTAGCAATTAAAACTGCTGTTTAGGCTTTCTAATACCCTGACCTTTAAGGATAAATTCAGTAATCATGCATGTCCAAATTTAATCAAGAATAAACTGTCAAATTTGCCATTGCCAATAAACAAACTGTGTCTTTCTATGAATCAGGTAAATATCAAAACATAATTATTCTTCACATATTATTTTTTAATTAATATTTATGTAATGAACAGTTGCCTCATGCATGTATATGCATACAAGATATCATTCTATGTCACTAAATATACAGAAATCATACTATGTCACTAAATATACAGATTGTGTTTGTATTTTTTTTTCATGCAGTGCTCTATGAACCAATTAAACCATCTATTGTATCTCTAGTCACATGACGTGGCAAATATTTGATAAAATTCATGTGTACCTGGTTTGTTGGTTGGGTTTTTTGTGCACATGCATGATATTGAAATTCAGACTGAGTGTAAAATAACACAGAAAACAGTCATATTTCCCCAGCTACCAAAGCCCATAACCTTAAAGGGTGATACCAACTAAAACTCGGGTTAATTCTTTTAAGCACATCAACCTCAACCTCTACTCATAAAATACAGCTGTAATATCTTAGCTACCATTTAATATTTAACTTCAACCAAAGTTTGGATTACCAGACAAAATCGGTGTTGTGAACCATTCAAAGTAAGAACAATAAAAATCAAAATATTAATCTTGGCAATACAAAAATTATAGTTTTTAACAGTAGTAGAAATTACTTTACTTAAATGGATTATTATGATATTGATACAATTTAACTATCTTCAAAGACATAATTTTTCAATTTCAGAAGTATGATTTAGATTCAATGTAGTTATGCATTTCCAAGAAAAGGAGGGGGGATACTCCAAAAGTATTAATGACTTAATGCCTGTGTAGGTCGTTCTGAATCAGCATGTATAGTTAGTTAATAACAATCATTTTATTTACATATTACTTCTACTGACATCAAGCATTCAAAATACATGTACTATACTTAAATCAACTATTAATTGGTTAACTATTAATTAGTTAAAATCCACACTTACTGCTGACCTTCAGTGTTACTGCCTTTTAATCTAAATCACTCTGAGAATAAAATCACCATAATGATTTCAATTCAATTGCATGCAAACTCTCATATTCTGGCCCCAAAAAAGCCACTAAAATTCTTACACATGTCCAAAGCCAAATGAACAGATGAAAGTTACAGTCAGGGGGGTAAATAATGCTTAATTTTCTGATAACAATAGATTAAAAACACATGGAAATATTCATGTTTTACACAGTTTTAATGTCCAAAACTTAATATATGTACAATGTAATACATGTTCAGACTTAGAGTAAGAACTTTTTTAAGTAAATTGCAGCATGCATTTAATTTGCCAGTCAGAAGTATAAATATCATATTTTCAAATCATTTAAGAGTCTAAAATTAACACAGTATATATCTAAGATTTCAAAGTCCGATGGTCATGCTAAAGTCTGATGGTCGTGGTTAAGTACAATGGTCCAACTACTAAAGACAATTCATGCCAAAGTATGATGGTCTTTAATACCAAAGTCCGATGGTTTGCACATTTTTGCAAACAATGCTAAAGTATGACATCCGACTTTCACAGGTCAAACAATTGATGTTTGGTGCAGAGCCTCAGACTTTGGCATGACCATCAGACTTCAGAGTCCCATCATATATTTACTCCTTCATATATTGAAAGGCTTTACTGGAAAACAATTTTATCTAAAAAGCCCAAGTAATTTTGCAAATATTACTTTTTACATGCTTTTTTTAAAATCAGCAATGAAAGCCACATCACATCACTTTATCAGTGATAAAGAGTACATGTGGCTCCTTTGTAAGTCATTTTAATTAGCAATCATTAACTACTATCAATTATTTGTTCCTACCTCAGTGTATGTCCCATCCTGGACACATTCCTCTGCCTTCCCCTGGATTATCTTGGCCAGATTACATAAATGGACACCATTGTCCAGAATCTCCAGAAAATTATCTGTCGTAATTTCTATACCTAAAAAGTCAGATAAAAATAGTTCGTTCTATATAATAATACATGTACCTTTGTAGCAAACCAAGCAAGTTTTGTATTTTGTTGCTGTAAGTTAAATTAAGTTTTAGATGGAATTTCAATCAGTGAAATGGTCTAATAAAAGACTATGGAAATGCACAACATGAACTCTGTCGACTGACAACTACTGCACATAACAGAATAAATTTGTCACATTCAATAAATGTGACAATTGTCTGCTTTCATTATTATCTCTATTGACAGTTGACACCGTCCAAATATTATAAACTAGATATAGAGACCTCTGAGGCAATTTAAACACCATGATTTTTCATATGAAAGTTCTCAATCTGATTAAAATCAAATCTTTGATCAGCTCCGACACATTCATTTGCGTAGTGACATCGAATTTGTCGAAGCGGATCACAGTTTTGATTTTATAATAATCAGATTTGGAATTTCTTAATATGTATTACAGTACATCCATACATTTGTCTTAAGAATGGTGTGTGCATCTGAGAGAGACCTGCATTACAAAGTCATCCTCTTGATCTCTAACTCATTTGGGCCTATAAAAATTTTAAAAATGCCCTAATATTCAATAATAAACGTTGACAATGTTATCCATGGCATTTGAGTTAATTTGAGATACATGTACATTGTATAATTGTTCGAAAAATTAAGGTTCCATACATACAAAGAAATAGTGCTCAAGGGACTTTGACATGTTCATGATACAATTTTGCAAAATCATTTTGTTAAAAGTCAAGATATATTGAGATTAAACTGTATCTAACAATCACCCAGCCTTGTACATACGGGTATATGGTATTAGTAAAATCAATGATAGATATTGAGGTTGAACTGTATAACATTGACCCCCGCCCTGATTACCCAGTGTCCTGGCGATCCACTCCGCCAGGTCCTCTTTGATTGGCTTCAGACTCTCCTCCTGTAGCACCGCCAGCTTCTGTGACACGTGACACTCCTCCTCCTCTTTTGGGGCCTTAGGGGCCCCATTAGCTGTCAATCGCGGATCAAGCCCCGCCTCTGGGCGGGACAATCCCGCCTCTCTCATAGTTGTCATTGTATTTCTTATTTTTTTGCCATCTGCAATTAAAAGATTCAGAGACTCAACAGTCATGCATATATTGTAATATTTTTGTTCATATAAGTACATAGTATCATCTTCTATTTTATTCTGACAAATATATATGCACAAAGACTGAAGCTAACAATGCTCCTCCAAAAATGACTAAATATTAATAATATCAATGTATATATAAAAGCGAATGGGATCATTGAAAATATTCAATGGTGTCACTACTCTAACACTGTTTACATCAGTACCTAGTTTAACAACCTGATAACTTACTTTCGCATACCTGTAAAAACAATTTGTTCTGATAATTTATGTAAGAGAACGAAATCTAACAATTGACCATGGTAAAGGTTATCTCAATCAAGCGTTCTGCACCTGTGATAAGTTTATTTCCTATTCAAAAAGGTAAAAAACATTGCCTCATTGAATAAATATTGAGGGTGTATTCACATGCTTGCAAGAACTTAAAACAGATATTAATTCACATGATGTCAAATGTCTTGATTCGTGCACTTGAATTTTCGAACTCTTATCATATCTAATTGAATGTCTTCTGCTTAATCAAGATAATAGCTCAAACTGTTAATGCATTATAAGGTTCTTCATGGCTTGAGTATCGAAGGAATTCAAAGTGATGCCAAACTCAAGCATAGAGTATAGATAATGGGTTTTGATTGTCATGTTTGTTTTATCAAAAAATAACACTTACTTTTAAACAACCTTCAGGTCCCATATGAATCATTTTTGTTTGTCAGGCTTTAAAATATTATTCTTGAATATTCAAGATATGTCATTGTGGTAGTCAAATATATGGCATGCCTATAAGCTCTGTCTATAGTGGTTAGAACCCTTTACCTCAATAGGGGAGAGTGCTGGATTTGTAAGTTCAAACCCCAGTGGAGGCTGAATAACTTTCTCCATTAAATATACATGAAGTTTCATCCATTCAACTACAAGTATCAACATTACGAATGGAATTCTACAATTTATAATAAAAGAGTGCTCTTCAGAGTGGACAATAAATAAATGAATTAGAAATGGATACCAGTACTGATGCACATATCTTAGTCAAAGCTCTTGTTGCAGAACTTTCCCTTTTTACCTTGCATACTTGTGTTAATTACATTGGTCATCATTGCTATATGTTGATTACTTTCTAACTTAAAATTAAAGCATTTCAGTATCAAAAACAGTTCATGATAAAATAAGCTATTAAATTTACTATTTGCATAATTACCATTTTATTCTAAAAGAGCCTTCCTTACAGTTAGGTTGCAGAATATCATCCACTGCTTATATAATTATAGACAAACTTAAATGGTATGAATGAAAGTTCCATGCATATTTACAAGTAAAGCAAAAAATTTTCAACTTCGTTTTCACGATCTTCATAAACAAAAACCTTGAGGGGTTATAAAATACTAAGGAGTTCCATGGAAGGACAATGTGATGTCCTTGGGGATTAACTTACATTCAACATAAAATATAGTTTAAAAAGACAGATATGAACTTGACATCCTCCACAAGTTTATCTGTGGAGTTCCTTTTGTATTTGATCAGTCACCCTTACTAAGCACTCTTTGTACTGGATGCATTGCAAACTCAATACAGTCTGGGGTTGAGGCATCTTTTCAATCTACAGAGCTCTGTATAATTTATGAATCTACAGCTGTATTTATGATTATATTGTTCCTGGTGTATGTCAAACTGAATGAAGACTGGGTTTAATTCATCTACTATTCTAAATCTACACCTAACATTTGTATATATATGCACATTAATACATGTACCAATTGTGTTCTGTATTGGATGAGTGCATTGACTAATGGGCAGTCTATCTGGCTATAGACTGCAACATATCCTATTGACTCCTATTCATTTAATGTTTAATTAATGTTATGTTGGTACAGGAGAACTTAAAAATTGATGCACCACACATTGTTAACAAAAAAAAAAAGGAAAATATTTTCTTTAAAGTTTAGTCAGACCTTTTCTCTAGCAACTTGAGTTGACAGAGTAGATAATAATGGACTATATAGAACATTATTATTACAATAATCACAGTCACTGTATTGGATCATTCTGCTTGAGATGAAGCTTTTGGGGCAAAAATGTATAATCATTTCCCATTACCATCAAGCAGGTGTGTCCCTGAAGATATTACAGTGTATTATCATATAGCTGAGCAAACCTGTGAAATTCTTAAATTCTTAGATTTGTACAGCATTCTAAACATATTTAGGAATGGATGGATGCAGGTTTTGTTATAATTGTTCAAAATATGCAAATAAAGAGTTTGACAGCTATTGCATCATGCAATTTGCATGCATAAAATATCCTTCATATTAAGTATACAATAGTAACAATTGCCTGTAACTCATACTTATAATTCTTACCCATAATCATCTTGACAGTAAAAATCCAGTAAACTTATAACAATTAATACTGTGCAGCTTGTAAAAATTTTCCTCCCTCAATTTAAATCACAAATTCTAACTGCGTGGACTCTTTTAGCACAGCTCCTAGCACATAGAGTTTTCCAAATTTAAATCTCATTTGACCTGTGTTCCTTGATTGCTGAAATGATTTTATTGGGACAAAAATAAACATTATTCTGTAATCATCTTAACACAATGGCAGCACCTGTAATGTTTACTTACAAAACAAAAATTGGCAACTTATCTGGCCGACCGAAAGCCACAAAGTCTCAATGACGTTACTACTATAGTTCACGAGATTTCACACTTGGACGTCATTCTTTGTGCGTTTGATAACCCGAGAAAATAGAGTAATTCACAGAAAACTGCCGTCATTTTGTTTCTACCTAAATGTATATCATTATCAAAGATTAAAAGGGCTCGTGTAACACCTGGGGGGATATATATAGGTCTGTACACTACATATATATCAGACTGGATTAATTTGTTATCAATTCAAAACATTGCAGCAATTTTGTATAAAAGGGGGAATATCGATCATTTTCTCATTTATACTTGAGTATCAAACTGTGTTCAACAGAAAGGGATTTCTAGTTTAAAAATTAATGTGGAACCACTCAATTATTTTTAAAACAGATAGTATGTACATCAAAAGTTTTTGCGAGTTACGAAAATTTTTACTTGCAATTTGGATATACTAACTCGCATTTTGTGAGAAGTTTACAGTGGATTTCGAACCCTGATACCCATATGATATCATTAGAAATTAGAAAACCATGTTTAGGTATTCTGAGACACATATGAATGGGAAAAAGTTATCAGATTTTCAAATTACAAATCTCCATAAGAAATCTGTTTTTATTCCTGTGAAAATCTCCTAGTAAAAAAGAGATGACCTCCATGAAAAAATCTTCAATATTTTTCTTTACATTGATTTTAATTGTCGTCTTCTCCGTAAAAAAATTTAAATTATTCACAGCTATACTCTGTCCTAAGATATCTTCGATTCACATTTTCCTTGATTACTCAATATTTATATATACATGTACCTCAGGATTCAAATGATGTTCATTCAAAAGTATGAAATATTTCTCCATTGAAATGCTCCCTTTAGCTTATCAGATTTCAATACAGGGCTCAAAAATGTGATGTCTACAGGGATTTTGTATTGCAGCAAACCCGGATTATAACGTTGACGAATTGCGCAAGGTATTCCGAGTGACTTCCAAATGGAGAAAAGTTGTAAACTTTTTCCATTATAAATCTCTGTAAAAATCTGTTTTTCATTCCTGTGAATTCTTCCGAGTGAAAAATGATAATGTGTCAATGAAGATATCTTGGAAATTTTCCCTTCAATCAATTTCAATTGCACTTCTTTCACAGGTATGTGTATTTTTATTAAAAATCAGCCAAATGTGCAACATATCCTGGAACAGACAATGGGGGCTTGATACGCTTTATTACATATAACTGTATTGATATCAGGTATTGTACTGTTTGTATTCATGAGCAAAGACCCTATAGTCTGTCCCAAGATATTAATGCAGCACATTTGGACGATTTTTAATAAAGATACATGCACATACTTGTGAAAGAAGTTCAATTGAAGTCAAAATATTCAATATATCCTCATTGACAGATTATCATTTTTCACTCGTTATAATCGGAAATGTTAACATCTTTTCTTCCATTCAGAAGTCACTCAGAATACCTCACACAATTTTTCAGGTTTATCATCCAGGTACTTTCATTTCTCATGCAATGCAAAATCCCCTAGAGCTCTTTATTTTAAACGTGTATTGAAACCTGACAAGTTTGATGGGGCATTTCAAAGAAAAAATCTTGGGATTTTTTCATACTATTCAATGAACATTGTCTGAAATCTGAGGATTTTATAAATATTGAATAATTTAAGAAAATGTGCTGCATAAATATCTTGGGACAGACTATAGCACCTATAGCTGTAGTATTGTTTGGAATTTGATGACATATAGGCCTACTCTCCGTCAAAATATATAGATAATTGACAAAATTGACACAATACTATCTAACAAGATTTTGATCTCTCATTTTTCATCAATTCTTTTTTACCTACCCCATGATTAGATTATATCACTCATATCATCATATGACAGAGGAAATTCGCATAGCTCTATTTTAGTATATTTTCAATATATTTGGAGTGTCAAAAATGTAAGACTATTGGATTGTTTAAGAAATCTGATGCACCCACCTCTTCTTTCCTGATCAAATCATACAAAATCACATCACATGCTGGTTATTCACGACATGGCCAATCTATTCTTATCAATGCAATACATAAGTTATTTGCTTGCCAAAGAGCAAAGACTATATGATGAACAAGAAAAAATGAATGAATTCTAATAGGAAATCAAGAAATGAAAATTACCTTTGTAAAAACCCAACAAATATCACACCTTTACTTTAACTATTTTTGGGTTTCTTCTTCCAGACGACCATGGTAAACAAATCTACCTCACATCCGTAAACGCTATTAATCGATTTGATTGGCTTAAGTTTTTTGTCTAAACCAATCACAACATGGGTTTTATGGTGACAACATTCTCTCTCTCTCTCTCTCTCTCTCTCTCTCTCAAATTTGTTTTATAGCTAAATGGGGGGGGGGGGGGAGGTGTTGCAACAGCCATTTCAAAGCCCCATTAAATCGATGCAATTATAGCACTATAACTTAATTAATTATATCCCCGAGTACCCAAACTTGTCTCTCCAACAAGATTAGAAAAGATCTCAAATCTTTATTTAAGTCTTTTTGTTCTACTGTATGCTGACGATACCATCTTATTGTATGAAAACCCTGAAGAATTTCAATACCTTTTGAATACTTTTTCTAGATACTGTAAAAACTGGCATCTTAAGCTAGGTCAATGTTGAAAAAAACGGCAAAGTTGTCATATTCGGTAGAGGTAAAAACAGTAACCAATTTACTATTTAAGGCTCTCATTTGAAATAGTTAACAATTTTTTTAAGTATTTAGGTGTTACATTTTTTAAAAACAATTCATTCAATTTGAATTTTAATGATTTATATGATATATAAGGCTATTAAAGTTATGTATAGTTGTATTGGAAAATGTAGAAAGCATAATTTAGCAACTGACTCGACAAAACTATCCAGCCAATATTTTTATACGGCTGTGAAGTATATGGGATTTCCAAAAAACAAAGCTTATTGAGAAACTTCATCTTAAGTTCTGTAAACATAATATTAAATCTGAGTTCCTCAACACCAAACTATATATGGTGTACTGTGAACTTTGAAGGTATCCACTTATTATTAATATTAAAGTTAGAATGATTTCATTTTGGGGTAAATTATAATTAATTCCCAGAATTCTAAATTATCTTCAAAACTTTTTCATGTACTCAAAAACTATTAATAAAAACCCATAGTGTGAATCTGTAAAGAACATTTTAGATGATTGTGTCCTATATATGGCAAGAAAATTCTATAAATATTCCTTGGTTAAAAATGAAAGTTCGCAACATACTATTAGATCAGTTCAATCAATCATGGTATAATGATGTACAAAATTCACCAAAAAGTATAAATTACAGACTGTTTAGAAAATCATTGGCTTTTGAGGAATATTTTCTGAATTTGCCATCAAAACTATGGAAGAAATATTGTATTTTTAGAACTAGTAATGCAAAACTACCTATTGAGACAGGAAGATGGTTTAATATTTCAAGAGAGAATAGAACTTGTAAATTATGTATTTGTAATGAAATTGAAGATAAATTCCACTATTTGTTTAACTGTTCTGATATTTGTATAACGGATGCTTGAAACATGTATTTACCAAAATATTATATATCAAACCCAAATGTTTTAAAATTTGAAGCATTGTTTAATATATCAAACAAAAAACAACTTATCAAGATTTGTAAATTTATAAATACAATTATTGAGAGAGTTAGCTATCTTGGTTAATGTACTTTTCCTTCTTCACAATGTACAATGTAATTTGTATATATTTTCTCTACACTGTAAACGCAGTTTATTGAGAATAAAGTTCATTGTCATTGTCATCATAAGCAGATAACGTCCCATGTAGTTGCTGATCCAGGATTTGTTGATAGGGATGGCCCAAAAGACCGGGGGTCTGGGGCCTCCAGTTGGTCCAGGGCAAAGCTCTGGGGGGGGGGGGGGGCACGAAAGGTCTGATAGTGTTGGGGGGTGGAGGGAGTGGGGGGGGGGTAATAACACTTTTAGAGCTTTTATGTAGCTATACTTCACATACTAACTATAAGATCGATGATTAACATTTTCGGTAGTTCTACCCATTTTTTTTAACAGTTTGATTACAAAATGCGGGCCCGGGCCTCCGACCCTTCCCCTTAATCCGACAGCGAAAGTTTTACATTTGTAAAATATACTAAAAATTGTCATATTGTAATCATAGAAATACATGTATAAATGTACCAAAATGCGTTTGAATATATACCAAATTGTAGTTTATTGTTGATTAATATTTTCAAGCAATATACGATATTGCAAATGAAATTAAGATATACATACGTGTTATACACGTATTCAAGCATGCATACTTGTCAAAATTTCCTTTATAAAGAAAAAAGTGATTGTTACATGTAAATGCACACTCGGTTTCAAACACATGATTTAGAGCTAATTTTAATACACCTTGCTGCTGTATATATAACCAGTTGATTTCACTGAGTCACCCTTGGCTGGTTAAGAGGTGTAACATTGTCTAACTTTATAATATATTTTGAAAGACAGTACCTGTATACATTGTACGCGCGTCCTTTAACCCAAAATTGTCTATTTGTACAATGCCGATATACCGAACAAGGTATCCGTAACGTCGGATAGAATATGAATATAGTTCAACAACTATTCGGTTAATTCAAAGGTGGAATTGTGAAATTCAAACTTAAAATGCTCGGATTTATTGGATGGGGGCCCCCATGAGTAGCTTGGGGGCCCGGACCCCCCCCCCCCCCGGAGAATTCAAACATATATATACATGTATATTAAATTCACAGTTAAATTACCGATACAGATAGGCCTCTGACACCCACCCCCTCCTTCCCCGAAAAAAATTAAAAAGATCACTACGACTCCGGGTCCTCTCCTTGAAAAAAAGTACTAGATCCGCGCATGCTTAATTAACCTCGGAACTGTTTTATTACACACACTTAATTGTTTCTGCGACGAAGTTTGCTCCATACATAACATTATACGTGTATTATATGGGGGGAGATGGGGGTAACATCAATACAAAAACAATTTAGTGCTTATATGCATTTTACATTTATTTTATACCATTTTGAAGTAAAAATACACAACTTCTTCACACATTTTAAAACCATGCAGTTTTAATTTCCTGTAAATTGTCAACAGTAATTTCCGATAAATATGCCGCATACAGAATTAATCATGGAGGAAAATGATGGGATGTCAACTTTAACTCGTGCAGCTTTTTTTTTTCATATATGTACATGCACCTTTACATAGAGATCGATACACTGGGAGATATGACAGTGTATACCTGCCGTTTGAAATTTGTTTCTCTTGCTCGATCCGCGTCTGAAAATCGAATTGTTATCGACCAATGTGTACATAATCTTCCACATCTTTTATCTCTTCATCATTGTCAATGTATTCGTTTGTTCATACACTTCTTGCTTCTGTATACTAGGTGTATACTAGTTCACAAAAAGTTCTTTGTTCCATTGGAAGTGCAGATATACATGTATATAGAACGACGATGGTCATATTTTGTGTGCATTGTTAAAGTATATAGAATCTTGTAAATATAAGATATTGATGGAGTTTAAAGGATTAACTTTATCAGAGCTATTTAGTGGCAGATCGTCATGGTAAGTCGCGCCTCTCTCTCTCTCTCTCTCTCTCTCTCTCTCTCTCTCTCGTAGTAGTAGTAGTAGTAGTAGTAGTAGTAGTAACATGGTAAAGTAGTAGTAGGAGTAGAAATAGTATATACTACATGTATATTGAGCATGAATGGCACGTGGTATAAATGTATAATTACCATATCAAAATCAACCTACAGCTGACCTGTTGGCTTCGTTTATACGCCTTTTGTTACATGTACATGCAGTATTGCTGCGCTTTGCGAATTGTTCAAATGAATATTTAGTAAGAAAAAAATACTTAATTGCAATTACTGCTCTATCATGGGACATAACTGTTACCCACTAGTGGCTTTAAGTGTAAAAAAATTATGTTAGTTGATCATTGTCAAAATATCACAAAGTTGACAATGATCATTTTGCAAGGTATATGTGTAATTCTTGCTCCGCTCGTCCCAACGGTAGCACCGTTAAACATATTATAAAAATGCATGTACATCGGTTATAAAGCTTTGGATATTCAGAACTGAAGTTCATAAAATTAATGGTCATGAAATAATCCATGTATTAAACTATCAATGTACATACATGTACTGTTTTTCGGCGATATCTTCATATATTTTATATATATATATATATTTTTTCAATAACTGACTGACGCCATGAAAAATAAGATACATTGTAAAAATAAAATTATTCCATTTTTATCTTCGTCTACTATATCATTCTCCTTTTTACGTAAGAAAATTCACATTGCATAAACATGATAATGTTGAAGTTTACCGTTAAGGTTCTTCGATCCTCAGCCTAAAAGTATTTTTTTTTCATCATAAAATAGTTATTTATCCTTCAAACTTTATTTTAAATGAAATAAGATAAAAAGAAATTGTTGATGGTGTTACAGGTTTTACTTATATAAAAATAACGCCTGTTGAGGGTTCATATAGTTATATTTATTGTGGACACAGTGACAAGTTGATGGTAATCATTGAAATTAATCAAATGATCAAAATTAAGCCCTGCAAATATAAAACAATAAGTCTCATGCTGTGATAATGTACTCAATTTCCATCTAGATTTGAATTAACACATAATATCATAGCGATATCATAATTCATATATTTATATTACATGTACATACATGTAAAGCAATTAAAGGGAGGTAACTCTTACAATTTCAATGTATATGTACAATAGGCACTTCTCCCATAATAATCATAAGAATAGGTTGCAATTAAAAATATTATAGACACATTATTCATTAGAAATTATCTCACCATTCTATGGGAATAAGCTTTCCTCTATGCATCTATTTCATCATATGCAAGATTATCATGCTTATGTATATCTGTAATTCAATTAACAGAATACAAAAAATACTATTGAATTAAAAAAACATTTACATTGCTCATTTTGAACAATTAGACCAAATATTTGATCATCATAAAAACACTCTGTAACCTGATTAGAAAATCAGTTACTCTTTTTTAATAAGAATCAAATACTGACTTTATAATCAATATTTACTAAATAAATCTTTCATGACACTCATTCATTCTAATTAGTTAAAGTGCTTCATAAGAAATTACTTATTTGCTAATTTATAGAAAAGTACATGTTAATAATATTTTAATACATGGGATATTAGTTTATATGTTACTTACCAGAAAGAGAAATAGTCTGTTGTCAAACTTAATGATGTAGGTCTGATTCAGCTAGGTCATACACATATTACATGCTACCCTCTGGATGACCAAACAAAGATTGACAAAACTTGGCGGCAAAATATCATAGTCAGATCAACAAACCAACCACAACAACCCTAACAAATATCTGACCAATAGAACTCATGCACACAAATGTTTACCAAATCACTGCCCCTGGGGTATATATACAGGTGTGTAAAGGTACAGGGTGGATCTAAGTATGTGTGGTGTGTATTTAAAATGTGTGTCAGATTTGGTTGGTTTTATTTTAAAATCTATATACATAATCTATATACTTAATTAATATGATATCCATAATATTCATACTATTACAATGGTATCCATGTATTTCACGAAGTTATTGCAATTTTGGTCACGATGAATATAATGGAATATAAATAGCGTATACAAGCTGAGATCAAATAAAAATAAAAAAAGTTGCACCCGCGGGTCGAACAGGTAGTAGGTCTCCGTACAGCCACTAAGCCATGCAGTTCATTGAATGGCTGAGCGTAATATCAACACTTCAAGACTAATTAAATTTGTCTATATAAAAGGCAGATTTATGGTACGAATAAAAAAAAATTCCGGATAATTTGGAGTTATCGAACATTGCTGCCGGTGGGATATCGTTAAAAAGATACAGATCGGGATCGACATTCTTAAAAGTTCGATGTGACAAAGAGCGCGAAATACGAGGTCGTCTGCGCTAGAAAAATATAAAATATTATAGAAACAATATTTATGACAATTTTTGACTGTCAAAATATAAGGATTGTTGAACTGTTTGGGATAGAGAAAATGAAGAACATTTTTTGAGAATGTAGTGCAGAAAATCGAAACGTCAGTCAGGTTTGTTTGTGTACACACATCCCTATCTGAAATTTTCTGTCTATACATGTAGGCCTATCTATTGTGTACTTAGACACATATCGACCTGATGAATGTGAATTAATAACAATAAAACGTCTTTCCCATCTGCAAGGTACGGGCCAAGGATGTCAATGATATATCCGTCGGATGCCACAACCATATAGGCCTATATAATATAACGTTATACTCAGTCCCAAGATACCTCAAAATACCTCAGGGTTCAAACCAATATGTTCATTCATACAAGTATGAAAAATTTCCAAGATTTCTCCTTTGAAATGCTCCCTCTAGCTTATCAGGTTTCAATTTAATACACAGATAAAATTAAAGGAATCTACAGTATTTTTACCCAGATACTGGCACTGTACCAGTTATCGGCTAAAATTTAACGTCTTCTTTTCGTATTTCCTTATTTCTTGATATTTTTTAATACAACTTGACATACTTTAAATAGTGAACTTCTTGTTTATGCACCTGTTATGTTAAATCATTTTTTAGAACCCAAAACATTTTGTTTGTGTGCTTTTTAGGACGCCCGAATTTGCCGAGTTTTTACGATTTACTGTACCAGTTATCGGCTTCTTGATAATAACAAAGTAAAATCCCTGTACATGTTGATTTGATATTCTGCAAAATCCCTTTTGGGGTCACACTAAAGGTCGTAAGGGTTATGATACATAAACAAAACTCATAAAATTATTCGTTTATCATACGGTAATATTCAAAATCGTAGACTATTCATTGCATAATATTGTGCAACCAGGCGTTAAACTGTGCTATGAATTTTTTGGAATTTAGTAAATTCATTTTGTTTCTACATGTTTTATGTAGTGATATTATATGTAAAATCAAAGAAGGGGTATGATAATGTATCAGAAAGGGGTTAAATTCTATTTTAAACTTATTACGTCACTTCCCCTACTGCTGAAAGTGCAAAGATGTTAATCAGCGGTAAACAATGATCGTTTAAGCTCATGTTTAAAACGTATTCAAGAAACTTGTCAAACAAATTTACTTTTCTTTATTCAAATCAGACGACTGAATTAAAAAATCTCGGATAGTCGCGTACTATTAACCCGAACTCTCAGTTTAGCCGATAACTGGTCTTAGCTGATAACTGGTACAGTACCAGTATGATAACTTTGAAAAATTGTGCAAGGTATTCTCAGTGACTTTTGAATGGAGAAAAGCTGTAAACATTTCCCATTATAATCTCTGTAAGAAATTTGTTTTTGTTCCTGTGATTTTTCCAAGTGGAAAATCATAATGTTTTAAATGAAGGAAGATATATATATCTTGCATAGTTTTTAGTCAGCCCGCGGGCTGACTAATTAAGTTAGGATGAAACTTCAATTGCGCTTGCGTAAATTGGAATTCTGGGAAGGAATTAGACAGTTTGTGGTAGAGAAATTCGAAGAAGTTATGAAACTGGTCAGTTTCTAGGTCAAACTGCGCATCGGAAGACTGTAAATGTGAATCGTCTGCAGCCACAGTCCGGAGTCCGCGTATATCTTCGCGACTCTTTAAGTGAGATTGGAAAGTAAATTTATCTTGTATTTTAATAGATTATGTATTCACTTTTGACCTAAGAATTAAAATTCCGATGGCTGACTTTCTTAGCTTTTTAAAAAGCTAACCTTGTCCTTTCAATTGCAGTTTTTTCACAGGATCACGTATATGTTTATTAAAAATCATCCAAATTGTGCTGCATAAATACATGTATCTTGGGACAGACTATACAAAACACAGACTAAAGAACAATCCACACTTTGCAAAAGTTGTTTTCCTTTGCAGAGTCAACCCAAAGGTCAAAAGGGAAAAAACTAACAACCCCTTCTTTATGCTACCATGAAAATATTTGGGCATCCTGTGTTGAAATTACTTTGGATTTAAACGATTACTTTAATGTATAGGCAGCTCCATATATGGGGCAAACAAAATACAGACGGAAACCGATTTTTGAAGTTACGAGCCCCTAAACTACAAAGGCTACTGTGAGAAATCTGATGGGTTTTCCTTTTATAAATGGTGGCCAAGGGACATGACTTTTTGCAAAGTGTGGATTGGTCTATTCTTACAAGAGTGTTTGCAAATTGCACATTTTCAAAAAAATTTACTTGACTAGTTGTTTTTTTTAAAGTGTCTTCCTATTTTTGCCATTCTAGAATGGACACCGATGAGGAATTATTTTCCTCGGATGAGTCGGGCATTTCAGAACAGGATCTAATAGAGCATGTGGACATCTTGTTTCGCACCAGTGATCTGGAAGGCAGTGGCTATGTCCCTGTGTCACGCATCATCGAATACCTTAGAGTTCAGACCAGTTTTGGTGAAGTAGGTATACTGTGTCCCATGCAAATTTTCTTCACAAATACACAAATTCACATTGGTAAGCAACATAAGGGAAAGCGATAAGATTTTTCTCATTATCTAATAAAAAGTCAATATTTATCTGTATCGTATTGTGTATTGTGTTATGATTAATCCTTTTAAATGATGTTTCATAAGCAAAATCTGATTGTGTTAGTAATAAAATTAACATATCGTTTGCTAAGAGTGAGGAGGATTTGTCATTCCTGATGCGACTGGCAGACCCCAGTGGAGGTGACCCAAGCTTGACCCTAGAGCAGTATCGGAAGATCATGTGGAAGTGGATCAAGCACCTGCAACAGGGGGCCAGAAATGTCAGGTACATACTTACAGGAGACCTCTTAATATCATATACTTCAAATCAACATTTACTTGTTTGGGGCTAAATTTTGCATGGTTTATGATAGG
This sequence comes from Magallana ariakensis, assembly GCA_020458035.1. NCBI lineage: Eukaryota > Metazoa > Mollusca > Bivalvia > Ostreida > Ostreidae > Magallana > Magallana ariakensis. Next base: position 19,851,397 of record CM035812.1, on the reverse strand, counting down.
GGTGTGCAATATTACCGGTATATCGGTATTTTGCGGTTTAATCCTTGCTGACAATATATCGCGATATTAAAATCAAATACTGGTATTTTACGATATATATAAATATATAATAAAAAAAATAAAATTAAAGAAACAGCTGATATTTAAACTAAATAAAGTGTTTTAAACTCGCCCTGACATCGACGAGGCACTGGATGTAAATGTAACGATAGTAACTACGGTTGTGTATGGAAGGCGTGTGTGAATACGGGAGAGGATCCAGTTATTAGATTTATTAATTTTTTTTATGGGTGTAAAATATAGAAAACATTAGAATAATGAGAATGACTTAAATATTAAGCATTACCTGATTTTCTTGGGTTTTTTTCGTTTGAGTCGAAGTTGTATTTTCTCGGGAAAGGGCAATCTACCGTTCCGATTTGAATAGTATTAACATTGTTTATTCAAAATGGCTGACGATTACGAAACAACTATTTGATTTGTGAGCAAATTCTCATGGAAATATTTCTTAAGTTTATTTATTTCTACAGTTTTTTTAGTAAAATTAATTGATAAGTAAATAGTTGTTATGTCTTTATCCCCTCGCGCAACTTGTTGCGAAGGGAATATAGCATCGCTGCTGTGCATGTGTATGTCTACTCAGAGACATAAATAATGTTATTTATGTCTCTGGTCTACTTCAGCAATTCATTCGATGTACATTCAATTTTGGTCAATTTTCCCCGTATTACCGGTACTTAGAATGGAACTAGTCCAGTTTTAAGGAGATGAATACTTGTGTCATATTTTATTTTTACTCTGATCTAAGTTAATGGCATATATGCTTAATGTATGCCATGTCTTACCACAAACCATTTTGGTCTCCTCAATTGCATTTACTGTTTATTCCTAAATAATGCATCTCCCACATAATGATTCATGTCACTAGGGGATGCTCAGCTTTAGTGGTGCCCTTGTTAAATATGAAATGATGTGCTATATATTACAACATACATTAGAACCTAATTACAATGTTACAAAGTAACTGAAAACCCTAGATTTTGATCACATTTATTAGTTTATTTATAAAAATTTCAAGGTTTATGTATTTGCAATATATTGCAATATGTCGCAATATTCACAGTATGATATTGCAATATATCGCAATATGGTTTTCACTGGCAATACCCAACTCTAGTTTATGAGAACTAGCCTCAGGAACATGAAGCAGTTTCAGACTTAGAAATATCTTAACAGGAGCTTTGACTTTGGTTAGTTGTGTCAAACAGCAATGTGACGTAGCCTGTCTATTTCATTGCTGGCCACTCAGCCATCAGCCATAGCTCTTTGAAATCAACAAGATTTGTCTGGCTTTTGAGCTAAGACTCTGCAATCTATGCATATTTAATTTGAAACCAGCGTCATTTTTGGCTACCGAAATCTAAGGTCTTGTTAAAATGGGTCAAAGCCAAAATTTCAGTCCATCATATTGCATGTTAAGTCTAAGATTGCTTCATGATACTGGTGTCTGGCCTGCACATTTTTTCTTGTATTTGGTAGATTATCTAGTTTCCGTTCATTTTCTTCGCAGAAGATGCACATATTGAAAAGAAATTTGGTATACATCTTAATCATAATAATATCTAGGTCAAGTTCGATTTTGGGTATGATCAAGCAATTTTCAAGAGAGTTATGCCCCTTGGACTTGGAAAAATTCCAATTATTTGCAGTTTCCGTTCATTTTCTTTGCAGATGTTTCCAAAGGAGGGGGGCATACGTGTTTTACAAACATCTCTTGTTATTATAGGCGTGAAAGATACAATATGATACAGTTTTTAAAATCCTGTAATTCATGACTGTCGATTAAGATTTAATGAAATTATTTCAGTGTAGTTTATTGGTATTTGTTACAATATATAAATACTATCTTTAATAAAGGATTCACAGAGTAGATATTGAAGAGAAATTCTTCTCAAAGGAAATGTACCGGTATATATGAGGTCTTTTTGTTCACTTAATATAATACATGCAATACTTAAGATAAAGTTTTAAAACAATAGAATACTGTATACAGGGAAATATTTGCCCCGTTTTATTTTCGCCCCTTTCGTTCTAGTTGCCAGCAGGCAAATTTAAGACTAAGTGAATTGTAACACAGTCATCTCTTTAAACACAACTGTGTCTGGGCAAATTTAAGACAGGACGAAACTGTTTACAAGTGTAGTCGAGCAAAAATAACCCTGTATACAGTATTGGCACAATGGTATTGAAATATACCATATAATTGCTTGACACATTGTATAAATGTATAAAATTCACTTGAAAACATCTGTAAATTGTAATCCCCTAATCAGGTTTAGATGGTTTTGACTTGATAGGATTTACTTTACTTATTGTGTTTCATCCATCTGTGTCCCCCTGTTAGCTACCTTTTTGCACAAGCATAAGAATACTACGGTATATTGCATTTGGTCGTCATTTGGGGTTTGAAGGATTGCTTTGATAATTCATTGATTGCCAGATGAGTTTTGTGATATAGGTTTTATTTGACTTCTCTGTATTTTATTGAAAGTTGTACTTAAGTGGGATTCAGTGTCGGTGGCAAAGAAATATTCATAATTAAATAGGTGATAGCTGTGTGGATTGAAAGATAAATACTATTAATCATTGATAGCAAATGATGAAAGGTAACTATCAATGCATTCATTGATTGTCGTTCAACAATTTAATAATTTAAGCATTGTTTTAAGAACCCTTGTTTACATAAGCCATATGTATTTGTTGAATTTGCACATGAAATTATCAATAATGAAGCCCATTAGTAGTATTTGAATTTTTGACTAATATTATTTAGGTACGTTGAATTAACGAGACCAACCTTTTGAAACAAGGCTATAATTTTTTTTTTCTTATAAGTTAATACTGCCCAGTTTTCCTTGGTAATTCTGTCAACCTTGGCAAATCAATTGTGAAAATATACTAGATATAATAAACTATGTGATATATACAAAATGTTTTTCGATTTTTGATATGCAGTGAATATAGTGAGAAACAACTTATTAATCTGAATTAAAGAGCCAAGTATGACTAGTTTAATTTGAAGAAATCTAAGCATCTTGACCTCAATCATGGTGAACAAAGCGAAATTACTCTAAAATGTGTCTACTGAAAACCCCCTATAGTAGGAGATCAGCCCCATCCAGCCCTACTCATTCCTTAACATAGTTAACTAAACTGAGGAACTAGATTATGTATCTTCCTCAAAGTTCTGGGGTACGTCTGCAAAGACTAGGGTTTTGCATGGGAAATGATTTTATACAATGACTTGAGTATTTTTTGAAGTTATAACGTTGACCGTTATTTTAGTCTTTATTTGTACGTTCGTTAAAATTATGTATGGAATAGTCTCATTGGGTTTTGCGACTTTGTTACTCAATTCAATGTAATGCAATATACTTTTAGGATTGAAAGAGAGATCATACATTAGCTTTAGTTATTTATTTTGATGATGCCAATACTGAATAGATTCAAATTAACACTGGATGTTTGGACCAAATGCATTCAATTATTTTATTGCGAAGACACTTCCATGATTATTTCTACATACTAGATGAAAATGACATGTAACTTAATGATTATTAATAAACACCTGAACTTCTTCAGGTATATAGAGGCTGCATAGTTACATACATATATGTCTCACCTATTAACACCTCATTGTTTGTCATACTCCGAGAGAGAAATTATGTGATACTCAGTTAACGGTTTTTATGCAGATTTTGATTACCATGTATGAGATATATTTTTGTTCTGAGACTGTCAGAATAAACAATTGTAGAACAAGCCTGTAAGAACTAGATCTCTTTGAGTAATTGGTTCCCAGACGTACGCTGGCTGATGATTGGAAGTTATTTTTGTTAATTAAAGGACTCTGTGATATAAATATGTATAATTAAGTTGGAGAACTATATGTATCTTAGATATCAGTTAGTTTGACATCATGAGTGAAGTTTGAGATGTTGTATTGGTTTATTTGATCATTATAAATTCTTGCCAAAGGTTTGAAATATATGACATTATTTGTGAAGTGAGATACTAGGATATAGGCAAAAGGTGTGGGGAAAAACCTTAGGAAACTCTTACCTTGGTTTGCGGGAGAAAGTCTCTTTTCAGTATGGATGCACATCAACGAAGACAGAAGTTTCGTAGATTCTCGCTTCAGAGTCGGAAGATGAACCATTTTCTTTCAGACTCGTTTAAGATTCAGTGCCCGTCTATGATGAGTAGCACTAGTACTGTTAGTACCGCTAGTACAACTAGTATGACCAACACCTCCAGCAAGTCAAGCAAGTCTGTCAGGTGATAAACTGGTGGTGTCTGTGTGAGGATCGAACAGCTGTTTCCTTACAAATTTCTTGATCTTGATTTTTTAGCACTCAAATGCTCAGAATAGCAGTTCTGTTGTTGTTTGTTTGTTTTATGTTACTCAGGCCAAGATTCTTTTTTGCCATGGTTAAAGGAGTTTCAAGACCTATTTTTGGTAAATTTATTAAATATGATTATGAATTTCTAAAAATAAAAAAAAGGGGGGGGGGGGGGAGAACTCCTCCCAAAAAAATAGATTAAAAAAATGAAGATAACATAGGGTAATTGCATGTAAAATGTGAAATACTTGTTTATTGTATGGCCTGAACATTTCTTATAAATTACAATGTGAATAGATATCTACAGAATTAATGGTATGATGACAAGAGATATATAACATGCATCTTGCTCCACTGAAGAAAGGATTATATAGTTAATTGGAATTTTTAAGATGATCTACTTCTTGAATAAATATTATTCAAACGTGAATATAATCTGAACTATTTTGCACCTAATCTTCAGTGACCTAATATATGAATTTTATAAATTTGATAATATTACTTATTAGGTTTGTTACTGACTGCTTAAAGAAATTTGTGGGGTCGGTAAAGTCCATAGAAGGCGAGGCGAATAAGTGTTTTGTTTTGTCCAGGACCTAAAGTTTGATATGTAAACAAACATTTGTGTTAAAAATCAGTTCAAATAACGTTACGTCCGCCATGTTGCCATATAAATTTGACGCTCGCCTTTTAAAGAAATTTGTAAGGCAATCATGTGATGCATTTCATCCAATGACGTCGAGACATTCTGGTCAGAGGCAAAACAAATATACATGTAAAGATATAAAAGACTTTTCATGTTTGCGTCAGTCTTGCTTACAAGTACATGTACCAGTATTATGATCTGACTTGATGTACAAATATGATGTATGATAAACCAAGAGTCTTTTAGATCTGAACATATGAAATTCATTTCTAGCTTCTCTGTAATTGTAGTGATGGAGGTTCTGAATATGAAGATATTCTTTCTGATCCAGTAAACCGAGTGTCATCTAAAGGTGAGTGTCCGAGATATCCATCTCGTGTAATTGAGTGTCCTCATTGATCTTCTCATGTAATTGAGTGTTCTCATAGCTCATCTCAAGTAATTGAGTGTCCCCATAGCCAATCTCATTTAGATGTGAGTGTCCTCAGCTCATCTCATGTTTAGAAGTGAGTTTCCTCATTTGCCGGTCTTATGTAAGTCCTTATAATCCATCTCATGTAAGTGAGTGTCCTTGTAGGGCATCTCATGTAAGTGAGTGTCCTTGTAGGGCATCTCATTAAAGTGAGTGTTCTAGATATCCATCTCATTAAAGTGAGTGTCCTATCTGTCTCATGTGGGAATGTGAGTGCCCTTGCAGTTTATCTCATGGTGAGAACCTCGCAGTCATGCATCTCTGTAAGTGTACTCACATTCCATCTAATATGAAGGTTAGTGGACTTGCAGTCTGTCTCATGTAAATGCAAGTGTGCTCACAGTTTATCTGAATTTGTAAATGTGAGTGTGAATTGAAACTACTAACTCAGTCTGTCTCATGAAAATGTAAATGTGCTCACAGTCTATCTCATGTAAATGTGTCTGAGTGAATGGTGAGTATATACATACATGTAGTGTGACTTTTTAAAGAAAATATCTCTCTTTTTGTTTCTAAATTTTTATGTGCATTGAATTATAAGTACTTTTTGCTGTATTACTGATTTGATAAAATTTTGTGATAGATCGAGGTGGAAGCTCAAATACTGGATTTGCCAAACAAGATGACAAACTGTAAGTCTATATATTTCAATACATACACTGTAATGCCAGAAAGTGTTAAAAACAAATAAAATGTATGTATTGAAGTTGTTCATAAAAAACATTTTGTTGTGCTTATTTTTAAATGGTAAAATTACTCCATCTAGATACTGTGGTTTTCGCAATTTTCATTTAATACCAATTTTTATGGATTTTGTTTGTGAGTTGATCTACAGAATTAGATATTCGTTGAAGTGCAATTTTAAATAACATATTATACTGCAGGCTGCCTATACTGGTAGTTGTCAGTCTGTTTTCCATCTGTCCATTCTAAAGTCACCTGCAGGAGCATTTTTCCTCTCCCCTTTGCCCAATCTGGCTCATACTTCAGCCACAGAGTGCCTCTGGGTAAAGGATGTGCAGTGATCTTCAATCAAGTTTGTAGGTTGAAGGTCAAGGTCATATATATTAGCAGAATTATGTGAAAAATACTTGTCCAGATCATATAGTCTCTCACTTTGGTATGGCTCATTCTTCACCCCCAGAGTGCCTTTGGTCAAACGGTGTACAGTGACCTTGAATGATGTTTCTAGGTAAAGGGTCAAGGTCATATCAATGAGTCTAAAAACATTTGTTAATAGCATATATACACTTCTCTTTGCCCTATCTGCCTCATACTTCACATAAAAAGAACTTTTGGGTAAAAGGTATGCAGTAACCTTGAACAACATTTTTGGGAGTTGATTTTAATCAACTCTCCTATGCAGTTACTCTGGCAAACCTGAAGTGAACAGTGTTTGGACCTAAGCACAAATCAGCACCGCTGACAAGAATTAGTTCTTGAAAATAATAGATAAATTCGGTTTAATGTATGGTGAACCATTGTTTTTCACGGAAACGTAAAACAATTTATAAATACCATGAAAATAGTCAGATTTTAAATAGTACAAACAATTTATATATTTTTGTAGTCGTATGCATTCCTACGCCAGAGTTCAATATAGTCTCGTTCAACCAGACGCTCGACTGTCGCCGTAAATCTCCGATAAGCAGAGAGTCTCTCTTGGTAGTCGGAGATTAACAGGTACAGCCGAGCGCCAGGTTGAACAAGACTAGAGTTCAATATTGCTTGGATCCAGACATGTCTACAATTTATAGAAATATTTTGATTACTGATACATAGTTTGATGGTATAATTATATCTTTAAATTTTACACAACATGATTCATATGGGGTTTTCTCGAAATTCTTGTCGAAAAAGTCTGAGAATTCATATTATAAAAATGTGCGTAATTCAAATACAGATTAGAAACTACTTGCCATGCTAAATAACATATCGTTGATTTTAAAATAAATAATAATCGATAAAATCAACTCCCGTCAGTACTTCAGTACTTTGATATGGTCAAATGTGAAGGTCATGGAAGATTTATTTTAAATTCTAGTTAATATAATCCATAAATTATTTCCCATTGCCTTAATATTGCTCAGATTAAACCAAACATAATGTAGGTTAAAGGTAAGCTATTAACTTGAATAAAGTTCTCTACCAACTGGAAAATTTCCAAATCATAGGTTAAGGTCAAAGCAAAGTTTTCTGAATGCTTTTCATCCTATTGTTTATAACTTAAGCAGAGCAGGTCACCATCTCAACGATGTCTAATTCACTGCCCATGAATTAACGTATCTTTGAACCTGATTTTCAAAAAATCCCCAATAATTGATGCCCACAAATATTAATGAAACCACAGTAAAGATTTACTTAGAGGAGTTTCATTCATTTTCTTTTCACTATATATACGTTGTGGTAGGGGTGGCGGGTTTGGAGCGTCGTCTGATGAGGTACAGCAGTACATGGACAGGATCCAGGAACTTGTGTTCCAGAACAACAGACTGACGGAGGAGAACTCAACACTACAGCAGCAGATCTACAGCCAGGATGAGGCTCTGGCCCAGAGCAACGCCAGCAACCAGGGGCTGGGGAAGAAGATCAAAGGGTGAGTACCGGTACCCAGAGCAATGCAAGCAACTATAGAGTGGGCAAAATAGGTTAAGTTTTACCATGTTCCAGAGTAAAGAAATTGAAGGAAAAGATTGAGGTCTAGTAGTTTTATCCTGACCCAGACATAAGTTTCAAATGATGGGCTTGGAAAACAGGTGGAGTGAGTTGTAACACTCTGACCAAGAAATTTTTCAATCTAGAAGGGTCTATGGAAAAAATCAAGTTGTAAGCCTTGAAAAAAGTTGTCCAGAATTTGAAAAACTTCAGGATAGAATATCCGATTGATCTTAACCTACTTTTACCCATTTTCAGTCTACAGGAGGTCATACAGTTGAGACAGCAGCATGAGAGTGAAAATGAAGACCTCATTTTGAAACTACAGGACCAAAAACAGGAGATGCAACAGAAGGTGGGGACTAGCAAAGTCTTTGATTTGTAATGATCTACATGTGTGTAATTGTCATTCCAAGTATTAAAGACAACTACTGATTGACTGATTAAGTATTTCTTGATGATATACAATTAGTTATATCATTTATTGAAATCGACAGCAGTCACGCAATGCCACGGTAAGTGTCTCAATTTTTTTGTTCATGGAAATGAAAGGTCATTACCAGTATCTCTGACTATCTCACATCAGATTTTGGCTCAGACTTGTGGTCTAATGTTTAAAAAAAGAATCATCAGAAATTCTTACTTTGCACAAAATTTGCTCATGACATAAAGGTGTGACTTGACCCTGACCTAAGGTCATTTGACCAAGGTCACAATCACATCATTAACATGGCATTTTGTGTCAGGTTCATAAGTTTAAAAAAAAAAGAAACATAAGAAATTCATACATAAATTGCACAAGGGTTGCTCATGACATGAAGATGTGTCATGACCCTGACCCAAGGTCAATCACATCATCAACATGGCATTATTCGAATAAAAGGCTTTTAGGAGCTGGAGGTAGTTCTTTTCGGACGACTTGCATTTTATTAGCAGCTGAGGAGAATCTCTGAACCTTGTCATCATTACACAAAAATTATGATTGTTCCTTATAAATCAATATTCTTGAACTGAAGGAAGATCTGGTTGATTTGTCATCATATATACAACTGTTGTGATTTTTCTCATTGTTACTGGAAATATTGTTTGTAATACATCAACTTAGGACTGATTGAATGTCGTTTATTGTTTGTATTCCTACTGTAGGAGACCTCAGACATCTGATGGTCTATAATTGATATTGCTCTGTGATGTATAGACCTTGGATCAAAGTCAAATCAAAATCCCAGAATCTATCATCTACCTCTATAGAACTCTTGCGTAGAGTTAATGGATAACTACCAACCCTTGCTTCTAAATGATAGCTTTCAAGAAATCTTCATTAAAGCTGTAGATTAACTCGGATTAATGGTTGGAGATGCAGGTAAATGGTGATGTAGTTGATCTGTCAATGCTGTCATTAATTTTGCAACAGATAGGCAATCTCACAAGTGATTTGGAACATCTGAGAGCAAGTAACAAAGAACTGGAGGCCAGTAATGTGGAACATCAGGTACATTTGTAATTCGTAGAATTTCCTTAACAAACCAAGATAATTAACTAATTATATAACTTTATTTAAACAGTTAAAATTAAATGTTAATTTCTAATTTCTATTTTTTTTTTCAATTTTAGGTTAGGGGTAAAAAAAAAAATTTGATAATTGATATACAGAATTAAAAGTAGTAAGCTTTAGGATACAGGCATATTTCATCTTAATTTCGTTTGTCAATTCATACAGCACCAACTTGAGCAGTTGTCAGAAATAAGAAGATATCAAGAAACCCAGCTTTCAGAGGTAAAAAGTTGTTGAACACACCCATATTTTATTTGATGGATCTATAAGATATTTGTTTTAAAACGTGATTACACAACTGAAAGACTGGTTAAGCTCTTTATATTTACTTTATATGAATTTTCTTGGTATTTTTTCAGAGAAACTGGAACATTATTTTGATTGCAATCAAAACATGTAATTTATGGTTTTGATATATGTAATACTTTGATATTAAAAAATGATGGATGTCAAAAAGAGCCAGAAATCTTAACTATTTTTAAAAATATTGATATGAAAAAGGAAAACCATAGAATAATATTTGCATGATGTGTAGGATCACTTTTTTGACAGTCAGTCAAAATACTTATAAATATATTTACTATAGAATGTGTCCAGACTCTGAGGACAAAATATGTATACTGTGATTAAAAAGGCTATGTATATTTTCTTTTTCTTGAAATGGAAAAGAAGGCAATTTGCAAAATTGAAAAAAAGGAGCAAAGGTTTATCATTACCATCTATACAGTATTATATGAAGCTGTTCAAATGTACAAAAAGTACAATAACATAGTCTCCAATCCATTTTTACTACATTGAAAATAAGAATTGAGTAATATAATTGTCCTTAATATTTCTACAGAGATTTGAGGAGCTGAAGAATCAACAGAATCAAATTCTCAGTTTATCAGGCACTGTCCAGGTAGATTTTAAAATTTAAAATCATTCAAGGTGATAATTTCATTAATATTGTAAAATACTTGCATATATACAGACAGTACCACAACTAAGAAAGACAAACCCATCCAATATTTATAAGGGTTCCATTAATACATGTTCACATGTATTGTGAAAGACAAGTTTTGCAATTTTTCTTGTATTTTAGAAATTCTTTTAATATGTACAACTGAGCGACTGCACTGATAATTTAAAAAGATGTAAATACCAAACTTCTAGATATTAGGTTCATTTTAAACATGTTAAAAGATTTATAGATATAATGATAACAAAAGGTTTGACATTTCAAAGGAGCTGAAAATTGAGAAGGAAAATCTGCAGGCCAAACTCTGCCAGTCTAATGAAGCTATAGAGAGGTATATACATCATTTACTGAGAAATCTATTGGCTAAATATATGAGCCTTGTTCATTAAGATTGGAAATTTGGATTTTTTCTTAATCACGTATAGGAATTGATTTCAAGAGCCTATTTTTTAAAATGACCATAATGGCAGGGCAGATGTCTTTTTCTTCTCCCTGATTGTGAAGTGGTATGAATATCTTGTTCATTTTATTTATCAGTTTGAAACAGACAGTAGAATGCAAAGAGAAGGGAGACAACTTGATGCGGTTTCCATGCAGTACCCCAATCAAGAGGAACAACTCTATTTGCATGGAACTGCGAGGGATGGTGAGTAAAGTTTGCCATCATCTTACATGAAAAAGTTTTATGCAGAGATTTTGTTTTCATATAAAAGATTTAAATCATATTCATCAATTTTGAATAATTTTGGTATTTTGTACAAATTTTGAAATGGTATAGTCTGTATAAATTAATGTAATTAAGGTTTGTGAGATAATTAATGCTTTATGAAGTACATGTAGTACATTGCTTACTTAAAATTAGTTGGAGGATGGAGACCACATGCCTTCACCACTGTGTGAGAAAGAGATATACCAAATGGACAATGTGTTCCCTCTGTTCTCCTCGGATGATGAGGACCTGGAAGAGAGCGATCCAAACGTCAGCATCTACTCCGTGTCCCTCAAAGACGACCTCACACTGGACATGTCCAAGTTTGTAAGCATTTTGGGTTAAAATACTCCATGTTTCTAGAGATAGGAAAGTTATTTGGTAATTCATAGAGAAGTTCTCTGTTGTCTTTGAGGAGTGAATTTTGCTAGTAAGGCCCCCAAAAAATCCTGATTTATTTCTCAGACAGTGTTGTATCAAACACTGCAACAAAGATTAATTTCAATACCATATTACAAAAGGGCATAACAATAATGATAGAGAGACTTATTCCCTGCCCCTCCCCACCCCCCAAAAAAATCCCTTAAAATTTAGTTTTTCTGTCCTAAATTTTTTATTATGCAGATGGAGAAATATCAGAGCAAACAAGAGAATTTGTTGGAAGAGATTCGTTATTTCCTAGAGCCTGGAAAATCCAACAATGTCAGGGATGGAAAGTTTTCTGATTTTGTCAAAAAAGTAGAGGAACAGATGTCAAAACTGATGCAAAAAGTGTCTGTGTTGGCTCAAGCAAAAACTGATGTGGATCAAAGGTGAGATGATGTTTAATGCAATTGTAATTTAATTTATTGGGATTTATTTGAAGCAGACATTTTGGTAATATTTTTAGAAGTTACCAAAAAAAAATTATTTTTCCATTGAGACCAGAAGACCAAAAGTTTTGTTGGGCTAAATGAAAACTGTATTAAGTTATATCATTTTTTGAAAGGTATAAACACATGCTCAGAAAATGACTGTTTTTTTGTTAGCAGCAAACACAAATGGTTAATAAAATTGAATTGCATCATAATGCATTTCCTCAAGTTTTTCATTTTAAAGACATTAAATTTTTTATTTTTAATGGAAAATTTGCCTTCTATTTGGATGGGGAATTATAAATCTTCTGTTTATTTTATAAAATGATGTGACATAACTTTAAGAATAAACTGCTACATGTATATATATTCACAGGTTTGGTAAACAGAAGAAAAAACTCAGGAAACTGAGAGGTAAGAAATTTGTTCCACCACAGAAAAAAAAGAGTTCGTTTTTTGTTCTTAATATTTTCCATTGACATTAGTATTTTGTTGTAAGTTAGCTGTCAGAGTGAATACATTAAATGCATAAAAAACATGAACTAAAGTCATTGGTTTTCTTTCGTGAACTTGAATTCAATTAGCATTTTGGGGATTAAAATCATGGTTTTTTTTTTTCATGAAATCATCAAAATACCTTAAATTTAAAAAATTTGCCCCCAAAATATATGCACATGTTTATTGGTAACTTGTAGATATATATACATGTAGTCAAATGTAAAAATCTCTTTAGACATGTGGTCAATGTAAAAATTAATGCAGTATCATAAAACAATGCCTTCAATAATGCTGTTTTTCCTCAACCATAATCATTATATTTTCAATATGATGTATATATGTATGGTATAATGAAGACAGTCCATACAAACCTGGGATACCATTGTATAAATACATGTATAGGGAAATGACGGATTTTAATTGGAACATTTTATTTGTGTTCGTTAAGATAAAAGCTTACAATGATAAAAACATTGACTTGTTTTATACATGTACAAAGCCAAATTTGTCAATTGGTAAACTATTAAGGTTTCATTTAAATATATTAAAAAAAGAATTACACACCGTCAGTCAATATCATTATTACTCTGACTAGATTTGACTCCAAATCTGATCATTTTGTCTATTTTTTTGTCACCACAGAGGAGAACGCTGTGTTGAAGGAGGCGGCTGATGATGTGATGGAGAACAAGATCTCGTGGGACTGTGTGACAGACAAGCGACTACTGATCCTGAAGGACCAGATAGACCAGGAGCGCGCCAACATCAAGTTCCTGGAGAGGAAGGTCATATAAAACTAGTACCATTTACTCTAGGAAATTGATAATATTTCCTTTTTATCTATTCTCTTATTCTTTCTCTCTCTCTCTGTTTCTCTCTCTTAAGAATTTGAATCTGCATGCTGTTGTAAACCAACTTTTAGTATCCTTCTCTCAACAAACATAATGCATCTTACTCAAAAACTCATGTTTTTGACTCTCAACAGAGTTTATCATTTCCCCATGAAATTTTTATTTTGCATCTGAATACAGTAAAACAAGCTTATGATGAAGTGCCAGGGACGGGCTATTTTACTTTGTTATAAGAGTAATTTGTTATACAGTTTACAACATGTAATAAAGTCACGGGGAATGGAAACACTTCGCTGTAAGCATCAAAACCATCATAAGTGTGTTCGCTATAACCGTGTTTTATTGTAATAGTAAATACAAGTATTCCTTATAACTGACAACTGTCAAACTTATATACATAATAAGCTTATTACACATGGAAAGCTTATAAGAACTTATTTCCCATGAAAATCAATTTGATTTATTTATTCAATAACTTTTCTTGTATATTTTTCTTAGCTTCATGTTCATTTTTCTTCTGATTGATTGACATACCTCAGGTTTATGAAACAGTATTGACAATATGTACCATATGATATACTTTTCACCTAGCGCAATACCAGACTTGTCCTCTATATAATCCCATGATGCTTCCAAATATAGCGAATATATATACGTATGTATAGTAGGTTATAAAACACTTATAATTAAATCTCTTGGAGTTACCAAAAAGGTTTTCAATATTCAATTACCAGAAATAAAAAAAATTGTAGACGTATATAGGGAAAGTTAATTCAAAACATGTATTCCATTTTCCTAATAAGTCTCTGTTTTGAAATTGAATTAGGTGACTGTAGAACTGAAATCTTTAGTATATTATCTTAAGTTACATCTGTTACTGGTAGTTTATACATGTAAATATGTAAATATAACATTAAAATGTCAGAATAATTATATAGACATTTCTATGTTTTTCTGTCCACAGTTAAAAGACAAGGAGTCCACTTTTGTACATGTGGACAAAAATAAAAAGTTTGGAGCAGAGAGAGTGTTGAAGATGGAGATTCAAAAACTGCAGAGGTAAGAAGTGAGACTAGCAAAGCATTGATATTTCTGTAGTCTATGTATTAAAAGGTCTTGCATCCATCGGCTTATCAGGAGAACTGTTATGGACAAGAATTAATGAGAAATAATCTAGATATTCAGAATAGAATTAATTTCAGGTTTTGAATTTTACCATTAATTATAGAAGGATTTTTTTTTATAAAAAGTGATGAATGATACCCCTTGAATCACCAAATCAGACCCACAGTTCTTCATGGATTGTAGTGTAAATTACTGTAAACATATTATAATTGGCATGTACGATATTGGGCGAAAATTAGTTTTTGAACAAGTTGGCGTGGATTTGAAATAGTGTATTCCTGAATGTGACTATTCTTATACATACATGCATGGCATTTTGCGATGTACTTGATTTAGCTGAAGCCGCATTCTGCCAAAAGCGCTAAATAAAAAATAAGCCAAATGTAGTATGTTTACAGTAAGTCTGCTTTAAAAAACCATTATGATAGTTATTAGATTTTTAATGAAAGATGATGTTTTGTTGTGTTCTTTTTTGGTAACAAACAAGGAAGCTTTTTCTCAATCAACATTTTATGGGATTAATTGCAGAAGTTTTGTCTGACAAGTGATTTGTTCTATCGGCTTTGTCAAGAAATTGATGTCATTGGATTTCTTAGTTATCCCATATCCAGACTATTGATGGATGTAAAAACACAATTTGTTTAACATCCCTGCAACTAAGAAACGCAAACCTCATCCCGTCTGAATGGACAAAAGACAAAATGGATTAATTCTTGTCAGATATTGACTTAATTTTGTCTCCTTTGGCAGCTAGGACCCTCTCATTTCAGTTATAATATCGTTGAATGGCATCAAATTTTTGGCGTCATTCGATTTGGTGTCATTTTTTTTTTCTTGCACATCATTGCTCTTGATTAAGCTTTTGCGAGCTGTTCCTCGTTTGGCAGTAGATAAACAGAGGGGGGACTAAGATCATTGTGATACATGACGATGGTCGGTCCATCTTTAACAAGTTCATACCAATCAATATCAACAATTTCCAAATGCTCTCCATGCTGCCTGTTCTGTGGGGAGATGAAAAGAGGGAATGGAAATTTATGACTTTGGAATTTCCTTAATTTCTGGAGAGAGAGACTTGTAGAGCGTTTAAAAAGGATTATAACAATAAAAACAGATCCAGTGTCTTGTGATGGGGAAGAAAACAAACTATCTTGCCGGAGATGAGAAAGATTAATAGAACTGAAGGTCCAACATTTCTGATGTTGTGAAAAGTGATTAAAGTTTGGTGAATTTTTACTGAGTGGGTTTAGCTAATGTAAGTGATGCAAGTTAAGAATTGTAAAACGTGATAAGCTACTATAACGGAAACTTTCTTCAGTTTTGGTTTTTCGTTCTGTACTTATCAAAAGAGAACTTAATGCGTTTGTGAGGGAGTTTTCTATCTGGTTGGTGTGTTTCTGACTTCTTTGTTAACTTAGCTGAGTGACCATGGACAATGTCTGGCCCACTGGAAGAGGACCTATTGGTTAAGCCACTCATTGTGCTAGAGTCTGACACGCTCTATATCGTGTTCTATGACATGTAAGCTTCAGGAGTGTTTAAAATCTATTGATATTTTTACTATAGGTACCATTGTTGTTTCATTTTGCTATTATGATCACATATTATTTACAACTTTGAATATTTGGACCATATTCATAAATGATGGAATTCTTTAATCAAATGAGTTATTATATTTGATACTTTTTCAAATAGAGGTAATCATTAAAATCTAGTGGCAGATATTTTTTCAAGGATGATATTTGATATATATGTAAGAATCCATTACAACATTTTATATCCAAATTCGCTTTTTAATTAAGATGTTTTAGCATCTATTTTTAGAATGTTTTTCAAAGTACAGATTTATTTTACTTGGAAGAGAATTAATTGGACTGGTCTGGAGGGATGCAGAAACTTATTATCATATTCAACACTCAGATACATGTGCATGTATATCTGGTGACGGAATTTTCTTGAATTCCTATACAATTCAGCGATGATTAAAGCAGACTAAACCACTAAACTATAATTTGCATGATTGTTTGTCATAACTAGAACTAATGATGCTTGCTATATTGGTTGATGAAGTTAGATAAAGCTAAGATTGTTGATAAATTGTTCCTATTTACCAACAAGTTGCTCATAATTGTCAGCAGCTTTAATAGTGCAAACGATGACTCAGGAGATGGGCTATTGAATTAGGTTCATCAGAGGAAAAACATTTTAACTTCATACTGACTTCAGTACTTTAGGGTTGTATTTTCTCGATCTCCATTGTAATAAAATAAAGATACGAGAAATACTGTGTGTAACAGATTAATTGTGGATATTACGCGATAAGTTTGCATGCATTCCTGATGGAGGGCAAAACATTAGCGAGAATTTGACTTTGCATTTGGCGATTAATGTTCCTATCCACTTAAATAACGTTGTTGATGGCCAACATGGGTCGCTGGTGATTTCTTTGATCAATAATATTTCTGTTAGGGAACTAGAATATTTTTTGTACGGTTTATTTCATGTTAATGCATTTTAACTGTATCTGTTCTATTCTATTCTTATTTTTCAGCTTAAATAAAGATTTAACTGAGAGAAATAAAAAATTGGAAGGTGAGATGATGTTTTAAAATTGCATTCAGTTGGAATCTTACCAATGTAGAGCTTTTTTTACCAGCTTTCTAATCAAGTGCATTATAACAAAGATTATATTTATAGCAAATATTAAAACAAAGAAACTATAATTATTTATTTGATATGAATTAAAAGAAATGTTTTGATAAAATTACTTAAATTTAAATTTTTTTGGCATTATAAAAACTTTTACTTATGCCTTTAATCTTTTCACATTTAATTGGGATTTTTTACTCATTTTCTTGTGGGAAATTGTTTCTGAAAATCTCTTTATGCATGAAAAATGAAAACTTGAAAACACATATAGTCAAAATTTGTTATCTCGAACTAAATGGGACTGTTTAAAACTTTGAGATATCCAAGAATTCCAGATATCGAGGGTAAAATACTTAAAAATAAGTGGTTGGGACTTACAAATCACTTCGACTATCCATTGTATTCAAGATACAAGTGTTCGAGATATCGAAGTTCAACTGTATGTATATGAATTTGTTTGTATTGATGTATACTTTCTGTGTATCATAAATTTTGATCCATTTGACTGCTTAGATACATTCAACTGTAAATGGTGAATTAAGTGACTTGATTTTCTTTATTGTAAGTTCAATTAATGTTTGATGATAACAGAGTTTTTCACTTTTATTTGTAGGAAAAGTTAGTGGCTTGGTAGAAGAGGTAACAAAAGCCCACAGAGATGTAGAGACCCAGCAAGCTAAAGTTGTAGAGCTACAAGCCGAAAGGGATGTCCTTGTTCTACAGAAACAGCGGGCTGAGCACCAGCTCACAGACAGAACCAGACAAGCAATAAAGGACCAGAGGGATGTACGGGAGCTTAGAGTACAGAAAGATGACAAACAGCTCACTGAGAGAATGGGACAGGATTCGGATCAACGCATTGGGGCTCCAGAGAGTCAAGTAATGGATATTGTGCAATAGGTTTAAGCACGCCACATAAATATTCAATCTTCAAAATGAGTTTTATATTTAAACACTGTCTAGCTGATTTTGATTCATGGAAATATGTATTGCAAAGAAATCAAGTGTATGGAAAATTTAGACTTTATCACACAAAATGTTTTGTCATAGTACACTGTACTTCAAAAAATATCTAGAATCTTTGCCGTTTTTCAAATACAGTAAAATATATTCATCAGCGAAAATAAAATCAGTTCATTTTTTATGTCTTGAGCTGATGATAGTAATAAATCACGCTAGAGCTTGGAAAATCCTCATGGAGTACAAGACAGTTTCAGTAGGTTTAATTAAATAAGCTAAGATTGCAAAACAAAAAGACTATTGATTTCAGATGAGAGGGGATCAGTCACTGCTGCTTTCTTACTCCAGAAAGACAGGCGACAAAGCCAGGGGCTCGCAGATGAGTGGTAAGTTTCAGGCAAAGTTCAGATTAAGATGAATTTTATTTTCTACCTGGGCACCCCCATAAACAAAGTTTTCAAGGGGTGTATTGGAATTGTGATAGCTGTCTGTCTTTTGCAGACATGATTTTGTCTCATGTTTAAATAAAGAAGTACATGTACAAGGATTTGAAAAAAAAAATTGAACTCTTTTTTCACTGAAAAAAAGGCTGTGCATTTCATAATTTCATAGTGATATTGTATCAATCCTACATGGACAGTTGCAGTTTTGTTATATGTTATTGTCATTTTTTCATGTATTGAATATAAAAAAAAAAAATGATAAATTTTATATGTACTTAAAAAAGATTTATGTAAGTGTGCATGGTATATCATTGTTTTGTTTTGTTTTTTAACTCTTGTTATATAGTAAATGTTTATTATTTGCATTGATTCTATACGTCTCTCAAACTCTAAAACGTGATGTATTGTACGTGTCCATTGTCACTATTTTAGGGGTACTGCCTTTTGACCTTTTGGCCACTGATAGCCAGGAGATCCAGAAAAAAGAATCTCCATCCAAGAAGTCCCCCTCACAGAACACCACTATACTACACACTGATGGAGACCCCAGGGAGGGGACACAGGGATCCTCCGAACACTTGTGGCTGGACCGTCGTAAACTCCCTGGGGAGGGGTCAGTCACTGACCAAGGGGAAGGAGAGGGAGATTCTGGGTACAAGGGAGGGGGGCGAAGGAGGTACAGCTACCATGCGGCGATAGACAACCACACCTGTCCCCCTGGTGAGCAGTACTACCCTAGGTATCGCAGTGGTAGCTTCCAGGCAGCCATAGAGGGGAGTCTGAAGGGGGGCGAGGAGGGAGAGGTCACTGAAAACACTGACCACGTAACATTCCCCGTTACATCAGAAGCTGGCGACTCCTGTAAATCTTTCACATCCTGCTATAATAACTGTTTTCAAATTGCAGACCATCTATCATCTACAGATTTGACCAGTTGTCTGGGTTCCTCATCAGCGTATTGTGTGAATTCCTCCAAAGTTTGTTACTCCGTCTGTGATAGTGCTAGTGTGTTGACCCCTGGGTGGGTGGGGTGTGGGGGAGACTTCTCGGTGAACTCCAGCTATAGGACGTGCACTGACTCCTCCCACAACCACAGTGATGTCATAATCAAACACCTGACTAGAAACCACTGTGATGTCACCACAGGTGGTGATGGGGATGGTGGTGGTGATTCTAGACAGTGTGGGACTACGTGGAACCACATTGGCACCATTGATGGACAGATGGGTAGCTGTGGGGGACAGTTTGGGACGGAATGGCGGGGGGTAGCAGACGACAGTGGAAGTACTGTGGGGGACTCCAACCTGTCTCATAGGTACTTTTGTCTAGATTTTATGTAATTATCCATGGCATATTTTAGAACCTCGCTTTTATTTTTCTGACCGTTGAAAACTACATGAAATTACAAAAAAATTCAGCACTCATGATTTTATACTTTAATTTGTAATTTGATATGAACGGCAGAATCAGTGTAGTAAGTACTCGTTTAATGTAAGGAATTTAAAGTAATTGTTTTCTGCTGTGGTGTGTTAGTTATAAAAAAGAGTGAATATGTCAAGAGTGCAATGTGGAACCAGCGGCAATATTTTACAATATCTAGCACAGTTCATTTGGAAAGTGAATTTTTCTGGAATGGTATTTGATATGGAGCCAGGTTTTTGACATTTTAATGAGGTGTAGTGTAGAGATAGGTGAATTTACTTTGATTTAATGATCTTAGATGTGTGGTATTATTTGAAACCTGCAAAAACTACTTGAAATTGTAGCCATGTGGTTCATTTGATTGGAGTCAAGGATAGATTTCTCAGTACCTATGTAAACCCATTATCTTAGCTAGTTCTGTTTACATTGTTGCTACATCAGTTACGCATTTAGAATTCTTTTACAAGGAAGTTTGAAATTGATAACATAGCTTTAACATAGCTATATCATTTGATGATATTGAACAACAATTCAACCAATAAAACAATTTGTTGTACAGTATTAATTCATCTAAGAGAGCTGAATGGTTGTGGCCATTTTTAGACTATATAATTATATGGGTATAGTCCACTTATTCATTTTCCGTAGGCGGCAATGTTAACAGTAGGGTTTATAGCTCTGGCCCAAATTTTCGTTCAGCAATGAGGGACGTACATACTCCTTGAATGAATTAAAGTTCATCAAATTTTCTCTCTCCTGTTAAAATTTTGTGGTGTGAAGTCAAATTCATTTTCCGGCAAAGTGGTTCTGTATTGAAAAACTCTAAAAATTAAAGCAAGTGAAGTAGGGAATTTCACAGTTTTGGAAAGGGTGTACATCAAACAATTTCAATTCTTTCCTTCAAATGGTAATTCAATTTTGACACTTGCTTTTAAAATTGCAAATCCTCTTTTCTGACATGTGTCAAGCATTCTGATTTAAAATGTCCCAATAAATGTATATAAACTCTGCAAGTATAGGAACTATTTTGCTTAAAGGCACTACTTTGTTGTCCTACCAATTCTAAAAATAGTTAAAGGGATATACCCATATTATTCTCTTTAAAAAGAAGAGCTTTGTATTTACAGGTAAATATCTGTATCTCGAACATGGGATATCTCGAATACCTCGCTTATGTCGAAGTCTTCCGACGGTCCCAACCGTTTTCTCTATATAAATGGTTTAAAAAACTCCAGATATCTCGAATACTGTAATCTCGAATACCCCGCTTATGTTCAAGTATTTTGAAAGGCCGAAGCCCTAATTTTACCTGGTTTATCTCGAAGTGGAGCCATTTTTCCGGTCAGCTGAACATAATTGGTTTCAGTACTTCACGCATTTCTGTCTGCGGCAATTTTCACACCTTTCAAAACTAGTGGTATATCAAACTGCACGATGTAAGTTAATTAGGGTGGTAGCTTGGGTGTTTTTACATATCAAAACACAGCCACGATTAACAATAATGTGTTTAATAAAACACACTGTGTTCGGAGAATCAATCTAACATTGACAACTGTCAATTTTATAAAAACGATTAATTACGGAATCGAGTTCATTTCTTTTTTCATGTACGAAGACTTATTTAAATTTAACAGAAACAGTTCATATATATTGAACACGCAGCATGTATAGTGACTTCCGATTCATCTTATACGGGTTTTTTAGCTCACCTGAGCTGAAAGCTCAAGTGAGCTTTTCTGATCAAAATTTGTCCATTGTCTGTCGTCGTTGGCGTTGGCGTTGTTGTCGTTGTAAACTTTTCACATTTTCATCTTCTTCTCCAGAACCACTGGGTAGATTTCAACCAAACTTGGCACATCACTGGGTGAAAGGGATTCAAGTTTGTTCAAATGAAGGGCCACACCCTCTTTAAAGGGGAGATAATTTAGAATTATTGAAATTTGTAGGTATTTTTCAAAAATCTTCTTCTCAAAAACTATTAGGCCAAAAAAGATATAACTTGTATGGAAGCATCCTCAGGTAGAGTGTAGATTCAAGTTTGTTCAAATCATGGTCCCCGGGGGTAGGGTGGGGCCACAATGGGGATGAATTTTTACATAGGAATATATAGAGAAAATCTTTAAAAATCTTCTTCTTAAAAATTATTAAGCCAGAAAAACTGAAATTGAAGTGGAAGCATCCTCAGATAGTGTAGATTCAAGTTTGTTTAAATCATGGTCCCCGGGGGTAGGGTGGGGCCACAATAGGGGGATGAATTTTTACATAGGAATATATAGAGAAAATCTTTAAAAATCTTCTTCTCAAAAATTATTAAGCCAGAAAAACTGAAATTGAAGTGGAAGCATCCTCAGATAGTGTAGATTCAAGTTTGTTTAAATCATGGTCCCCGGGGGTAGGGTGGGGCCACAATAGGGGGATGAATTTTTACATAGGAATATATAGAGAAAATCTTTAAAAATCTTCTTCTCAAAAATTATTAAGCCAGAAAAACTGAAATTGAAGTGGAAGCATCCTCAGATAGTGTAGATTCAAGTTTGTTTAAATCATGGTCCCCGGGGGTAGGGTGGGGCCACAATAGGGGGATGAATTTTTACATAGGAATATAAAGAGAAAATCTTTAAAAATCTTCTTTTCAAAAACTATTAGGCCAGAAAAGCTGAAATTGGAGTGGAAGCATCCTCAGATAGTGTAGATTCAAGTTTGATTAAATCATGGTCCCCAGGGGTAGGGTGGGGCCACAATAGGGGGATAAATTTTCACATAGGAATATATAGAGAAAATCTTTAAAAATATTCTCAGAAAGTTTTAAAGTCCAAAAAGCAGTAACTTGTGTGAAAGCATGGGTTGTGCAGATTAAAATTTGATCAAACCATGATTCCCTAGAGAAAAGTGGGGTCACAAAGTGTGGGGAAAGGGGGGGGGGTTATATAGGAATAGAGAAAAATCTTTTTACAGGTACAACAACAAAAGGGGCTTGGTATTTACCATAAAAATATGTGGATAAAAATCGGCAGATATTTTAAATTTTTTGAGCAATATCTACTGTACTTAGTTGTCAAGAGATTTTGATTTTGATGCTGTAAGATGCTGTTTGATGCTGCATCCTCAGATAGTGTAGATTCAAGTTTGTTTAAATCATGGTCCCTGGGGGTAGGGCTGGGCCACAATGGGGGTGAATTTTTATATAGGAATATATAGAGAAAATCTTTAAAAATATTCTCAGAAAGTTTTAAAGTCCAAAAAGCAGTAACTTGTGTTAAAGCATGGGTTGTGCAGATTAAAATTTGATCAAACCATGATTCCCTAGAGAAAAGTGGGGTCACAAAGAGTGGGGAAGGGGGGGGGGGTTATATAGGAATAGAGAAAAATCTTTTTACAGGTACAACAACAAAAGGGGCTTGGTATTTACCATAAAAATATGTGGATAAAAATCGGCAGATATTTTAAATTTTTTGAGCAATATCTACTGTACTTAGTTGTCAAGAGATTTTGATTTTGATGCTGTAATGCTAATTTGATCAGAGTTAAGGCTATTGTTCCTCAGGTGAGCGATGTGGCCCCTGGGCCTCTTGTTCCAATATGAGTACTAAAGCTGTGAGTGTAATGAGTTAATATAAGATAAGTTATAATGATATATATAAAAATATGTGAATTGTGATTCTAGATTATTCAGGGTTTTTTTTGTTTTTTTTCAAATCCGTATTTTTTGTTTCCTATATGATCAATTTCAAAAATTACATTGCAAGTGCTTCTTCCTACTCAACCCTCTGAACCGTCAAGAGTGCAGAGGATGTGAAGTCGTATTATTAACGAAATATTGATTTTATAATTTGATTGCTTTTACAAATATTGATTATATTTCACAAATAAATCCACACAAACTAAAAAGATTTTATCAAATGGTTGATTATTCGTTTATGAGTAATAGAAAAGTTCAGTATATACCGGTACTTAAACACGTGTTGATATAAGAACATCACGGAATTAGAATTGGAAAGCCACTTCAGATATCTCGAACCACCGGATATCTCGAAGTTTTGTTGAGTTCCCCCCAAGTTCGAGATACCAATATTTACCTGTATACATGTATATAGCAGAATATTAAAATTTCTTGCTTGAAAAATTTAATAACTACCAGTAGAAACAATTTAAAAATTAGATAAAATATCAAACAACTTTTAAAAAATAAAATATATTTAATTTTTTATGTATATATATGTTGCTCAGAATGTGGGAAAGAAAATGTGTGAGTTGGTTACTTTTTTCAGTCTGTTGCGAAAACCCAAACAATATTTTAAAGTTGCATGGCCTCATTAAGTTGAGATACATATTATTATATATTTGTTCTGTGTTTCTTGGTCCTACAGTCTGCAAACTTGGCCTTTGTCATCTTTTCTGAATTTTATGACAGGACACTTTAATTTTATGTACATGTATCAGCTACAAGGTCAAGGTTATTAGAGAGGTCAAAGGTCAAATTTGTTTTCTTTTGATTTTCATGATTTTTTGAGGGCAAACAGAGAAATTGATAGGCATGGCATTCTCTATAACTCCAAGACAAGCTAGCAATGAACCTGGTAAATAAGATACCTTCAAGTGTCATTTATTAAAAAATTAAGTGTGTTATAATCCAGCAAGTTGTATGTTTCAGGAAAAAACCCTTGAAATTGACTTCATTATTTGGTTTTGGCAGCAGCTGGAATGAAAAATAGGAAAACCCATACAACATTTCCCACAAGCTTGATGCCAATTCTTGCCAGCTCTTTCTAAAAAAAATTGTTTTTGTTTTGTAGGTCTGAAGACTATACTGATTCTCCAGTAAGTAAAAACAACATTGGAAATGTAATATTTATCTAAAGAGCAACATTGACCTTGAACATATTACATGATATATATACTAGATAAAAATATTGATTAACTTAAATAAATATTAACATGTATTTTTCTTTAAAAACAGACCAGGGCAAAAGTGCAAAGTTTCTCCAGATTTCAATTTTGTAGGAGTGTGTATATATATATATATATATATATATATATATATATATATATATATATATATATATATATTTTTTTTTATATATATATATATAGGGTCACTCATGATTTGCGATGGTATATGATTTTTATCCAACGAGTTGTGTGTTTTCTACCCCAGAGCCTTGGCGAGGGGATAGAAATCACACGAGTTGGATAAAAATCATATACCATCGCAAATCATGAGAGATTCTTTTTATCACATGTTTAACCACAAGTTAAACCTTAATCTTTTGTTAAAAATCAATCTTTCTGTAAACATAATCATGAGCCGCACAACACATTCACTACAAGACATTAACAACTTTACGCATGTAAAAAGTTCCTTGAAGATTAACAAACATATCATTTTCTGGTATATTTTTATCAATTTATAAAAAAAATTGAAAGAACATTAAATGCTGCACATTTATAACTCTTCGCTTTTCAACTGAATAATTTTGTTGCTTTTTCATTCTACGTCAATAATCTGCCTAAAGCTACGTAATGTTTAATTATGACATCACGTGGCGTAAGAACACACAGTGGATGAAATATCAAAAATTTATCCCATGAGTGATATCCACCGTATATTGAGATAAGCATGTGATAAATAAATATATATATATATATATATATATATATATATATATATATATATATATATATATATATAATGTGTGATATTTACCTTTAAGGACGACAGACCTAATTCACTTTGCACAGATATATCGCGCTCCTAAAAGGAGTGATTTTTACGAACATTGAATTCTCAATACATGTATTACTTCACAATCGCTAAAACTTAATGAAAAATTGCTTATGACGCAATATCTAGCAGTTCAACGTTATCAATACACACTCTAATATTGCATGTAACGGGGGACCTTGCTATTAACAAATGTGCTGAAATACGCTTTTCAACATTATTTAGCATGAACATATTTTTTTAGGGAATGTCAAAGTTCTGTAGTTAGTTTTATATTAGCTCACGATATTTATAAGCATCTACATTGATTATTTAACAGAGTTTGAGCCAGTGAACAAATCATATACATTCTGATACGCATCAATACTCGTATTAAAAAAAATAAGGCAAAACCGTCCCTGTGCCTAAGTTTTAAAGTAATTTATTTCAAAAAAATGTATTGCAAACTCTAATAGTTCATGCTTTCCTAAATCAACTTCGAAATTATGTACAAAGTCTTTTTCTTAGAGTTTTCTTTTCATGGAAAATTGAAGAAAATTAACGTCACATCTCACTTTGATATGTGCCCTTGAAAATACAAATTCGGTGACATGGTCATTTTTTAAATGATATTAATTCAAAATCATCATATAAGTATCATATTTCAATTTGGATAGAAAATCTATTGCAGGATTTTTTTAAAATTATTTTTTCTTATACAAGAACGCTTTTCCCATTATGTTCAATTGAAAAAGAAAAGTAATACCCACAATTTTTGTAATGGTCCCAATTTGATTTTCATGGTTTTTTTTTTTTTTTATTGATTTTGATATATCTTTAGTAACTCTAACTCATAAAAATTTCATAAAAATCACTATTGTAGAAGTGAATTGGGTCCACATAATCAGGAAAAATAGGTTGTTATTCCAATGTTATTCAGTATTATACTAATAATATTCACCAAGGACATTTGATCTCTGAAGCTGAGAGATCAAATGGGTTCATTGTTCACATTGACCATAATATCAAAAACCTTTTAACATTCTGTCCATGTGTTAAACCAGTTTTATCCTTGACCTTTGATAATAACAAGGACATATTCAGTGTACTGCAACAGTTTGTAATAATTTCATACTATACATTATAGTAGTGAGATTTTTATGAGGGTTTATGATCTGAATTTATTTTACAGGAAGCACCAGATGTGATTCAGATTACAAAATCAGGGAAGACAAACACAGGTAAAGGATGCATTGTGTAATACAAAGTTTTACTTTGCCCTTTCTATATTGCTTCTTTTTGTGTAATGATTTTATAATCATATTTTATGGATTGATACTGAACAATTCCACTTCCTTCAAACTGCCACCTTTACAATATGTTTGTTTGCCCTCTCACAACTGATGAAAAAGTAGCTGACTCAAGAGTCTTCATTACAATCTAAGCAATGTCTTTTTTTTGCAGTTGTTTATAGATCAATGTACATGTATTAGTAATTTCCAATAATTTTTTGGTGCAACTTAAAAAAAAAAAAAAATCCATACCTAGGCCACACCAGTTTGATTTCTTGGTCTTCAGATTCTAGCCAAAAAAATATTGGGGAGAGCGGCCGATTTACTAATTTTAAAATTAAAAAACTGAAATTGGAAAATTTTGGGGCGACATAAAAAATTAGAGGCGAGGGATTACATTTTATTTTAAAATGTCATTTTTTTCTTTGAAATACATGTAAAAAGCAGTGAAAAGACGCGATCGTATTCGCCATTGTATCAAACCCCTTCTGATCGCTAATTCTATCCACTCATGCTGGCATTATTTACTTGTAAACCTTGCTTACAATCTACCGGGAAATGTTTGGTATGATCAATGTAAAAAAGCGCAATCATGACTAATAAAAAAATAAAATAACCAAAAATGGAGCGGGAAATGGAACGCAAATTTCCAGGTGCAGGATTTATTTTTTAATATTATTTTTTGGAAAGCCCCTAGGCACGTGTGTGTGGATCCAGCGACCAAGAAATCAAATTGGTGTGGCCCTACAACCTAATATATAAACACTGAGTAAGGCGAGTGCAAACAAAATATTTTAAATGGTAGCTGTATGTTTTTAATTAGTAGTTTTCATTGAGGATAAAATGAAGAGGAACAGGTTGCGAGTTGTAGTGAGTTATTACTTTGTCTTTCATAATTTTTAGAAAGTGGCAAACCCTCATCTATGTCTTATAAAGAAAGCCATCCATCTTCATTATCTCCATCAGCTGAGTTAGAATCCTCAGATCAAAATACATGCAAAACTTTCACACCAACCTCAGCAGTGTCAAGAAACGGCTGTCAAATGGAAGAGAGTGATAAAGGGTCAAAGGTCACAAGGTCGGGGAATGAGGTTAAGAGTGCAAAGGTCAATGACATGGAGGAAAGTGAAGTCATGGATATAAGGGAGGAAATGAATGAAGTTATAAAGGAGGGAGGAGAGAACGATGATGATGGTGATGATGATGATGACAATGTCCTGGTGACGAACAACTTGATTCAACAGCTAGAGAGGCTGGTAAGGCCTAGTGTTGTGAAATTAATGGTATAAAAATGAACATTTATATAGGCAAATTAGTAGTTGTAATGTTTAGCTTTTTCTGACTGTAATTGTATTAAGCCAGACTATTGACAATTGTAATGCCATTGATAGGCTACACTGAATGCTGGTACATATGTACGTGTGTTAGTATAAATTCTTAAGGAGGATGGATGGTCAACAAATTAACCATCAGATCTGCCTTACAATTTGAGATAAGGTTATTTTCATTATGACCTATCATGCAGTAAAGAAAATCTCATAATATTTGAGCTTTAAAATGTGAATATTTTCTGTCTTTAAACTAAGCTCTTCTTCAAAAGGAGATGGATATAGTCTAAAAATGGCCACGAATATCCAACCTTCTTAATATTAGGCTGATTACAGTAATTAGAAATCTTAACAGTTGTTGTTTGCTTTAGAATCTGAGTGATGGAGGAGTATCTGCTGCCAAGTATTCACCACACCTGAAGAAGATCAGACAGGTGAGAGAGAGAGAGAGCGAGAGAGAGAGAGAGAGAGAGAGAGAGAATGACGATTTAATACAGAGATTAATAAACCATGACTACTGATTACAGAGAAAGAGAAAAGAGAGAGAGAGCAGTAGGAGACAACTCCTGCAGCATTAACGGGTTTAATAGAAATGCCTATGTAATGGAAAGTGACAAATAACATCATTTGTGGATGGCATCTTTCCAAAACTCTGCCAGCAACTTATCTTTTGACGACTGCAAGATATTTTCCTCTCTGTTTATTTTTACCTTACATAATGTACAAAAACAAATTGCCACATGTCTTCACGATTTTATGTTCCATACCGACAAAATTTGGCCTAATATTTTACCAAAAAAAAAAAAATCACATTTGCTGGAATGCATGATAAAATCTTGTGAACACGATAGTCATTTCTGAACATTATTTCTTTCTGACTGGAGATGCTTTTCAGGGCTAACCCTGGTACATTAGTTTTGGAATATTGATAGTTTGAACAGATGATTTATTGGTGGTTTTCCTCCATGTAAGAACATGGCTTGTTCACATATTGAGGATTGGAGGATCAAACTGGCATAAATCTTTTTGTGCATGCACATATGCCTGGCAAGAGTTTGCAGGTTTCACACACTTAATGGTTGCACGGGCAGGTAAGATATGCATCTCTTATTTCTTAAGGCAAAAAAAAAATTTGCTACTTAGATCTGAACAAGAAGTTTTTTCTTTTGGATTTTATTTTAAAAATCAGATATTATTTTCAGTTAATATTACATTTCAAATCTCAAGGTAGGTTCATAATTGATTCACTTATTTGTAATTTTGAGTTGAATTTCTTAGTTTGCCCTCTTTTTTTGGGGGGGGGGGTTGTTGGAGGGTTTGCCTGTCTGGTAAGTTCCATGAAGAGCTTTGCATACCAAAGTAAATATTAAGATTTGGACAAACCACAAGATGAAAGAAAAAATGCTAATGCTTTTGCCTTTCTTTTGTGAATCCCCCCCAAAGAGCATGTGTTCATCTTTAAGAACTGTTTGCTATATATCTGCCTCTGGTATACAGCTCTCATAACATATGTCAATGTCATCCTCAATCAAAACCTGTACAGGGGGGAATTTAATGCTGCCAGATGTCTGCAGGTACAGGTATAGGGAGGGGGAGCTCCTATAGATAGAGTGTGTCTACTGCAGGGCAGGGCGGAGGTCCACCATACGGCATCACCCCCCTCAGGAAGGTTTCGGTACGTTTCATCTGTGTGGATCAGGTGGAGTTCATTTCTTGTGAAATGTCAAGAAAAAAATACGGGGAGATGTTGTTTGTTGTGTTTGCAGGAAGGAAGTGTGTGGTTTGTAAGAGATTTTTTTTAACCCTTAAGACTGTTTTATTAAGGAAATATGTCTGTGCTTCTGATAAGATCTTCTTTTATCAGATTTTGACATTTCATTGTGGGTGTTGCAGGTAGGACTTCTCTCACTCTCACTTTCTCCTAATTTAATGAAAAATTTCTTTAAGTATCATTAAATAATTATTTTAATGGAAAGTAATAGTATTCTTTGAATTTAAAGTCATGTTGTTTTGGACATGAAATTTAGTGTAATGTAAGCCATGAACTTGATCGAGTTTCAGTAATCGTGCAAATGAATTGCATGTATCAATTAAATGGATGCTGCATTCTTTATGATTTGACTGTATGAGGAAGTTAAAACCTTTTGTATTATGGATAATATTAAAAAAAAAAGTTCAATCAAATGGATCTACACACAAAATGTACCTTAAATTACCAAAAAACATCTGCATCTTTGTATAAAGCCTAAGTGCCTATTTTAACAATTGTCTTTTACATGAAACATGCATTTCTCGGCATTGTGAAGTGATTCATGGCAGCTTGTTCTACAAATAAACTGACTTTCTCCATGATTTAGTGCTAATGATCGGCAGAGAAAAACACAAAGTGATGAGAGGGAGTTCTTAAGCAAGCCCTCAAGTAGTTTCTGGAGCTGTAGTGTTTTACCTTTATTTAGGGTGTTGCTTTTTAATTTCAATTAATTTATTGCTTCTCCTGGCTGTTTTTCATTGATTAATCACAATTCTTTTGTGCTCATTTATCTATTTTGATGCAAAGGGTGTTCCTCCCTCTTACTCTATATAATCTTCTATGCGTGCTGTGCATTTGAAGGGAATTAACTCTGGCTGTACACTCTTTCATGTGATAAATATATATATATATTGACAGGGAAATACTATTTTGTGAAAGGTAAGAGTTTAAGTAAAGAAAATTATTTTAAGTTGTTGTGACCCATTTCTTTTTATTTTGTGAACACTAGATTTTTAACACCTTAAGGATCCTCGACACCCGTGACTTCTACTTTTTATGACAGTACGTCACAACATGGCGATTTGAACGCATTCAGAAACAGTTTATATCGCCAAAGGTTGGTGACTATCTCTGTGGCGCAATGGGTCTAGTTTCGGTCTACCAACCCGCAGGTCCCGAGTTCGAATACTGCAGGGATTTTTATTTTTTATGAAGAGCGGTAGAATTTAAAAAGTTGACTTCCCCCAAAAATTGAAGTTTTTTTTGTTCATTTTCAAGTCGAACATATGCTAAAAGGTCTATTTCTTCAAATAATTTAGAAGAATGGGCTTGTATGAAAAACTTTCCCCGGTGTGTGGAGGATCCTTAAAAGAACTTGGAAAAGGCATCAATGTCTTATTGTTTTTAAATGTGATGTGACCAGACAGGTTTTTAGAGAGAAAGAGATGTTACTGAATGTAATGTGACAAACCAGAGGGAGAGAGAGAGAAAGAGAGAGAGAGAAGATAGAGAAAGATTAACTGTTATGGTCCAGGAAATTGACTGTATATTTTCAATTAAGAGAGAAAATGAGGCAAATTGATTGAGTTTGGTATATTGGTCATGCAGTTCAACTGGTGACTCTAGTGTTGATTGTTGATGTCCTGACAGTATCCTGCTGAGCTGGCTGTCAAAGACAAGCCTATTGTTTCATAAAGAGCCCAGACAGGGGCCCTGGTCATCCAATACAATGGCAGAGATGGCTTATCTCAGCACAGAA
Source organism: Magallana ariakensis (assembly GCA_020458035.1). NCBI lineage: Eukaryota > Metazoa > Mollusca > Bivalvia > Ostreida > Ostreidae > Magallana > Magallana ariakensis. The sequence goes on along the minus strand of CM035812.1, from coordinate 19,819,364 downwards.
AATGGATTCAGATGATCCGTATCAAGGGCTGGCCATTTTAAATTGCCAATCACAATAGGGAGGAAGGGAGATTTGGTAATAGCAGTTGTTTACCTCGGAGGATCAGCTGATTTCTTTGTGATTAGTGGGTATAGACGTAAGTCGGATTAAAAACACAAGACGGAAAAACAATTCTGTACCTACATATATATTTTTACCTATATGCTGGAAAGATCTAGTACCGGTACTCTGGAACAAGATTTGAGCTAAAGAGGACCAAAGATTAAGGTACATGGACAAAGAATTTGATGTAAAAGATTATTGCTTGATTTCATACAGCACATTGCCTTTATAAAGTTAAAAAAAAATATATTTAAATTGGCAGTATACTCTGTGTTGATTTTTAAATCTCAGTTAACAGCTGGGCATTTTAAGTTTATTCCAATTTTATTCAAATGAAGTGTCAAATTGGATCTGCATGTGTCTATATAGTGAAATACAAGTATTTGAAAATGTATATTGCGCAGAAATATTAACATTTACAAGGGCCATGAAAAAGATTTTGATAGTTACAGGTACGATAAGTAAAGATCTGAGGAAATATGCTCAAGTTATTGTTCTAGATTGTAGTCTTCAATTGTTTCAAAATTCTGTTATTCATCTTGACTTGACTTGATGTGTACCGGAATATGCTTCATGTCCTCATTAAAGATTCATCTGGTTTGGTTTTGTCAAGAGTTTCACTCCATTACTCACTGAGGGATGAGGGTGGGTGTTATTAGAGGACTTCTAGCACTTGCATGTATATACTTTGAGGTGCGTGGCTCTTCAGAGTGCAATTTATATGACGAATCTGTTAGAAGTTGATGAGTGCTCATCAACTGTTACGGCAATTTGGATAAATCTAAGGAGTGAAAATAGTGTGAAACAATACTCTTTAGCAATAACGGGTATCTATGGAGCTGGTTCTGTGTGCTTTAATTATTTATTTGGGTAGTGGAAGGGGGTGTAATTTACTAGATATACCAGTACATTTTTATTCACCAAGTAATGGCCCTCTATAGGGACATGTATAATTTAAATAATGATTATTTTTTTTAAAAGACAAATATATTCATATCTATGTTTCACAATGGTCAGAATGGTATTTTGTAATAAAAATGATGTACCAAACCAAATGGGATGAAATAGAAAGTTAAGATTTCTGTAAGATAGAAACTAATTGACATGGTATAAAAAGGAAGGCTTGAACACAGAGAGTAGGGATTGTGGATCCTGTGCTCCATCTTGCACTTGAATATCGTCATGTCAACCCATTCATAAAAGGCTATTGAAAGAAAAAAATATTTGCAGTTTTAAAAATCATTTTACTGATTGCGGGTACAAGACTCAATCCTCGTCTTCACTCATCATTATTGAGCCTGGTGTACTTTTGGTTAGTATCTTAATGTCTTAAGAAAAAGTTTTACAGAATTTATTTACCGAATCCTATTGAACATTTCTTTCCTATTAAGCTTGATAATTAAGTACATGATATTAACAGGGATATACTATTTCCATGGAATTTGATCACTCGACTAGCCAGCATACTTGACTTCTCATATCTTTGTCAAATCTATCAATGGCCACGGAAGATTGTCAGCAATTGTTTTATTTACAGTTTTTACGGAGTATGTTATTAAAGTAAATGTATTTAAACAGATCAGTCACTGCCATTAGTTTTGATAAAGTATCAAATTAAAGAATAAGTCCTCCCCCGCTAAGTGTATCTTTTAATGCTGTGTGTTTGGAGGGGGCTCTTCTCTGTTGACATTTCGGGACATTTTATATTTGTTACTGGGGTGGAGGCTTTCCTCTGTCTGTTGACAAAGAAGGAAATTCCCCAGGTAATGTACATGTACAGCTTATTTTACCTGTGGCACTGCATTGAAATCAATATTTGTTACACGTACGATGTGTAGGATTGAATTCTGCACATACCTTGCACTGACAGAAGACATTTAGGAAATGACATTGGTACACAAAATTTGTTTTGCCTTTTTCACACCTTGGCTATTTTTTATGCATACAGGTCAAAGGTCAAGGTCAAATTTCATATAGTTACAAAATGAAATATAGACTTCATAATGTAACAAGTTTCACATTAGATAGAACTATTAAAATACATGTGAATATTTATAGGGGCACTAACAGAAATTAGCTTATCATGAAGTCATTATAGCTATCATCTGGGGAGATGATTTTGTAAGATATAAAATAAGGGTATACTAGATAACGGCAGCCAATCTATGGCTCTGTAGGTTTAAGCTTTGATACGATTGGACCTTGCATAATTCTTAAGTAATATTTTTAGAGCTCTTTTCCTGTAAAATGGGACGACTCCCTAGCAATTCAAAATCACTGCTTTGTTTTATTGACATCTGGTACTGTTTATGGTAGAAAATGGCAACCAAGTTAAAGACCAATTCAAAAATTTTTAAGACTTATTAAGTCTAAAACTGATTTAAATATCAGTCATTTTTTTTTTACAGGTCACATGTTCCAATTGAAAAATATATATATATATATACCTTGTGAGGTTTGAATACTGTGTATTGGTTTCCTCAATAACAGAGTTTTTGAGTGAGGGGCAAGAGCTGGGGTCTGTTTGGAGGAGGGGGAGGTCTTATTGATCACACTAGCTATTAATGGAGACTGAATTAGACAGTGAGAGAGGGGAGCTGACCGTGCATGAGTACTGGATGCATTTAAATGTTACTAACTGGGATTTACAAGGACATTAGAAAATCTGTCATCACCTTCACTTAGACTGTCAATTCAGTGACTGACTCTGAACACTGTGATGTAATAGTACAAATGTGGATGGCAAGTTGCATTCAATATTATTGCATGTTGATTCTATAATCCCACCTGGAATTTTGAATCAATAATATCAATATCAATAATATGATTCAACTTTGAACAATACTAAATATGGATCAATTTAGTATAAACTGAATATATATATATATATATATATATATATATATATATATATATATATTGACGCCCAGTGTTGTAAAATTACTGTATAATCAAATCAGCAGCCATGTCATTGGCGACTATATTGAAGATACAATTAACACGTAGACAAAAGGTGCTCTTAACTCTGATGGATTGAAAAACAGTTTAGTATTTAAATACAGCCTTAAAAACATGAAATATTGAGATAGTGGGGAAATAGGTGGTTTTGGTTAGAGGTTAGAAAAACATGGCTACGAGGAAGCGATACCTATTTCGTTGCTCTGGAAAGTTGAAGTACCTGGAAAATCAGCTGATACAGGTAAATGCTGTTCTATCATTTGATGGTCGTAAGATGTGGATTTTTGCAGACTAAACTACTTGGGCCAATTTTTTTAAGTTATTACATCTATATGCAGATATGCATTGGATTTTTTGTGTGCATATCCATACAGCTATGTCTTCTATATTCAGATATGTATTGGTTTTTAGAATTTTTTTGGTTGCAAAAACAGTTTTTGATCTATTTAAAGACGCCATTGACCATCTGTCTGGCAACATTCAACATTATATAATACTGATTTTAGGAATATATCGTAAATTTACTTTCATTATTTATTTGCAAGGATGATCATGTAGAAATATAATGTACAGCATTAAAACCATTGGACGATTAAATAAAAATAGGTTTTATAATTTTTAAAAACATGTTTTTGTCTGCATTGCTTGTACATGTATATTAATGGTAAAGCTATATTTTAGTAAATGTTATTCTATTTTGAAGTAAACTATGATCATAATTAAACAGTTTCTAGTGTTTGTCACATCTATTTTATTTTCAATGTCAACAAAAGAATAATGCTTCAAACAATCCTTGTTTACATAACAAAGAGTTGTGAGCTCTGTATCTTGCTAATGAAACTTGATAAGTGGCATTCAAATTGTGGTTGCCATTTGAAATGCATTTACATGTATGAAGCATTTTAACCAACAAAAATGTAAAAATTAATTTTAAACACATACTATATAGCTCGGATTGTGACCATGTCCCTTTAAAGCATCCTTGTATCGTTTTCCCCAAAATCTACCGTATACTTTAATTAATACATGTACCAGTGTTAAATTTTAATAAATAAAAAATATTAAAAAAAAAAGCCCAGCCAAATTTTTAAGTAAAAAATCAACTACCTATGAGTCTAAAATCAAGTTATAATGTCACTTTCTTTAGATTTTGAGTGTATCCTCTATGATCAATAATGATCAGTTTTCATGGTTTAGAGATTGTCCTTGCATGTTGTCAATTAGCCATTTGATTTTGTGTTTTAAAAAAATGAACAAAAAACAAATCGTATTAAAATAACTGTAAGTTATAATAAGCAATCTTGACTTGATGAAAGATGATTTTAGTTTTGTTAGGTTTCTTTTAGATGTACTTAAAAAGTTGGGAGGAATGGTTAAACTATGTACTACAATGACGTCCAATGTGGAAGTGTTTGCATTGAGGAAAACATTGCAAATTTTATGACATGCCTCACAATATTTATCACCATAAGAGCAGTTTTGAATAGAGGCCTTGAAATGCACCTTTTATTGCAAGATTTAGTTTTTACTTTTCTTCCTCAAATTTAACCCAAAAGCCAACACTTCTTTAAATGAAAACCTGATATAGTGATATCCTTAAAAATATCCAGGTCTACATTTACTGAAATAGGATAATAAACATTTCAGTTTGCCGAATTTAATAAGATTTTATTTTGAATAAATTTGAGAAAAAAAATTTCCTTGGATAGGGGAACCTTGCCAAGCGTCGAGAACAAATGAAGTTTCTTCGGATGCCCGATCTGAACGAGATGCAGGAGTCGGGACAACCAGTGATGAACGGAGAGGGGGAACCAGACAACCCAGTGATGCCCAGCATCTCGCAGTCCATGCTGCACGACCTGGGGGTGGATCAAGACAGGGAGCCTGAGGACAGGTGAGTGGGGAAGTAAAACATGGTGTACGGGGGGGGGGGGGGGGGGGGGATGAATCAAGATGAGGAGCCAGAGGACAGGTGAGTGGGGGTGTAAAACATGGCATATGGGGGGGGGGAGGAGCCAGAGGACAGGTGAGTGGGGGTGTAAAACATGGCGTATGGGGGGGATGAATCAAGATGAGGAGCCAGAGGACAGGTGGGTGGGGTGTAAAAAAAAAAGAGAGGTGGGTGGGGGTAAACAAAAAGTCGGGGGGGTGGGGGGCAGTGGGAATGCAACAAGACAGAGAACCTGAGGACATGTGGGTAGGGGTGATCTATCAAGGCCAGGAGCCTAAGGTTGGTGGGGGTGACGAAAGTGATGATGAGGTGGATAAAGACAATGAGCCTTTGGACAGTTGGGTAGGGTTGATAAAAGTGTGGGGAAGGTGTGAATCAGACTCCATGTAGTCAGAATAGAGGGTAGGAGTAACAAAATGGGGAAAGGCCTACGGAGGTCAAAACTGAATGCCTGAGGAGAGATAAGAAGGGGTAACAAAAGTTTGGGGAGTGTGTGACAATCTGAGAAGAGGTTGGTGGAAGTGAAAAAAGTGGAAGGTGGATCAAGATGGGGAGTCTGAATATAGGTCAGTGGTGGCTCTTATAAAACAATTAGGGGTATGGGGATGGAAGAAGGAACCTTAAATGTTGACAGAAGTTAGCAGTATCTTTTGGAGTGCTGCTGGTAGGTAAGTCTGCATGCTTGCCAACATTGCATACCTCCAGTACTTGGCTCCATCCCTTAATGCCAATAGGTGATATCATTAAATTTTCGAGAAGTTGTCACTTAATTATGAGTGATAGTTGAATTTTTTATGTAGAAAAGTGTGCAATACATAGATAACTGTACATAATAATCCCTTTGTGAATCAGAGGTCTTGCAATCTAGGGTTGTTTAGTTTTAAAATATTATTATCAGAAACAGAAAAATCTTTGAACTCAGCTTGCCTCATATTTAGTTGGTTTGGGTGAAAGATTTCTGAGGGTAGTAAACTTTTCAGAATTGTCTCTTTTTGTTTCATTTTATCTTTCAAAAATCTGCTTCACTGGTATTGAATTACCTTATAAGAGTGAAAGATCTGAAATCTCTGCATAGAGTAATTGTAAAGGAAAAATAATGTTGAATTCTCTACATATATTTCCTTAAGCTTTAGTTGTGTTAAGTAACTTAGGTTCATATATGAGCCATAGATAGTTAACAGCTTCAAATCTTCTTTCCTGGAGATAAAGTGTCTTTAGATCCCAGGGCCTCCACCCACAAAGAACTGAAGATTACACAACATGCACTAAGCATATTTAAACTGCTGCATTGATTAGTCTAGCTGTCTTCTTACCCTACATTCTCACACACTCTCTCTCTCTCTCTCTCTTTCTCTCTCTCAATTAACCTATTTTCCACATGTAATTTTTTTAATATTCCGGACTTTTTGTGTGTCTTAGAAGGCGATTGTTATCGATTTCTGATATCTGATTATGTAAACAATTTAGCATAATAAGAAAGAACACTGGTGTTATCAGTTTTTTACCTTGAAATGTGCTGGTGGGGTCTACACTATCGGAATGATTGAATATTGAACCTTCTGTGCATACGTAGACATACTAGTGTTAGATAACAGAACATGCTTACAGTAGTACTTCCTTCTCTGGAGGTAGTTCACTTACACGCTTATGTGTAAAATCTTAGAAACGGTCGCTCGGGTAAACTTTTTGAAGGCTGAAACACAACAATGTTCTGGAGGTGCTGAGACAATCCATGAAATGGAAGAATGATTGGTGTACCGGAAATGGAGGAATTTCGTAAAATTGTGGACGAGATTTATCAAGAGCTGAGGGTCTTTGATGGAGAGGATACAAGGTTTTGTGTTATTATCAAGGGGAGAGTGGAAGGGAGGCTGGAAGGGGTCAGGTGTTCCTACTGGAAAAACTGTGGGGTTGTTTTAAATTTTGTTTAGAGTCTAAAGCATGATGCAAAATAGGGGAGGGGGTGTAAAGTACATGCACTGTAGGTCATCATGATATGATACGACTTCAAAAAAGGATAAAGAATTTATAAATTGTTTTATTATTATCATTATATTTAAAAAAAAAATGTTTAATGGTATAAGAAGGGGTTTTGAGTCCATAATTTTCAAGGTGCAAGGAGAAGCTAACAAAATTTCTTTAAAATAAGGCATTTTGTATATACCGGTATAATCAGAGTATTATTTAAATTTGGAATTATTTTGATTCTTGGAATTTAGGGCTTTTAAGAAAATTGCCCTTAGTTAGACTATGCATAAGGAAAAATTCATGTTAGTTGTCTATGTTAATTAAAACTAACACATCAAACAATACAAATTCATGTTACTTGTCTAAGTTAGTCTAACTAAGGGTAATTTTCTTAAAAGCCCTGAATTCCAAGAATCAAAATAATTCCAAATTCAAATAATACTCTGTTTATACATGAATAAGAATGTCAATGTCACCTATCCCAGAAAAGTATTTTTCTAATAGCATTGGTTGATTGAGTGTTAATGATGATCCAATTTTGTCTTATGTTGTACATGTGTTTGTTTTGACCTTCAACTCGCTCCTGCCGATGATAACTTCACTATACAGCTGACTGGCTGACATTGTTTGAAGGTTGGAGAATTCTGCTCTTGTTGTCACCTTCTTGCACAGAGAATGTCTCTGCATATTATCAGTTGACATTCCTACCAACTCCAAAGGAAGGCAACCTGAGATACTATCTAACAGTTACCTGTACATATTGTCATGAAAACATTTTTTCTCAAAGCTTGTTAAATTAGCCAAGTATTGGTATGGTTGACGTGTATTTAGTAAATATAATATGTTTGTATGAGTGCACTATATATAGACCTAGTTTAGGACATATATGTATTCAATATAAAATCAGGGTCATGTCAAGAAAATTTAGAACAGTTTTTAAAATTACATCATTAATGCATAATGTTCAAACATTTTAAAAATTTTATTTCAAATTGTATTAAGTGCTTTTAAAAATCATAAAATATATAATAATAAACAGCTATTCAAGAATTTTTAATGACACTAATATAAACCATAATCATGATCAGAAGTTTGACCAGACAACTTTTACAAAATTATCAATTGAGATATTAATAATCTTCTTTATTCATTTCAAGCATGTTTTTAAATACAGGTGTTACTTACATTGAGTAATTTTAATGCAGCCGATAGGCATGCTCATAATGAGTTTTCACCTCTCTAACAACCCGCGTGACAGATGACAATGTAATGGTAATTCTCTGTAACAGTCTGAGGAAGAGGATTAGGTCTTTGTAGAAAGAAAGAAAAGATGGGGCTTTGTGTTTGATAACCTTGTCCATGCTAAGTGAAAAATTACTTTCTTTTCATAATGTCTGCAGGTGCTCAGTGCATATATGTACATGTTCTTCTGGTGAACTTTCTAAGCATAGACATATAGAATCATGGCCGATTCTTTGTATCGTGTTGTTCAAATGTTGTTTGGGAAATATGTCAGGTACAGTTTTATCCTTTTAATGATATAGATCAATGGAATTTATGTTTTTAGATAGATTTAATATTAAGTCTTTGATTGTGCGAAAAAGCTATGTGTCGATCACTGATCGATAGAGTTATATTGGTTGGTCCTCCAATGTAATTAGCTTCTCAGATATTCTGGTACTGACCATAGACTGAGATATATGTGTAGGCCTTTTAGGTAAAACTGTATTTGTTTAATTTTCATTATTTGATCTCCTTTAATTTCTATGGAAGAAATACATACAAAAAAAAAGCTACATGTACCAGAAGGATACATATACAATTTATAGGTTATACAATTTGGCTATTATGGCTGGGGCAATTTACAGCTATCTTAGGAAGAGAAAGCTGATAAATCTAACACGGGTGTTATATTTTGTTTAATATGTGTACAGTGCTTTGTGTCATTTTGGTGCATTTACACAAATTAAGATGGCATCACTCATTTAGTTGTAATTTACAAGCAAATTATTGGTTCTTTCAATTCATGACTAGCTGGGTAAGGGGTTTGCAAGGGTCTTTAAAGTGTAGAGCTGTATAAAACTGTCTCTGCATGAATATAAAAAAAAACCCAATATGATGCTTTGATGGTTACCTTTGGTATCTTTAGAATTGAAGCTCAGACGTGGACTATTAAGCAATCTTTGGGGGAAAAATGACCTACAATACATGCTAATGTATATTTTCTTTGTGGTATATAATACTAGATCAATTTTTTTTCAAGCATTGCCAATTGATTGGCTTGTTGCTTGTGATTAATAATGGTTTTTGTGTTGTCAAGGACATTCTTAAAAATTATAAGCAATTTTGATCTGCGGTATTTTCACTTTCACCTCTAAATTAAAAGACTGCATCTTATCAAGGTAATAATTTAGGCCCTTTGGTCTTTTACTGATAAATACTTATCAATATTGTTTTTCTTTTGTAGTCCTGAGCAGCTATCAGAGCAGGAAATTGAAGTGAGTCTATAGAATTGCTTAGCGTGAATATATAAACAGAACTTAAAAAGCTGCAACTATATCAAGTTTAAATTTTAATTATATTTTTCTTTGATCCATCGTAAACAAAGACAGATTTAAGATCTGAATGCCTAGACTCAGCAATATTGTTATCTCAATAGTAAACAGCTATACTGGAGAAAAGATATAGTTTAATAATACGTTATCTGTGTTTGTAGAACAAGTTCACCAGCCTCTCTCTGGCATTTAAGACGGACAAGATAACCTTGGAGAAGCGGCTCGAGATCCAGGAGAGGTCGCGGGACATCGCGGAGGAGAATGTGGCCAAGGAAATCAAAGGACTGAGAGAGGCTCTGGAGGTCTGTCTGATCAGTGTGAGAACAAATGGGGAACTAACATCTGTAGTGTAGTCATGTAGCACATTAATCTTTCTCATCTCTATGTAGGGATATAAGTCCTCTATTAGCAAAGACATGTAGCAGTACCCTCCCCTGCATTTTTCATTCTGGACAATATGGAAATAACATGCAGGCTCTTTGGTTATCAACTTTTGATCTCAGTCCAACTATTATGTAAGAAAGCAGTACTGAGATCAAAATTGAGCATACATGACAGTGTATAAAGTTTATTGCCCCAGAGTGTGTAAATAGAAGCTTGTCCATAACCATCTTCTTCCTCTTTCATTGTGAACTATAGAGAACTAACATTTGTTCATGATTTATCTTCCTCAGTAAATATTGCAGTATATAGGAAAAGCATCTGGCCAAGTTTTCTAAACAAAATTGTTCAGATCCAGACTTAATTTATAGTAGTAACACTTACAAATTACACTTTTTTACAAAGTTCTTACTGGCAAAGAACTGTCCATTGTTTTTCAATTATGATTTTGAATAACTTAGTTTTCTGTCCCTTCTTGTGTAGTATGTTACCAAGAAAGCCAGACCTTTAATTAATAAGTCTAAGTTATTCAATATTATAAAATGTACACAAAGCATTTGAAACTAATGTGTTCATGAATGTATCAAATACTAGCCTGGATAATTTTTTTTTCTCATGGAGCTTCATATGCCCTGATTTGGGCAAAACATATTAGTTTTATATAGTTTTGGATATAAACTAAGCAGCAGCCATGCTGATATGTCTTATATTGTTGTGAGCAGCCATCCAGACTTGATGAATGTCTAAATCAAAGTTTAAGAGTTAAACTAAGTCTATATGTGCATGTTTCAGCAACTGAACCAGATCTGCGTGGACACACAGGTGCGAGAGCTGCTGTTGAAGATCCAGAGACACATCACAGTACTGGAACAGGCCAGTGCCAGGGTGTCCTCACGGGCCGAGGTGTTCGGGGCCGTCCAACAGGTGGGTGGGGGTGTGTTAATGGGAGTAATACTGTAGGAACAGAATTCTTTGTGGAGATGACATTTGGTTGACTTGTGATTTCAAATAGTTCTTAAAAAAACACACTCAGCATGAAGTAAGTAAAGAAAAAAAAAGAAAAAAAATTGCTTTAGAATGTTATAGGAATTACCAGGTATGAGAAATACAGGCACAAAGTGATGCTGAAGAAATCTTGATAGAAGTAATATATTACAGTAGCAGGCATATTTGCCCCTTGAAATCATTTATAAAATAAATGAACTGAAAGTTGTAATAATCAGCTTCTTCTGTAAGATTTACCTGTATGACAGATCAAGGCATTTTGTAGCAGCAGTTGCAATGGGGTTTTTTAAGTGCTACTAGAAACTGTATAATGGAAATAGATTTTGAGGGGAATCAAGTAGTGAATATGACTGTGTGTCTGTATATCTAGGAGAAGAGGATGAGTAAAGCGATAGAGATAATGTTGACCCATGTAGACAACCTGAGGATGTCCCACGACAGACAGACTGCAGAGCTCGAGGAGGCCAGGTAAATCAACTCTCAGGCTCCCAAAGCTAATGTTTACCAATAAACATTCTACATTGGTGTAATAATGCAAAATTAACTTCCTTGTTCAAGAGACATAATTCTAACTTAAACAAAAATATGATTTGCATTTGTTTACAATTAATGGAGGTGGAAATACATACTATTTAGATGTTAGACATTTTTTTTCATATTTAAAATGTTAACGGTGTTTCATGCAATCATTCACACTATGTTTATATTATCTACAGAATTTGATCAAAGGTATTTTGTAAAAGAGCTATAGTTTGAATGTCTGTGCAAATTCTGTTCAGAGTGAAGTGGAATTTGTTTTTATAGAAAATTGATTCAAGATAACAGACCATTTGGAGGAAGCTCTGAAATGGGTATGTTAAAGAGAAAATTATTTATTGTTAATTCATAAATTCCTTGTAAAAAGTTACCACTTTGTCACTCTGTTTCTTGTAAGAATCTAGCAATACTGTCAAAAATTTATTGATTATATGATTCATAAAATTAAAATTACCCATGAGAGTGGAAATAATGTCCAAGGCAATCAGCAATTTAGTCTAAATTTCAATTCTCCCAAAAGTAATACTGCAGTATCAGTTTTAATAATGTTATTCTGTACATTAAGTATTGTTAACATTTTTCTTCAACAGGAGAGTTTGTGGGACTTTCGAGACGATCAGCATCTGTGTGCCAAAGCAATGCCTTTCTACCAAAAGTAAACACAAAACAATCAAATTAGATCAAAACAATATAAATCTCTGGAAAAAATATGATAATTTTAATTTTGTCATCCATATAAACTTGATAACTTTTGTATGATTGATAAAGTTTTTAGCCGTACATGACAGAAATTTTATGAAACAAAAAAAGATGTATGTAAAGTTTAGTGTTATAATTGTTCACTGGGGTCTCTGTTATGCTCTGCATTTTCTCTTTGTGTTTTTAGCTTTTACTATTGTGAACAGTTGCTTATTGCTATACACTAAGTGTTTAGTTTGCATGTAGATTTTGTAAATTACTTTTATGTGATTTGTACTTGAGCAATACAAATTTGACTGATAGATTTTAGTTGATCATTTCTTAGATTTTAATGGGGACTTGTTATCCAATGGATGGATTTTTGATTTTTTTTGGGGGGGGAGGGGAGGAGGGGACATTGTATGGGGACTATGTTAGAATGATTTGTAGTGGATTTTAAATAGATCCCAAGGGAGTGCAATGCAAAAAAAATTGCAGAAACAACTTTTCACCAATTTTCATTGAAGCTTGTTGGTGATTGTTGTTCAATGCATAAATTGCAGCTTGAACTTTTTCAAACGTCTGTTTCTGATGACATATATCATAAATGATTATCTTCTTGCCAAGTTTGAATAATTATTAGGGGAGAAATTAAATTTTCCTTCTTTTACTTACAAAGCCAGCAGCTTATGCTTTTAAAACCGTTTATCAGCACTTGATTGTTACCATAGAACTGGGCTTATTCTTTAAGTTTACTGGATGATCCAGATATAAACAGTACATAAGCACTAAGAGTTGTGTGGGTTCTTGTCACAGGGCGCCCGGCGACGGGTCAGTGATGTGTCCTTGACCCGAAGTGGGCTTCCCCACTCTATGTCCATGGTAAGTGACCTTTGAACTTTTCTGAGTGATACCTCTTGAGATTTTGACCTTTGCACCCCAAGTTTGCATTGGAAAATGCCTTCAGATATATATCTAACCTACATCTAATTTTATGCATTTATGCCATATATATTTTCAATCTGTCCTTCATATTATAGCCTGATATTATAGAAATTATATCTTTATAGCTCTTATCATTCCTCAAATAACATGTTAAAAAAAATGTATAGTTTTAAAAATTTCAATTCATCTAACATTGCACACAGTCTTTGATAAAGCCTGGAATGTGCTGTATGAATGCATGCATTTATTCTCGCCTCAGGACAACATATCTGAATCCATGCATGTCACACCACCATTACGACGAGAACTGTCGGTAACAGAGGAGGTGAGAATAGAGAGGGGAGATAATGATGATGATAAACAAATCTAACTTCATGTAGCATACATAGGGGAAATAAATAATAACCAATGAATTAATATATCAGACTAGCATACAAAGGGGCCGGAGTTAATGATAACAAAGGACTAGCATGCTAAGTTACAGTATATACATTTATACAGTTGAACTTTGATATCTTGAACACGTTATCTCAAATACAATGGATATATCTCGAAGAGATTTGAAAGTCCCGACCACTTATTTTTTAAGTATTTTGCCCTTTATATCTCGAAATACTTGGATATCTCGGAAGTTTTTAAACAGTCCCATCTAGTTAGAGATAACGAAGTTTGACTGTGTATGCAATTATTTTGTGATCTACAGGTAGTTTCACAGTTTATTTAGTTTTCAATATTTGCATGTGTATTAGCATGAATCTTGTTGAATTATTTTCATTTGTAATGCCTTTTTAACGCATGCTATAAATATATTGTGCAAAACCAGTGCATATATTTAATAATTGCATGTTGAAAAAATATCTTGTGTCTTTCTTCTTCATGTTCAGTGTTTCTAAGTCTGTATACATACGTTCTGTGTGATGGGTAATATTGCAGTTGGGTACTGTTTGTTGTTTAGGACCCCCGCTCCAAGTTTCAGCAATTAGCCACCGCCGCGGCTCTCAAGAACACCACAACAGCGGCATTTAGGCGGGCCTCCCTCAACAAACAGACCAGCACCACTTCCCTGCTGGGTGGCAGCCTCCGAATGTCCCAGGACAGCAACCAGTCTGACACGTAAGGCAGCACTCATCCCACAGAAATGAAGCTTGAACAAGCTTTTTTCTATAGTTTTGCAGGGGTTTTTGGCAAAGTTGTTTTATATGACATTGCTGTTCTTTATACTTACCTACATCTTAGTGTCTCAAACAAGCCTAGAAGTTGCTCTGGTCTTTCTGAAAGGGATTTGCTGCAAGTTTTCTCCTATAAACAAAATAAAAGATAACCTATGGCCACTTTCAGGATAACTGGGGTGCTACTCTTTTGAAGGGCAATTTTATACAGTTGGCAAAGTTTTGGTTGGTAGATGATTGAATGATGTTTATGAAACAAGTGTCATTATGTAATATTTAACCAGATTGTGTCATTTTGCCCTACAAAAGAGCAGTATTGCTGTGATCTTGATGGGGTATATTTTCGTCTCATGACAAAGGGGTCCGTTCTCCGTATGACTAGTATTTATGCCAGGCATTGCTATGGAGATAGAATTAAGTTCTTGTTCGGACAACTTATAGTACATGTACTCGCATTTTTATGTATCTACATAAACTAGTATATGAAACATAGCACTAGTTTGGTTCATATTATGAATGTTTAAATGTTGTTTACATTGCTTTCTAGTAAGTCCACTGGTACAAACTCCAAACAACATTCAGTGGAAGAAGAGGCTTTCCAGAAAGGGTAGGTAGTAGGTACTATCAGATTTGATGCAAAGACATCAAGATGTGGAGAGTTACATGTAAATAAATTAACAATTAAAGCTTTCAACTGTTGAAGCATATGCGTAAACAAATCATTTGCAATTGGTATACCCCTCCAATGGTATGATGAATTAAACATGCACACATTTTGTATTATATAATAAAGGGAAATAACTCCTATATATACCAGATATAATTTGGTTAAACTGGCATCAACAATTATTCAAACTGTTAAGTTTAGATCATTGTTTCTGATTTATCTGACTTTGTGCTGATTGACCATCAAATATAATAGAATTGTCTCTATCTGTAGGTTTGAGCAGGGTTAAAGCATTATGACTTGTCTCTATCTGTAGGTTTGAGCAGGGTTACAAGGCCCAGATCACGGGACAGCTGAAGCAGCTGAGAGACCAGCAGAACACCATCACCGACACGCTGGAGGAGCTACGGGACAAGTGTGACGAGGAGGAGGAGAACAACGCACAGGAAGTGTCAGTGTCAAAGCATGATGGGAAAACTGTGCTGTCTTTATGTCAAAAAGTTCACACAATTACTATAAGATCTTCATCCTATCTGTACATCTTGTTATCATTTATGATTCATGATAATTTCCCATTATTTTATCATTATGTTTAGTAAAATACTGGCATGATCAACATTTGTTACTTTAGTTGTATGATTTTATAGTAATAGTATGTCGTGTTTATTTCCCATTTTTGTTTTCTCTCTAAATAATGATAAGAAATAAACCCCCCAAGACTTCACTCTCTTTAGTGTGTAAAGAAATGATAACCTTTTATGTATGTATTTAATATGTGCATGAAGCATTGTTTTCCATTGACAGGTCTCTGCGTGAGGCGGTGCTATCCAAGCTGTGGGAGCATGTGCCAGAGTGGGAGACGGCCAGTAACAAGCTCCGTCTGGCCACCGTCCTCTTCTTCCTGTTTATGGCGGCCCTTAGTATCATCCTGTCCTTCTTCCCTGTGAGCTACGCGGCCGTCCAGGTCTACCCAGAATATCAACACGTCACCACCCCGCCCGTCTGACCGGGGCTATTTATAGTAACCCATGTATACTGAATATAAATGTGTCGCCACTAATCCCGTCTGACCGGGGCTATTTATAGTAACAGCAATAATGGCCACCAGTTATAACAAGCAATAATGTATTTTTTACTCTTTTACTTTGTCAAATTATTTTTATTTTTCCCCCTATTATTCTAAGGAAGATAGTTGGATAATATCAAATGTAATGAGAAGATTTTTTTTTTTCAAAGCCAGATTGATTTATTTGCACTAAATTCTGAATATGGTTTAAAGTACTATTTACAATGGTAGAACCATCTTAACAAGACCTTGGACTTTCTGTAGGACATTACTATATATTTCTTGTGTCAAAACAAGTTAAAATGATGGTAGTTTCGACTGAAATATGCATAGATTGCCTAATGTGAGCTTAAAAGCCAGACAAATCTTGTTGATTTCAAAAAGCCATATCTGAGGTGCCAGCAATGAAATAGACAGGCCTACATGACATTGCTGTTTGAACCAACTATGCCTACCCAAGTCCAAACTCTTATTAAAATGGTTCCATGTGATCTGTTGTTTGACCCCAAATAGATGTACCGGTATATGTATATTTAGTGCAACCTCCCATTTCTCCTTTTTTCCAGTGCTGTTCTAGTGTTCTTAATTGGAATTTTAATTCTCGTTTTTACTGAATGAAGTGTTTTGCCTGAAGTCAGTGTGTATGCATAATATGTCAGTGCATTTACCAGCCATATGTAAAACATTAAACTGTCATTCTGGTGCTTCATAGTTTTACAAGCAGGAATCATATTTATAAAACTGGGTACATTTTTTCATTCCACTTTGAATCATTTTATTCAACAGATTGGAGTTTTCACCACCAAACCTGCTTTAAACATACATGTACCGGTACTCCCTTTAACTTGATGAGTACATGTATAATGTCATCATCATTCTTTATTAAGAGAAAATATCCATACATTGTTAACTTAATTGATTAATTTGTTCAGTTTAACAAATATACTGGATTTTGCAAAATACATCCATCATAGATGAATTCCAGGTGTTGTACAATTCCTTCATTTTATCAAATAATGATGCAATACATGTATGCTATATTTAAAGAAAGCATTGTTATTTTAAATTGCATATCTGTATTTTAACAATATTCATATAGGTTTATTTTTGGAATTGAACCATCTCATGACATGAGAGGAATTATTCTGTATATATATATATATATATCTACATTGTTCTTTTAACTGTATTCCAGCGTTCATGGCAGGTTGCTGTGATTTTTATGTATACCCTGTGTCCCTCATATGACTTAGTCCCACTGGCCTCGGGGCTGGCATTATTTTATAATGTATGTAATGGTCACCTGTTGGTTGTATATATAGAGTGTATTACCTGTGTTATTTGTTGTTTAAGGAAATCTGAGTTTCTGGCTGTGATTTTTTTTTGTTCATCCATCAAATTGTTAAATAAAATCGACCTTCAAAATGAAAATTGATCCCTGTTTAATGGGTTTTTTTTATCTATCAAGCTGTTACTCTTAAAATCAAGGATAAAACTATGGTTTTTTCCCTACATCTTTTCCTTTATTGATGTTCAAAGGAATAAGATATTCATCTGTTACATTTATCTTTTCTTCCTAGTACTTCCAGTTTAAATATTAGTATTTAGAAAAAGAAAGAAAACCTCCATACCATCCTCAGGCACTTGACTGTTCAGAACATTTATTTTATAGTTTTATAAGTACGGAATGGTAAATAATTTTAGTACTTTTAGGCTAAAGGAATTAATAAGAAACAATACCTTTTTGCTAATTAAGACTGATTTTTGATTTCTCATTGAGGAAAATTTTCATCCTACACCCCACAAATTTAATTTGTGCTTTCCTCTGTTGGTGAAAATATTAAGCGAGTAAGATAACTAGAATAGAGAAACAATCTTGCACACTCATCATGCTTGTTGGAACCACCAATTATATAAACACAAAGCGAAAAGTCATGTTTACCTTTCAAATGATTGAAAAATGATTGACATGCAAGCAAAGTTTTTTTTTCTGAATAACTGAAAAAACTACCGAATATTACTGATGTGTGTACATGTACATGTAGATAGATTATGTTGTCTTATGTTCTACACGTGACTGAATTTTACTCTAGTATCCATGTATAGCAAAATTATGTATTTTGGTAGTGATTTAAGGTCAGGTTTCTAAATGATAGGTCATACAGAACATAGTGAGACTATAATCAAAGTACTGAAAGGATTGTACAAACACTATATTGAGAGGCCCATGTGCGGTTTTGCTCACTGTTTAGCAATAGATACACGGATCAATGTTAAGTTGACAGTGAGTTGAACACGAATCAACTGTAAACCTATTATATAGTTGGTTTGTATGTAACATGTATTGATAGAGCTACAGTGTCTCCCTTGTGCAAATGATGGCTCAAATTAAATGAATTGACAATAGAAAACAATATTCAATAACTACTAGGAATGTTTCGCTGAAGGACACACTAACAAAGAACAAGATACAAGCTTGTAGCATCATGTGTTTTATTGTGGTCACTAGTTTCTCTTCATAAAAAACCGTCGACAAAGGAATATCTTTAAAAGAAACTCAATGTTTTTATAAAAATAACATTATTTCAATCTAACATATCAATAATTCCTTCTCATTATAAATCCTAAGTATAATGTATAAACCGAAGGCAACTCATTCAAACTCTAAAACAAATGAAAACAAAACATGATATGTTACGCATAAAATAAATCGTCTAATGAAACATAAAAAGAAATCATAATGTCAAAGAGACTTTCGGAGTCCCTCGGATCTTGTCCTTCAGTCGTTGATCATTCGCTGTTTTCCCATGTTCAATCCCGCCTGACTTGCGCCCTTGTTACTTCCGTATTGTAAGGAAATGACGTTTCTCCCCTCCCTGAGCTGATCTTCCGTAAACTCCCGACTCTGTTTCTCCGCCATCTTCGGTCCCAACACAGGTCCGGTGTAGTCCGGCCGAGTCTGCGCCTGGAATGGAATATTTTGATTGTTGTAAATTTACATGTATGATGTTTGCGCGGATGTAGAGTATTTGCCCCATAAATTATATAGTAAAGATATAAAACATAATTATTCCCCCTCCCGGAAAAAAATCTGAATGTGCGCATATGACGTCTTAGTGACGGTCTTACATGTACCAATGACGGAATTTACTCAGCTTTCAACCAGATACCATCACAGTGAAATCGGGATATTGCCAATAGGACCACAATAACGGCATTATTAGATCTATGAAGTCTATATGACATATTTGATCATATGATTAGAATACTTCATTAGAAACAAATCTTATTTGGGGAAAGCAATCAAATATTACACCTACGATATACTAGAACTTATAGTTTATCGCTACATCTATTTTTCAGGAATTGTATTGATGATGGGACTATTCGATAAAACACAAAAAATGAGTAAGTAGGAAAGCTTGTGTAACGGTTGAGCTATACAATCGAATTATTATAAGAAAAGTTTAGATCTCTTAGCTGATTCGCGTAGCTTTAAGGATTTTCTAGTTTTGTGCAGATATACTCGGTGTTTAATATGAACAAGTTGAAAATTTTCAGTTGGAAAGTTTTATTTTGCAAAACTCTCTCGATTCCTTTCCGTCATGAAATTATTATACTAACAGATGCCGTGAAAAAGGGATACAAGTCTGAACTTCATGTTCGACTACTAAGATCATCTTAAGGACACTTACGACTCGACCATGGGCATGGGTACAGAGCGAGATTAAGATAATCTGAAGGACGTCGGGTGTACTTACGACTCGTCCCAGGGCGTGGATACAGAGCGTGACCTGGGGGATGTTCTTCCTCTCCCAGAGGTCCACTGTCTGAAACACCTCGTTGACAGGGACGCCATACTTTTTAGCGGCTTCCTGGAAACGCTCAATGTTCTGCATGAGCGCAAACCCGCCTCCTTTCTTGTCGATCTTCTTGATGCATCCGGGCATCAATTTGTTCATCAAACTGAAAATGTCAGGAAAGAATACTATAATACCAACTTTATACCGGCATTTTAGAGAAAAAAGGGGAAGAGAGAGAGAGAGGGGGGGGGGGGTCGATATAAGGTGGATCGAGGCTTAACCTTACAGAAATACATACATGTAGGTACGGGGAGACTTGATCAGTAAAAGGCGTAAAGAGAGGTAGGTGGTGGGAAGAGAGGGGGAAAAGAATGGAGATAACTGACTAGTGAAAGGGGAATAGACTTGTACATGTATATAAAAATAGTTCAACAATAGCAGTTGATGGAAAATACAAACTAAGCAGGGTAACTCCTGCTGGCTTGTTCTGGTCACTTACTTGCATAGGATGATGCCGTCTCTCAGAACGTCCTCGTAAGGGGTTTTCCTGTCGACGGGTTCCCCCAGGTTGGCCTCTACCCAGTCAAGGGCCTGCGCCTCTAACTCCTTGTCTCTCTTAAAACAAACATGTGAAAAGTGTTTTAATTTCAGAAGAAAATTGAAGAGGGGTGTTCTCAAGTTGTAAGAACGTAAACGTATAAAGTATAGTTGATCACTTAAACACGCGAACTAAAGCTGATCATGATTTGTACAGTCAAATAATGCAATTTCCATTCGATCCTCTGTAGCTATCATGTCAGCGCTGTAATGATCGAAGTAATTTGGTGAATATAAACATTGCATTGTACACTCCATACTGTTACAGTACAACCCAGCTTTAAATTTACCTCTTTACTTTTACTACATTCCCAAAATTTATTTAATTTTGATAGTCAAATATCATCTTCAATTAATTTTCAGAAAAAGATATAATTAGCCATCTAAATCCCTCAATTTGTCAATTTAATTTCAGTATTTCCTCAATTTGATAAAAACAACTTTTGATGATTCATGGGCTGGTATTTGATAGGATAAACGGGTAATTAAATGCATTCTAATGTGATACACTGGCGGGTTATATGTTTAAGCCCATTGTTGAAAAAATGTGCAAAGATGTTTTTAATGGCCTCTCGGTTACTCGCTGTCACACACGCCCCGCTGAGTAAACAGTCAGAGCGGTTTAGAGTTTCGTTAAACTGCAACGTGAGCACTTTAAGGCTTGTACGTGTCTTCTACAAAACACGACCATATCGAATGAACTACCTCTAATCTCCCTTATGCATACTCTCTCTCTCTCTCTCTCTCTCTCTCTCTCTGTACTTTACTAGAGGTAACAGAATGCAGTCATTCTACGATATGGATCTGTTGTGGTGCCTTATTTTTCGGTGTTTCGTATGGGTTTGGCAGAGTTGTTTTCTTGCAATGATGATTATGTAAAGAGATTAATTTACACCAAACATCCTCATATTTTATATATTTTTCTTCCTTTTTGTCTTCCTTATCAATATATTTATCTCGCATTAATTTAATTTTGCTATTTAAAAATAACTCTCTCTCTCTCTCTCTCTCTCTCTCTCTCTCTCTCTCTCTCTCTCTCGGGATACCCGTCACTTCTTATGATCACAACTGGCCTGTCCACACACAGATACTACATACACTGTACATGTACAGGTTTCATTAATTTCTTCTACCAGCAGAAACAACCTTTATAATCCATTGGCCACCGACCCCTCTGTGCCTTATACCGTATGTAATGTCTTCACGCTGATCAATGAACGGTTGATGCCCCCTGATAATGTGCTTTCACAAAATATTTATCCAGCTGAATTCATGTTCCTGTATTGTTTTGACGAGATCAGATTAAAAAGATGGCAAATGCAATACACAACATGGCACCAATTTTACCATCTATACCACCGACCAGTCACCTGGCTACTCGAATGTCTACATCGTTTAATTGAATCTGCAATGCAATCCATGAATAACATATATATATATGATATGCATACGATATAGAGGGTGAAAATGAGTATAGGAGGGTATTCAATATGGCACCAGTATGGCTACTCCAATATTCATATTATACTGGAGATATTTTGCGTATTTTACATGCACTCTACGCCTTTTGGTGTGTATTTACCAGCTCATGTTATACAGTCAGAATCCTAATTGGAGATCAACCGAGAGATTGACCCCTCCCTCTCTCCCTTACATGGCTCTTGAAGTTAACACGGTATTTTTAGTAATTCTCGTGTATTAAGGGTCAGTCACTTTATCAGTAGAGTTATTTATATATACAGAGGAATTCTATTGTTTTTTCTCGTCACACTAATTTGAATACCGACTGCGTGGCCCTAGTCATATTTCTAGTCCTTTGCAAAAACACACAATTAAACACAATCCAGACATATTTTCGTCCTATGTAAGAAGATTACTCAAATAGTTCGCCTGTCGAAATAAGAGATTATTAAGTTAATCATGCAGACTTCCTAAGGGGGACTTTATAATACAATGCAAGCTGAAGTCACATGCATTGTAATGTAATTGTGAATATCCCTCACTGACCGCGGTCATCGCACTAGATGTAGTTCTTACCAAGGGCGAGGAGACGAGGCCGTCTATTTTGTTTGCGATAATCGGTTATCAGTTGGCTGTATCTGTTTACTTACTGCCATAGGGGTGGGGAATGCAACAAGTGTTTGGGAAAATAAGCTCTAAAATCCATACTAGACCTGGTGACGCTATAGAGAAAAAATCTTAAGGTGTAAAAAAAACCCATGTTTTATCCCTCAAAACCCCCACACCTCCCCCCACCCCCCACCCCAAAAAATAAACTATTACATGTATCGGGCAAAATGAATAAAAAAAACCTACTAAAACCAAAATATTATGTTTGGACATATTATCATAAATCTATGTATTAAAATAAATTTGGTTATTTTAAAATATTTAGGTTGATCGATTTGTCAGGCATTTTATGACATGACGGTCATAAGAGTTTATATTAATTAGATCGCTTATAGTTTGTCTTCTTTGTTCGATCGGTGGCTCTAGTTCTAATATGCGATCAGAAATTGCACAAGATCATTGTTTGCCTTCACTTATCGAATGATGAAGCTTTGGCGCGATCCTACAAATCATTATCCAAAATCCAGGGAAAGGGCATTGCAACAAGAGAGCGTCATATTGAAAAACATTTTCCATTCAAACACCCCCCTTCTCTCTTCTTTTTATCTTCTAGGAGCAGTGCATACTGCGCGGATTCTGTTTTCATCATGGATCAATCACAAAGGTATTATTTACCTACACACAGTAATTAACCCCGACCCATTACTCGGGGAGACGTAGAAACAACTGTAACTAGTTCTGGTGAGTATCATCAACAAACACTGGCCTGTTTGCCCGGCGCTGTAAACCTCGTGGTGGAGGCCGCGCGGTGTGTTTATTTTGCCCAGGACGCCTCGGCGGGGATCATTCATACCACCATGTTCTCGCATCAATCAAACCGGTGCCGTACACTTCAAGGTCATTCTTAACATTTTACAGGTTAAGACTAGTCTTTCAAGCGATAATCCAATTCAAAATGCAGATGAAAAAAGAAATATGCATCATACGAAAGTATATTTATAGATGGACATTTTGGGCGTTGCAAAGATTGCTCAATTCTTTGAACGGAATCGTTATCTTTCTTCTTAATCCAGTTAGTGGTGCAATCCGACCGATATGAATTGGAAAAAGACATCATTCTGTATGGATAAATCTCTCTCTCTCTCTCTCTCTCTCTCTCTCTCTCTCTCTCTCTCTCTCTCTCTCTCTCTCTCTCTCTCTTATATGGACAGAACGATGAGGAAAAATAATACTCATTTGAAATTAACTAAAACGAGTGGGTCGCCCATGAACATCTTAAATCGAACACATAAGATGTTAAACAATAACATTACATGCTTCCTGCTTTCTGTTAAGGATACAAGCCACGGACCTCCGGGAGCTTCCCCTTCAGACTCAACAATATGTGGTCAAAACGACAGTCGGAGACCACGTCAACGAGAGAGAGAGAGAGAGAGAAAGAGAGGGAGAGAGAGTGAGTATTCAACTGAATCCGAATCAGAAACCGCAAGAAGACCAGAATGAGAACGTGAGATCAAGAACTTCTTACTGATTTTCATTTTAGAAAGACCTTATAATTGTTATATTAGTATCCGGACGGCTATGAGGTGCGCGAAAAAACCGAACTAGGACATAAATCGAACACGTTTAAAGATAACCCTTTTGGGTTTTATTTGAATCATTGTGCAAACAGGATCGTGACAACAAATATTTCCACAGCTCACATTTTCTCTTCATACATGCACCATTTAATCCTCCCACTAATGAAAAAGGGTGTTGCCAATTTCTCCCCATTCTAATGATAAAAACATACTTCAGTTCTCACTCGCCATTTGTTGCAGGAGAGATCAGCTTTTGTAATCCTGCACTCGATGAATGGCTGCCAGATTCTTCATTTATTTTTAACTCGTTTAAAATAAAAATAACTCCCATCTCTTGAAAACCACATTTCACAAACTGTTAAGGAACATGTAAAACTTGGCGCGAGCGTGCATGCTGTTTGCCATTTACATATCCATGATTATGACTCAGTTGTAAAAGACAAAAAAGAAATTATTTTACAATGAAAGTTGAAAGTTACAGCCCAGATGCGTTCAGTTCACGCATTCTCTACACGTTTTGTTCCTGGCTTTATAGTCATTGAGCAAATTGCGAGTAATGAAAGTGTCCAGACAATTCTTATTTCTATACTTCTGGGGGAGAGAGAGAGAGAGATAGAGAGAGAGAGAGAGAGAGTTTAAATCTAAGAATCGTCATAATTATTGCAGAGAGAGAGAGGAGAGAGAGAGAGAGAGAGAGAGAGAGAGAGAGAGTTTAAATCTAAGAATCGTCATAATTATTGCAGAGAGAGAGAGAGAGAGAGAGAGAGAGAGAGAGAGAGAGAGAGATTAAATCTAAGAATCGTCATAAGTATTGCATTTACATCATCATCATTGCATGAAAAGCTCTCCGTCAAACCCTTTGGAAAAATAAGGCACCACAACAGATCCATATCGTAGAATGACTGCATTCTGTTACCTCTAGTAAAGTACAGAGAGAGAGAGAGAGAGAGAGAGAGAGAGAGAGAGAGAGAGAGTTTTTATTCATATACATGTAATGATGAGTCTTATATATAACTAATACATTTGAATTCCGACACAACAGTCGGCCAGATATGATCTATCATTTTGGAAAAGTTAATCTACATGAAGTTTTGCAATGATAAGCAGTTGCCCTTGACGTTGAAAAAATGCTGGTTTACGTACCCTAGGAACATATATATGTATTTATTATAATCTAAGATAACTTTTTGAAAGAAGAAGATTCTTTGAATCTTTCTCTCTTGAGAGCAAGATGCTTTAAAGAAATTTGGCAGATTTTTTTTTAAAAATTCTGGTTCATTTTGGCACCAAGTTTATCAGAACAAGACTTGTTGCTAGCGTTGTTCTAATAAGAACCTTCTTCACAAATTTCATTATTTTCTAATATACCTGTAATATAGCATGTCATTAACCTTTATACAATCTATTCACTCTCTAATACATAGCAGACTCCCTTTTTCTAAGGTTTGGTCTGGGTTTTTTTTAAATAGATTTAATCTATTGCATGATTGATATATTGACAGAAACGTCTGTTCATGCACATAGTTTTGTTGAATTTCACACTTCTTAATTGAAATCATAAAATAATTTTAAAAACTTAAGATTAAACAGTTAAAGCAGCATTGCATTAAAAATGTACTCACTTTTGCTGGCATTTTGATGGTATCCTTGCAAGTTGCTGATTGCGTCTACAAAACTAATATATTGCTTCTTGAGAGTTATTGAAGAGGATGAAACCAACTTTTCTATTAGGGGTGTCAAAGATTCACATGAACCAATTAAACTTTGTTGCACGGAAACGTATTCTATCTCTTTGCTTCAGCCTCTTGTCTCTTATCAATTTATATCATTGAGAACTTTATTTTTGGCAAAAGAATCCCAAAAGTTGTATATATATTAGCGGTATTATGACGTCAGAGAACCTACCCCACCTCCAGGAATGCAATGAAACATTCGAGCGCGTGCGATCGGCTTTTAGTTGTATCGCCTCGTATCTGAGTAAAACATCGTTACCGTGCATGCTGAGGCTGATAATGTTGAAATATTTTCTCCTGCATTGCTGACGATGTTCCCTCGAACTCTGAACGATACACACGTATGTGTTTTGACATTTGTTGCTTTGCGGGGGAGGCCTGTGTGATTACACAAATTAATTAATCAATTTCGTGTTTTTCTCTTCCTTAATGATGTTCCCCCACACTGCAAAACACATTCAAAGCATGCTTAACCAAATAAAAACTGTTAACTCTGCAAGTGACGTTACAGCAACATGTATATACTTATATCAGACCCCACTATATCTAGTCATTGTATGCGCGGATCTAGAGTGGGGTGGGAGGGGTCCAGACCGCCCCCCCCCCCCCCTGCAAAATTCAAATTTCTTTAAATTACATTATAAAATTACCAAAAATAAGCCTCGGACCCCCCTCCCCACGGCAAACTGAAATAACCGCCCCCCCCCCTTGGAAAATTTTTCTGGATCCGCTCATGTATGTATTGTATGCATGGATAACCACATGCTCATAACGTGGACTTCACACTGAATATACAGATGAAATTGGTAGTACATTTTACGTTAATTTAACGTAGACGACGTACAATTTTCACTTAAACCAATTGTAGGCATTGATCTATCATTATCATTGTGAATTGGTGAAGTTTTTAATAGAAAATGCACATTACTTAAGTTTTCAAAGATGTTTTGAGAGGGCTGGATGATTGTGGCCATTTGTAGACTTTATGATTTTCCTTAGGAAAAAGAGCTCCTAATAAACTTAGTAAAACATTCAATTTCAAATCTAAAAAATATGGATTTTTTCTTTACTTAATGCGCTGTAAATCAACTTTTATTCGCGGCGACATTATTTTGCGATTAACTTTTGATAAACTGGTTTGCGACGATTATTTTTTTTGCAATCAAGCCTTACCTAGGCACGTATTATTTTAAAAACTAAACGACAATGATTGGATCGCACAAACCACGCGAAAATTTCTCGCACGCGAATAAAAGTTGGTTTACAGCAAAAGTTTATAGATAAACAAATTATTTTCAAAAGTTTAATGTAGATCCGATGGATAATTTGTTCACTACCCAGCCTTCTTAATTAACTGTGATTACATTAAACATGATCATGCGCGGATCTAAAGGGGGCGGGGTCAGGGGGTGGTTCCGCCCCCCCCCCCCCTTGGAATTGAAAATTTATTAAATTTTCATAGTAAAATTATCGCAAATATCGGAAAATTTCTATGGATCCGCGCATGATGATACTGTAAGTCTTGTATATTGAAACAAATGCAAAATGTGCCAAGTTTGGTAAATTGGCTTAGTGGTTTTTGAGAGGAAGAGTTGTAGCAAACAGACGGACAGACAAACGACGAATGACAGATAATCGCTCACTTGAATCTTTGGTCTGTTATGTGAACTAGAAAGTTGCTTGATGTCAAAACTATCGAGGACATGCCATTTTTCTTTACTTTAAAACATGACTGAATTACATTACATAAATTTTTAATCGCGTGCCTGAAAATATCAAGAGGCTGGAGAGAGAATCGTGCTGTGCAACATTGTTTGATGCTAATCAGAGGTTTTTTAAAAATAATTACATGTAGCAAAATTAGTGGTCGTAACTATAACTTATCGATATTGTAAACAGCAAAATGAAGTCGTTGTAGATTAACGATTCATCACATCTAAATGAATGGCACAGAAGCAAAATCAACCATCGACAGGGAGGTCCGATCAAATAGAAATCTTCAAACGACGACATAAGCCATAATCCATAGCTCTCTATATATAGTCGTTAAAGCAAAGGGTGTAACTTGAAAACAAGAAGTCAATTTCATAAGATATCCTTTAGGTTTGTAACTTGCTAGTTTCCAATTGGATAACGCCATCAAGAAATCGACAATCATCAATCAGTCATTGATCTCTCGGTTGGCGAGTGTCCAATAGCTGATCAAACGGATTTACTAGTTAATTAAGTTAGTATCAAAGACATCCTTTTTGGTAAATCTCCAAATTCGTGTATATATAATCCTTCTTTTAAAGCGAACAACACAGTAAGTCACTCGTGTTAGTAGATCTTTATCCTGATGTTTACCAGACAATTACTTATTGCGTCTTTAATGAAATACTAGCGCTTCATCAGAAAAACAACTAATTGTAAGGTACATATTATATAATTAAACCCAATGGGTACATGTTCTCGGTCTGATAAATAACTATCTCAGTAAAGAAGATTTACGACTCATACGATATTCTCAAACATTTTTAAAAGACCCATATACATGCATTCATAGTAATAATCTCGGGTGGCTAATTATGATGCCTTGAGGCATGTTCACGTATAGGACAGTTCAATAGGACCAATGGCTGGTTTGATATGTTTATCTAACTGGATCGACAATGGTGCAAACTCTACTGTATAGTACAAAAGTAAAGATCGTATTTCATATTGAAAATAAGGATTGTGCACGGTCTTTGATGGAAGAAAAAGACGAGGACTCCGACGTAGTGTATAGAACTTATAGAGAAAACCATTCAGTTCATGTCTATGTTCACTGTCTGGCCAAAAAAAAAAAAGCGGAATTTCGGTCAATGGAAACCTTTCAAGGATGTACTGCATGTAATATATAATTATATAATCCGATTTGTCTCCGAGACCAAAATAACTTGCTCATTATTTATCAAGGATGTGATCATTTTGTGTCTCGACGGTATACAATTGACAATATAACCATTTCCCCGTCTAACCCATACGCTACGGTAATACAAGATTTCAGATTTTCCCTTCCGACTAGCTTCTCAGAAAACGCAAGTCTTTGGGCAGTACTTTCGGGTAAACGGACAAATGCTTTCTTTATTGCGCTGCGCTATTTACTGATAAATGCAGAGGGTTTCTTGTGGTTTAAAGAGGAAAATACATGCATTGGTATAATGCGGATACTCGCTTCTATTCTGGAGCAGATTATCAGATCCACAATGGCTCGAAAGCATGATCAACAGCGAAAACTGTTATTTGATATTTTAAAAGAGTTTGTTACAATAAAAAGTCTTTCAAATCGCTAATGCATAAAAAAAGTTTATTATATAAACCATGTAAACAATAATGTAAATTACTAAATAACAAAATGGTAAATGACGTAAATGACTGACGTCATCAATTGGTCCCTGTCACTGCCCTTCTTATTGCATGTAAAAAATAAATACATGTAGCACGATAAACAAACGGTATTTAAATGCATTATTTGGTTAAACTTTTACTTTTTGCGCTTGCGTGAGCAATTAAATCACCTTTATCAAATTTTTGCTGACACCATACTCAAAATAAGCCAAATATATTCAGCGGCTGTGCTGAGTTTAAAAAAATTGCTGAGTTGCAAATATATATCGTGCACAGGAAGTTTACAATTCTATTAGTCGACTATGTGCCGGGTGTTTCCTATGTTCATTCCGGATTGGTTAGCACCTTTGTTTGTTCCCATTTGTAGACCGATGATATTCTGTCCCGCTTTAAGTTGCTCTTCTGTGAATTCTCGCTTGTTAGCCTCTGCTTCTTTGGGTCCATATGCGCCCGTCTGTGGAGAAAAACCTGCCATTTAGTCTTCATAGCCATTTAACTTAAATTTAACAATGGCTGAGGAAAGTCAAGGTCGAATAAATTTTACTTAGATGGTACTATGCTCACAAGGTCGAATTACAAATCCGTTTTAGACATCATCATACGTTTTTCACAAAATTCATTGATTAAATATATTTTTTCCTACTGATCATAGTTGAAATTCATACGATTCTCCCTTACTTTTCAGTATTGGTCATGTTGATGGTAAATCTACCCTGAATTAACTTCATTGACATGACCTTGACCTGAACACTTGACCTTTACCTTTCTGGCCAGGGCACTGATTCCGATAACACACTGGTGGAGATTCTGGGCCTCGTACAAGTCCACTGTCTGGAACATCTCGTGGTCGGGGACTCCTAACTGCTTCATTTTGTCAATAGCCAATCCGATTAACTCCATCTGTTTGAATGACATCGTGGGGGGCGTGGCGTATTTCTTCTCTGGGATGGATCCTGGTTTCACGGCGTTTACTAATCTGTAACCACATTTCATGTAAAGATTACAACATATATAGGATTATCTACTGCGTAATCATTTAAATTCGTGTCAATTTTCAAGGATTGTAATTTTATAAGGGTTTAAGTTGTAATTTTGTGGATCTGCTAAAGTAAAGGAACGTAGAGTAAAGTAACGTAAAGAAAAGTAAAAAAGTAAATAAAGTATCCGTAAACAGTGAATCGATAGTAAAGATCGTGTTCCACATTTTATCGATGATGTTTATTCGTGGTTAAGGAGTACTAAGGAGATCCATAAAAAAAGGCCACCGCAAATTTTGACGATTCCAAGATCAAATCAAGCAGTAAAACTGTTTTTATCTTTCGACCGTTAAGCACAACTTAAATTCTCGATCTTTATATACGACTCCAGGTAATGTACTATTTACGTACTTGCAGAGCTTGACGCCATTCTTGAGTTGGTTCTGGAAGTTGTCCATGTCCCCGGATGTACTGAAGCCCTCCCCGATCTTCTGACTGATGAAGGACAGAGCTTTCTGGGCCTCGCCCTGGTCATATTTACCTCGGATCTAAAAAAAAAATCAACATAACACATAAAAAAGGGGGCTCGAATACATGGCCTCTTGCGTAGCGTGGTACGCTCAAGCCACTGAGCTGTTGAGACCCGATATTTTGACTGACAGTCGCAGGTGACAATAAAAAAAATTTAACAGTTATTCTTGTTACTCTTGTCAACAATTTTCCCTTCGATATTTTGCTTTAAGTCAAGATCTGAATCTGTTTTATACATTTTATATCAGGAGAGGGTAGCATATTCAATAAATGTGTGATAAACATATTCGCAAAGAACTATCTGATGTTCCTTGAAAATGGTTCAAGAACGATAACCGTGTCTGTCATGAGACAATCCGCCTCAGACTGGAGAATTTGGTATTTTATCAGAATCTTGACATTTGGTGCGATTTATTCGCAGTGATGCATGACTCATGTCTTCTTTCACATTAAAAAAGGGGAAACCCCTGAATAAAATGGCTTCCTTCTCAATGAAATACAATTATATAAAAACATTTTATTCCCATACTGAAACGAGACCTATTGACGCGGAAAATCTGACGGACTCCTTCCTGTGTTTTGAGAACGTACTTTAAAAGTCAATGGTATTAAAGCCTCATGTGTGCAGATCAATGGACGTGTGATAGGGAAATAGATCGCTATGAAATCCCCCTTGCTATGGGACGACTTTCCACCATTGTCCATAGACCAAATCCATTTATTCCACTCGAAATGACATGAATATTGCTATTCATTGACGTAAAAGAAAAGCATCTCCGATAGGTTTGCAATGAGAATTTTCTATCTCTCAATTAAAGGGACATGGTGACGCACAAACCCATGATTTAGCAAATATCGAATTTTTACACGATTTCCACATATTTTATTTATCATATGAAAATGTGAACTTTTGAAAATTTACGATGTTCAAAAGTAAAAAAATCAAATTAAAAAGAGAAAAATAGAATTACACGTTGGGCCAACACATAAATATTGAGTTTTCCTTCCGCTTCATAGCCACGCAAGCGCAAGGGAATGTAAATACTGCAGAGTGGCATACATCATGAACCAGAAGCCTCTCATTGAAACACGATGTCTTCAAGAACTAAATATTTATGAAGATGCATTTTCTATTAATGATATTTCTTACCACAGACATCGAATAGCTTGAAATTCAAATTCTTTTTTCAGTGTCAATCCCACTGTAACTATTTTTAGACAGAAATCGCAAACACGTGACACAATACCAATGTCCAAAACAACTCGGTTTGTTTACATGTGCATTTTCCGGATGAGTTTTAATGACTTGTAAATTGATAGGTGATAACTTATGATGCGTGAAACCTTTCGTTTGATGAAATTTTGAGTAGCTCTACTTATTTCTGTTGTCATAATCAAAAAGTAAAACATATATTTTTAGTCACCGTGTCTCTTTAAATAAAACCCTTTTACTTCTTCTACATAACTTGTAGACGCAATTTCTTTCGAATTTATTTATTACATTTTGCTGTATAGAAAAATATTAAGTAATGTCCCATATATAACGGTTTGCTATAATGAAATGTCTGTATAGTTTACGTCCTTAATAATATGCGGAACGCATCAATATTAAACTTTTTGACAATTTAATCGACTTGTATGAAAAGAAAGTCGGTTCTGAAGAATTCGTTTACCGCAAAATTCATTTCTTGTGAAATTATCCATTTAAACGTAATCAGTGAAAATAGGTTGATTGCATCTCTCTCTCTCTCTCTCTCTCTCTCTCTCTCTCTCTCTCTCTCTCTCTCTCTCTCTCTCTCTCTCTCCACACGCCTGTCCTCGCGTATCTCTCACATTATCATGGTAGCACATCTTGTTTATTTCGATTTTCGCTAAGTCTACCATAATTTATTCGTTCGTTGCCCCTAGGCATATAAATGTGCTGGGACAAACACACACTTCTGTATTGGCTGATCAATTCAACTATGTGACACATCGAGCAAGCTATATGTAACACTGTTACAGCACACCTACAGATCGTATATAAAAATGCACGTTTTTATTAATATAATTTATGCAATATACAAGTTCTATGCTTAGCAAACATCATTTATTGATTCTATCTGCTGTTTGTGCAACTAGACAAATCTCGCAACAAAGGGGCTTTTTTCTGACATATTGTATTAAATACATCCTGCGTTGTACAAATAGGTGCTATTTATGCAGGTTTAATTATGCTGCATTTGTCATAAAAAATGTCACAAGGACATAATTAACACGTGCAATGAGTGGAGATTACACCCAATGTTATGTCTTTATATGCTACGAAATGCAACATTTGATGTGGCTGAAGATAAGAGAAACAATTGAAGCATTCATCAATGCGGACATATCTGGGGAGAGGTTTCCTTCCTTCATCCGCTCTCATTACAATACTTAGTCTACTCTAGTTCTAGATCAGCCGTGTCCTGATGTCTGCTTTATACATGTTAATTAAAACCTAAGGTCGGAGGTCGTGCAAATATTGACCAGTCCAATACTAATAACCGTAGCGTGTGGAGTAGCGACATGTATTTCAACGACAATTAGCGGGGTGGGTAGAGGGGTGGAGTTGTCGGGCTGTATGCTGAAGATCCCTCTTTACCAGTCAGTTTGCAAGGTGTCAAACAAGTCTAAAAAGAATCCATCTTAACCCCCGCCCTTCCCCCGTTTTCTTTTTTACAACATAGACGTTTAACACCTTGATGACAAAATCTTGACAAAATTGTCTTTAAACAGGAGTTATTTTAAAAATGAAACAATGAATATTGCAATACAATCCGTAATGAGACACCTTTATATATAGCTCCGCACCCTCTCTAATCAGCACCCACCCACTTTAGATCCACGCCCTTATAGATGTATCAACGCGCCTGCGTGCTTGGAGACAGCAGCACTTCGTAGCGCTAGCCTGTCGCTCTTAATGTAAACATTCTTGAGATATTTTATCCGACCTCATTAAACAAATAGCTCCTTGTCTCGGCGGCTCGGGTAAAGACCTGTTAAATTTAGCAGACTCGATAAAATATTGCGCTTTCCATCCCAGCGCCGAAACCTGTTTTTACGGCCGCATGAAAGTGGAGGAAATTTATATTTTGGGAGGGGCAACAAGTGGCAGCAATTCCGCACACTTGTAAAGAACATGCACGCAATTAATTTCCGTGTTAAACAAACATCATAGTAAATTTTATCGGATATATTTCATATCTGTAGATTTTAAATGTTGATTTCTTTGATTCATTGTATCAACATCCTGTCTCGAATCCCCCCCCCTCATTTTGCTGTCTTATTTCACTTTTCCCGCGCAACATTCAAGGTTGACATGATGTATTACGAATTCTAGTTCGTAACCGTAAATTAACATTTCTTATTGTCCCAAAATGTGGCAATTTTCCACGCGGGATCTTAGCTAGCTTGTCACATGGTAGTGTATAATTAACATTCACCTCTTTATGAAATTATTTCCTGTTGAATACATGATTCACATAGCTTACTTTGATAAATTTATGTCGACCAGTTTAGAATGGGTGTGTTGTATAATCAGAAAGGAAATACCACACATTATAACTTTTATTTTTTTCCTTGTTTAATAGTATTTACGAGAGCTTTCTCCAAAGAGTTAGTTGTTTGACACATAACATGGTATGATAGAGCTCATTTCTGTGTGCTAGTTGGGGGGGGGGGGTTACACATCCTTTCGCCCCCCTTATCTTTGAAGACTTGGCAGAAATTCGTGTGGTTCTGGAGCTAATCACTATTCATCACTCATCGCTATCTCAAGAGTCACAATGTTATCACTTAATTGGTCCTCCCTGTGTACCCCCTGTCTCACTATTTTACCCCGCTGTGACCCCTTGACAGGAAGACTATGCACTTATCTTAAACCCAAGTCTTTTTTTCCGGTGCTGCCCCAAAAGGCGATGAAAAAGTGCTTGTCAATCCTTAAACAGAAATGCTGAGAATTTCAATCTGCGAGGAATTTTAATCAAATGTCTCGTTGTTGAATAAATGCCCATGTTGAGGCGAGGTAGCGGCCAGTGAATAAACAGGGTGCTTTCCTTAATTGAAAATTAGTTTAAAGTGCACATAACGGGTCTCTTTTTCATAAAGGGCTTTGTCGAGAAATCTAATTAAAACGAGGCAGTGTGTACATAAGGAAGGTAAAATATCATTTGCATCAGCTGCACGTTGCATATGGAGTTTACGTTAAATTCAGTTGATTTATTTCCCGTCGCGGATTACTCACACGATTCCAAAAAAAAATTCAGAGTTGCAAAAAAAAAAAAAAAACAACCCACAAAACTCAGTAAATTAAAGATAATATAAAATCGACCCAACATATCTAATATATATTACGTAAATCCTTATCAACATTCACTGGTACAAATCAGTAAATCCCACCAAATGAGAATAGGTATCAACAGAATCTTAGATCCGCGCCTCCATCAATTGATGACACAACACATCATCCACGTGTATCTCGCACTAATTACACATCGACACATCATCAGGTCCCCTGACCCCGCCGGTCAATATAGGTCTGCCTTACCTTTCCTTGGGCCTCAGCCGCTAGACCAGATTTCGTTGCTCTGTATGCCATGATTTGTGAGATGAATTTTTCTCTGGACCGACGCTGGTTTAAATATCAGACTGGGGATAAGAGTCGCCCGGTGCTCTAAAGTGTAGAAAGTAAACAATTTGTCGAGGCCAACTTGGAATGATTCACATGATCAGGTGACAGCTAAATCTGATCGCGGATTGGCTGGTTTTAATTAGTAGGCGGGGCATGTTCTATTGAATTCATTAACTCCCATAATGTAGAATATAATGGGACTATTTTTCAAAACATGCGTCAAACACAAAAACCCTTTGATGGAAAGTGAATATTTTAAAGTGCACATATCCTTATATGGTAGTGTTAATTCGTAGGAGTTAAAATTTAAAGGTGTGCGTTCATAATGGGGAAAAAATACCGCCCCATAGACTCATTGATGAATTATGCGACTTATAAAAACAGTGATTGTCTACAGGTAAAAAAAAAATCTGCATTATACAGCCCACAGGACTTTATTGTTTAAAGACCAGTGACGTGCGGTTTGATTCTTTTGGTACGGTATGCAATTCAGTATGCGCTGATATAGTAAACACACGCCATACATATTGCAATTAATAAGTTTGGCTCGTGGGTGCATAGATCTTTTAAGTACTTCGGACTAAGCCACCCATATCTTTTGACAACTTTTTAAATATACGAATATAAATTACTTTTTACAGCTCACGGGAAAATAATGCAGCCACGTGGGAAAGAATACTTTTGACGACGTACATGTAATCATAAAAACATTATAAATTGTCGTTCAAATATTAAAATTTTTTTTGAGAGAGGACATTTAATACTTCAAATATTAGCGTTCTATGGGATTAAATGGATTGCATGACATGGGTAAAGCTATAAACTGTACACTGAATGAACGTAACTCGTATAACATAACTTCTTTAATCGACTTAGTTATTAACATAACGAAGATTTAGCCTAATTATTATTATAGGTAAGAATTAAAATAACGAAGTAAGTTGACTTCAGCGTAGTCGTCATTTAATATCCATGCATATTCTTAGGATGTAATTAATCAAGTTTTTGAACACATTGGGACCGGCAGAGAGAGAGAGAGAGAGAGAGAGAGAGAGAGATAACTCGTGTAAGAGTAACTAAAGGAATCCTAGCCCTGCCAAATGTTACAAATGGACCCCTGACAGGCAATTTAATGAAGATTCAGTTAAGGTAATTTTAAAAGATTGACCTTTTTTTTTTACTTGAGCTACATTGCATGGTTTGATTTTTGGAAAAAAAAATGTTCTGTGTGGAAGAAATTCAAGTCGATTAGGAACCTTTCCAAACACCGACAAAAGTAAAATAAAAATCTTTAGAGTTTTTTTTTATTTATTAGAGTCCATTAATTTGAAATTATAATTCATTTATTTATTTTTTCATAAATATACATGTACATGTTTTTTTTTAATTTAATGCGGAAAATTATACTAGACGAAGTTGACAGGAATGTTTTTATGAGTTAAAAGTATTAAAGCAATTCAGTTTATGCAATTTTTATGTTAAAAAAAATAATGTGATATATTTATTCCACTTGAGATTGAGGGATAGTTTTAAATTTTACACCTTGTTATTTAAATTAAGTTTCTTGCTTTTTATTCATACGAAACTGTCAAGATTTTGCGTTTTATTTTCTTGTTTTGTTGTTGTAGGTATAGGTGCAGCTCTTTTACCTGTTCACCCGGTTTTGAAACACACCTGGTGTAAATTCTCACGTGGTCAATTGCAAAAAGTCAATATATTCCAAGTTAATTTCGAGTTGGCGTTTATTTTCTTGAATTAAAATGTACTATTTCCGGAGTCTGCTGTTTTTTCACCATGAAAATCTCTGCCGTTAAAGCATTATTCTAAGCATTATAGTGTAAATTTAACCATTTCTGGTTTACTAGTATCCTATTTATACAACTATACATGTACGCGTAATGGTTTAAAAGTTATTCAATATCTGTGTACATGTTTATAATGTGTTCATATTGTTCATATTGTTCTTACTGCGAGAATAAAGATAAGGAAATCCAGTTTTATGTTAATTTACCATTGTATTTGAATTTGCTGAAATTCTATGTTCTGTACATAGTGAATAAAACCCCTCCCCATTTTCCAGCTTCAGGCGTCATTACATGTACATGTACACATCGCATTTGCTATTTTAAGGTAAATTTCTGCCCGCATACATTTTAATTTTTTGTATGTATTTTAAGTCTTTCTCTTTCTTTTCTCGACTCAAAACTTCAGACGTACTGTAAAATTAAGAAACACTTTTATTATGTCTATGGGGATATACATACGTTTTAGTCACGTGATCAAATCCCACACAGACCCCGGTTTTTCTTAGCCTCTTGACCATGCAAAATAGCAACGAACAAATTTTTATTCCCGTCAACTTTGACTTTATGGCATGCCTCTTTTATATATCTTCTTTTCACTCATTGTGTTATTTCTTCCTTTTTGGCCGTTTTTCTTCCTTCCTTTTAAAATCTGTTTTGTTTTGTTTCTTTCTATCTTCCGTGTCTTTCATACTATTTATCACTGTTTAATTTGTTCTCCTTGCAGGATTTCTTCTTTTCTTTATTATTCACCCTTTGTTTTCATTATTAGACGTTCTTCCTCTTTATTTCGTTAATGTTTCATTCTCTCACTTTGTATTTTGTGTTCCATAACATATCAAATTATCTTTCATCCCCGCCCATCATGCATGAAAAGTTACAGGCATGTAGCATCGTTTATGAAAGGGGGTGGGTAACATACGCACCCAAAAACACAACAAATAAAAAAAAAGGAAAAGTAAAAACTTCCTTTTAATTAATTTTCCAAATCCTAAACAAGGGCGGGGTGGGGGTTTGGGAGGGAGTGGAGGCAGTATCACTGTGTATCATAAAATAAAACTCCATTTATTAACTTTCAATACGATTTTTAAGTGTCCGAAAAAAGTGAAGAGGCCAGTTCGTTGAACATTTAATTCAAACAAGTCCATATAAGGACTTTGTAGCTACATGTAGATATCTAGGTATGTAGATAATTATGCACTGAGCGCGTTTAATAATTTTATCAAAGTGTTCGATTTTTAAAACAAGTGTGTTTAATAGATTAAAAGTTATAACCACGTGCTTAACTATACAATTGCAAAAACCAGATACTCGCTGTTCATAAGAGGAAAATGCTTTATATTGTGTATGACAACATTTGGCATTTGTTTGTAGACACTAAGTTGGATTGTGTTAATTAAGGAAATTACAGTACGTCGTTTTTCCACAATACATGTAGCCACGTGTAGCTAACGCGGGTTATGTATTTTTTCTGCAATGTCGCTACCTTCATATCCCGAATGAATCACCAAAGAAAGCATTTTATTGTTTAAATATATGATACAATATCACATTATACAATATCATAATACATTTTCATGTGATATAATAATATATTATATAAACCAATATCATATTATACAATATCGTATCATATGATACAATATGTTGCAATTTCATATGAAACAATAGCATGTGATAAAATAGTATATAATACAATATCATATTATACAATATTGTATGATAATATACAATACTATACATAACAATATCGTGATACAATATCATATCATAAAGTACAATAAAATTGATACAATATCATTTTGTATCATATAACTTTTTACAATATAATATATGATATAATATTGTATCATATAAAACAATAGTGTATCATATAATTAGTCAGCCCGCGGGCTGACTATATTAAGTTAGGATGAAACTTCAATTGCGCTTGCGTAAATTGGAATTCTGGGAAAAAATTCGAAGACGTTATGAAACCGGTCAGTTTCTAGGTCAAACTGCGCATCAATGTATTCGAGGTGTCAATGGGAATCGTCTGCAGCCGGAGTCCGCGTATATCTTCCTAACTCTCTTAGTGAGATTAAAAAGTTAATATATTGGAAGTAGTTTGCCACCAGACCATGAAAATCAGATAGCTATGTCTACAAGTTACAACTTTAAATATTAGGTAGATGTGCAGTCCTACATTGCATGTACACCGCTGCACGCTTATCTCCTCACCTACCTACATGTACAGCCATAAAAATAAGGCTGCAAACTAAATGTGCACCCGCATATTAATATTGTTCTGGAAACTATATATCTAGTATTTTAATAGATTGTGTATTCACTTTTGTCCTAAAATTAAAATTCCGCTGGCTGACTTTCTTAGCTTTTTAAAAAGCTAACCTTGTACAATACTTTATCATAGGAATCATATTATATCATTGAACAACAAACACATCTATCAAGCAGGTTTGAGTGAGGTAGGAGATCTTTTTTAGCATCCTTGATAATGGAGATCAGGCTCTGCATCTGAAGCTACCTCTGCGGTTCATTAATATTATAGTTAAATCAACTATGCAAGCTATTATCTATAAAATATGTGACCTGTTTCAAATAACCAAATCTCATCCAGCATCCAAAACCTATGGCTCAGATTCAGCATTCAAGCCTGCCAGTTGCATCAGTATCATAAGACGCATCATCCATGCAAGTTTGAAGTTAGGACCAGTAATAACTAAGATATAATCATCAGAGGGCACCTGCTCCAAAAACACCAGCTCTTTAAACCTTAACCTCCCTCCAGCATCCGAAACCTATGGGTCAAATTCAGCATTCATGCCTGTCAGGTGCATCAGTATCATAAGACGCACCATCCATGCAAGTTTAGTAAAGTTAGGACCAGTGATCTAAGATATATTTTTTAGCATCCTTGATAATGGAGATCAGGCTCTGCATTTGAAGCTACCTCTGCGATTCCTTTATATTATAGTTAAATCAACTATGCAACTTTGAAATAGTACTAATATTTATTAAACATGTAACCTGTTCCAAAAAACTTAAAGGCCGAACATTAATTTTTTACCGGGTGGTAAATCTCAGGTGAGGGCGGGGCTTAATTTCTAGAGGTGTGAAAGCCTCCGGGGCTTGCAGTCTACCTGCAGTCGTGAACGCTGCTAATCACTATACACAGGAAGCAAATTAATACACAGGAAATAAATAATTAGTCAGAATTGGTCTTAGTTTGAATATCTTATTGTTCTAATGACCACACGAAGCGATTTTATACCGAAATAATTGTGACGTCCGAATTTTCTCTAAGCACACATGTGTAAAGCACAATTGAAAAAATGCAGTAAATTATTTCTGCTTTAAGAACATAACCCAGTACATTGTTTTTAGCACTTGACATTGTTTAAGAAGTTAATATTAACAAATAGAATTGAATAAGAAAATCATACGATCAGTAAGCATGTGGAATGTAAAGGCAGCCATTATACGATTATACGGTAACAATTATTGGAGTTGGAGTTTGTTTTCCATGGAGTGACGTTTTCATGCACTAAGTTCCAATTTAGTGTATTAACCGTAAATAAAGCTTTAGTAGCTCATAAGTTTGTTTATGTAATGGTGGTGTTATTGTAGTGAGATAAATACAACAACTCCAACGTAGGGTTCTTGAATCTATTACTTTATATATTTAAAGCTCTGAAATAGTTAACAATACATATATCACAATAAGTAATTGATCAATATCACATCATCATAAAAATAAAATAGATCACACATAATATATCATTGCATTGTATAATATTCAAAACATCCATTTCATGATTTTGCCAAGCACAGTTTACAATCAAGAGTTATTCCCCTTAACACAGTGCTAACTTTTATCTAAAGAGTTCAATAATATTTATCCTGGGTAATTAATAATTTAAATAGTTATCAATGTTTTAATAAATAAAACATATTAAACTTAATTTAGGCAATAAGTATAAAATCTGATATTTATATAATTATACATATATATGCATACCTATGTGTGGCACAAAGCTTTGATCTGAATCTTTATGTTCCTTATATATTCACCAGGGATGTTATCTATATGTATACAATAATACTCTTAAAACTACATTTAGTTGATCTGGCTTAAAACAGGTAAAATAACTGTTATGAGTATTACTCAAACACTAAGTTTTCACTCTTGATAATTTACATTTAAATAGATATACATTTCACTGTATGATTTACTTATTAGTAAATATAATATGCTTCATTAATAAGCAGTAATATAGACAGCATAACATATAAAACAATTACTTACAGTCTATAGATTTCTTCTTTGTCTTATAAACACATCTGGTCAGTAAGGTGATCAGATCAAAAAGGACAAAGCAAAGAGAGGGAATTTAAAGAACCAATGAAATTGAGAATTCAAAAATAGAATTGACCATGTGATATATAATTAACTAAAACAGGTTTAACACTGACCATAATGACCATTGTGATGTCATATTATATAAATAACTATGTAGCTATTTACATACTGTTAGGTTGTACATAAAATTGTTTATATTGACAACTTTTATATTAAATACCATAAACTTATAATTATATAGGACTATTAATTAATAATTTCATGATAATGAAATTATGACTTAATTACTATAAAATATCACCCTATCACATTTACATGTTTTGGAGCAGCTCATGCATCTTCGTGGAATTTATTATATAATTAGGTCACATACATTCAACATGATTCAAATTATAAATTGCGCATTTTCAGTTACTGAATAATTATTTTTCATAAACAATTTTAATACCGGTAATGTTAAAAATTTAATTTTTAATTCCACCTTTTAATACGGGACGGAATATATCAAAGATAACGTTGTTAATTGCTAGTAAACAGAAATCCGCCGACCTGGCCAGATTACGCTCGGACGATCACGTCAATCAAACTGGGTGCTATTGTTTCAAACTTGATAGACAAGCGGCATCATTTTGAAGTTTGTACAGGTAAAAAAGGGGGCGTTTGTAAAATGTTCGGCCTTTAACCTCCTCCAGCATCCGAAACCTATGGCTCAGATTCAGCATTCAAGCCTGTCAGGTGCATCAGTATTATAAGACGCACCATCCATACAAGTTTGGTGAAGTTAAGACCAGTAATAACTAAGATATAATCATCAAAGGGCACCTGCTCCAAAAACTATAACCAGCTCTAAAAACCTTAACCTCATCCAGCATCCTAAACCTATGGCTCAGATTCAGCATTCAAGCCTGCAAGGTGCATCAGTGTCATAAGACGCACTATCCATGCAAGTTTAGTGAAGTTAGGACCAGTAATAACTAAGATATAATCATCAAAGGGCACCTGCTCCAAAAACTTTAACCAGCTCTAAAAACCTTAACCTCATCCAGCATCCGAAACCTATGGCTCAGATTCAGCATTCAAGCCTGTCAGGTGCATCAGTATCATAAGACACACCATCTATGCAAGTTTGGTGAAGTTAGGACCAGTAGTAACTTAGAAATGGCTATTAAAGGGCACCTGCAACAAAAACTTTAACCTGCTCCAAAAACCTTAACCTCCTCCAGCATCTGAAATTCATGTTCCAGATTCAGCATCCAAGTCTCTCAAGTCCATTAGTAGGTCCAGATGCATCATTCATGCAAGTTTGGTGAAGATAGGACTAGTAATAAGTTAGATACAGGACCTGCAACAAAAACTTTAACCAGGTCAGGACGCCGACGCTGACGCCGACGCCGAGGGTATAGCATAAGCTCCCCCCGACTTCGTCTCGGTGAGCTAAAAACACATTTGATAATGAGTACTACTTTCACTATTTTGGGGTTTCGTGTTTGATAGACATACATGTAGTAACATCCATTTCTTTGCAACCAAACAGCCAATCTATGAGCAATATGAATATCATTGTATGGAAAAAAAAGGTATTAAATAATGGTAATGAATTCACTCAGGTACATGTATGACAATTTAATGAGCTATATTTACATCCAGCAAGCATGATCCCTCTATTTCTTACGGAAATTGATTGCAATTCATAGCTTTGTAGAATTTTTAATTTTAATTTTAAACATATTTTATTGAGTAATCAAATGGATTAGGCAACAGGCAAAGCCTAGCTTTGTAGAAACTGACAGGACTGAAGTCTACACGCCCCCGATTGGTCGAAACCTTCATCAACCTAACAAAAATCACTCACTGCACGAAATAATCACAATGTCAGACTCAAATCCCCATTCAGACGACTTGGCTATTTCTTTTATATAACTGATGTTCATTAACAATAATTTAATGAATTTTATTTACTTTTTACGATCAATTCATTAATTTGTTAAAAGAAAGATGTAAATATAAACAATCAGA
Organism: Magallana ariakensis; assembly: GCA_020458035.1. Taxonomy (NCBI): domain Eukaryota; kingdom Metazoa; phylum Mollusca; class Bivalvia; order Ostreida; family Ostreidae; genus Magallana; species Magallana ariakensis. The sequence continues at coordinate 19,775,893 of CM035812.1, read as the reverse complement.
TGCTTTAATTCTTTGATGATTCATGCGGGTTATGAAGGTATCGATCATATTGTTTAAATATATAGTAAACATTTTGCACACCATGTATTTGTAACATCATTAAATTTTATTACTTTATTGATTATAAACACTTGTGGTGATGACAGTTGCTCAAGTAAATAAAGAACTATAACTCTATCGGTGATGAACATTCAAGGAGAGCCCTAGGTTTAATTTTTTCTTCCAAAAAAATCTAAAATTACTAAAATTCATTACTAAAATTGTTACATACTGTATGTTGAATAAAGTAGATGCATGGTATGAATGTCATGCTCTTGCAAAAACAGACTGTATTAAGGTGGTATGGAACACCTGTCGACATTTATGTTGATAAAAGTACAAAATACCTTCACCTTTTTAGAATTTTAAAATGTTACAATATTTAACAAAAAGAAAATATATTAAAAAAAATTTGGAAACTTAAAAATTATAAACTCCCCAGCAGGATTTCATGACTTTTACAGGTCTAACCCATAGCGCTACTCTTGTTAGGTAAGAAGTTTGGGAAAGAAAAAAAATATAAAATTATACTTGATTTTATTGTTTATTTCGATAGGAATTACGTCCCAATATGTAGGTGCCCCATACCACTTTAAAGCAAAAGTCAGACCCTGTACTATATAAAAGCCAATGTCATATCGTATTGTGCATGAATGTATGTTGTAATTACGTGACCCTATGTACAGGTATAACGAACACACATTGCTGTTTTGAGCATCATCCGAAAGCCGTGTGTCAAAGTCTCATCAAGTGTTGCAGTGCAATTTCTAGTAAATATTGTTCGATGATCTTCACATTCAAAACCCTTTGTGGGCATAATGAAGAGTTCTGGACATGACACAAAACAACATTTAAACAGCAATGAATCACCAAACAGTGGTTTATAGTAATCAACATTACTTTGTAAATAAATGAAAACTAGTATATTCGGAAGAGATTTGATAATTCAGTAATATCTTCTATTAATTTAGATATAAATTTTTCTATTTAGAATTAAAAAGAGAGAAAAAAAACAAGGACACCGCTAAGCGGAGCATCCTCTCTCGACATGACTAATTGTACGGGGGAATACGTTATTTAGGAAAATACATGTAAATTTATCAGATCAAAATAAAGAAAGTATTTCTTTAAACCACTTTGAATACATACATGTAATATCTATTTAATCCCAATCCCCAGGCTTTGTGGTGTATAAATTGGGGGAGGGGGTTTACATAACAGTTTTCCTATTCCTAGCAGAAACTTAACACATATACTTTAAAGTTTAATAATTTAGATTCATTTAGTGACATTCATTTTTATATAAGCATACATAAACGATCCGTATACATTATGAAACGTAGCTGAAAATCAAGCGCTCTGTAGTCTGCTCTGATGGAAATTCTAGTTGCTAGTTGTCGTATTATAATTAACCCATAGTATAGTAGATATATATGCAGTTATTATTAATATAAAACAATTTTCGCGTGATAAATGTGCATTATATGTCAAAGTCTCTACTGAATTTTGGACTAGTTCTATTGTAAGTAATACGGGAAAATTTGTCCGAAAGTCGACTGCTTGTTTCGATGTAAATCGGCAGACTTAAATCTCTTGCCCGCTTCAACTTTTAACTATGGGCACTCGTCTAACACTACAATGCTACAAAACGTTTTTTTTTTTATACCTTTACTAGATTTAAATCCCAAAAAATGTCAAGTTGTTGATTTGAAATGTATACGGTAGCGATTAACTTCAAGTCGTACATTAAATTACCGGAAATGTCTATTGTCAAGTCGTACATAAAATTCATGTTTTTAACTTCATTTTTTACGATAATTTAAAAAAATACTTAATCAATTGATTTTGAAATCAACAGGGTTTGTCCTTTTACCATGCCAAAGAAGTGTACAAAGTTTGATGGATATTCATGAGAGGGTTTTCTTGGAATTTACTAGAAAATTGAAATGGAGTACACACACACACATACACACATACGAACACACACACGCACAGTAGCGATGCTATATCCCCTTCGCAACAAGTTGCGCGAGGGGATAAAAAACAATGCAAAGAAATTGAGCAAATTTCAGTCAATGCGTAAAGCTGGAATAGAATAAATATATCTGTAAAATAAAATAGTAAATGATTGAACTATAATTTGTAGCAGTATGGTATCGTTAAATGCATGTTTTTATACAGTTATCAGATACTAGTAAAAAATAATAATAGACTCATTATAACTTAGATAAATCAGTTGACCAGAACTTGACATTGCATGTATCAGAGTTAACTTTTCAAAATGACATGTAACATCTTTTTTCAAAATCACTTTCTATGCTATTGCAACATTAATGTTGGAGATCGATTGTCCCACACAGTCCAACTTGTGTTAATAGTTTCATTGCAAAGAAAATCCGGAAAATGTTGAAATTGGAACACTAGACTGCCTCAAAAAGCCTGTTATGGACGTATGCTCCACCCAGACTGTCACCTTGAACTAACGGGAAAACGGCGGAGTTACCCACAGTAGCAGAATCACCCCTTCTTGGTTTGAAATATGTTCCTTTGTAACTTTAGGAGATCATTTACAACCAAGTTTCCTGTAATTTCTACTGTATTTGACGCTAAAAAGAACGTGAAAACATACACGGCGCTGTGTGGCGCTGTAAATACTCCACTGGAAGCGTTGTATGCTCCGCCAACGTTAGAAATGACGTGTGGAAAAATAATTATCTCCTCTTTGTTCCAAAGTTTGACTGACTTCAACAGTTCCAGCAGTAACGTATACTACTCTTTTATTGACTGAAAAAAGTAAAAAAAAATTGTCCTAATATAACATTTGGTATAAATGGTCCTATAATTCGTAATGAACATTCACATAGACATTAAGGGATTTTATTTCAATCAGATGGTAAATGGACCATGCATTTACAAGAAGTTTATAAAAAAGCCTGTAAGCGCCTTAACATTTTACGAATGATCAAGTATACAGTTGATAGGAAATCTTTGATTAAGATCTATCTTGCATTCATAAGACCAGTCTTAGAATATAGAGGCAGTGTTACAACGCACTTTAAAAATTACGCACCTTGAAAATTTTTTTCAAAGTGCGTTAAATTTGGGACCATCTAAACGAACTTTGAAAAAATAATTTTTTTTTCAAAGTGCGTAAATATCGACGATATCAACGCACTTTGAAAAAAAATAAATTGTCGATTTCTTGAACTTTCAAATAAAATTGGTAGTAAAATTAATTAATGTTATACCGTCCAAGTCAATCATATATATATATATATATATATATATATATATATATATATATATATATATATATATATATATATATATATATATAACCAGTTTTCCCGTTTCAAACAATTATCACGGAGTGAAATTTCAATGAACTATTATTTAAGACATTTTGTATGAAACTTCAAATTTACATTCCTTTATTTGTTATCAAATTGCTATATATATTTATCACATTTTATCTTTCAAAACATTAATTCGAAAACGTTTGTTTACGTAAGGCGTAATTGCTTAATCGTTTTAAATTAACTCTTACTTTGTGGACTTGATATAATTGACTCACTCAATTTGAAGTTTTACTCCGTGTCATATGTCACTCATGCTTATAGTGCTAATTACTATTGTCTACAATTCTTATTTATATCATTTGTTCATCATTATCGTCAGAAATTCCTACAGTAGGGTCGAGTTTTGATCCTGATTGGGCATCAGTCGATCCTACAGACGAGACTGTCCGATTGCAGGTCCTTCCATCCTTGGCAGAACCGTTTTTGAACGAACCTTTGTCGTTGGTCGCCACCGGGTAAGTTTTCCGCGGATGAGAATGGCAAGGAATGGTTGCGTAGAAGCACATTTTAGCATAATGACCAAGTAATCCACACACGAAACACTCCAAATGTGTAGCTGGACACGAGTACAGGTGTCCGCGGGTAAACGTATTCCCGCACCTGTAGCATGCTGGACAGGATCCAGGTCTGGAGTGTGGTCGTGCAAGTCCTGGGGATGTCCAGAAACTCGAAAAAGCAGCGACGCTGGTTTGATGGTCGAAACGAGCGGGGAAATCCTCTGCTCTTGGGTTGCATTTTTGACACGTTGAATATAATAATTTCGGGGAAACTAGCTTTGTTGTTGGTACACGGGATCTAACTGCTACAAAGTATATGTAGCAGCCCCGGGTAAAATACCCGGATTCTATTATCACCGGGGAAATTAAGGTGTTTCTATATATCCGGCGACAATAAGACTAAAATGCTCTAGATGGTAAAAAGCACTTTATTTGAACTTTAGGTCGGTAGGGTGAATTCTGGAAATCCAAAAACTACACCCGAACAATCCGATGCCTAATTCTTGACTGACGATAATGATGAACAAATGATATAAATAAGAATTGTAGACAATAGTAATTAGCACTATAAGCATGTGTGACATATGACACGGAGTAAAACTTCAAATTGAGTGAGTCAATTATATCAAGTCCACAAAGTAGGAGTTAATTTAAAACGATTAAGCAATTACGCCTTACGTAAACAAATGTTTTCGAATTAATGTTTTGAAAGATAAAATGTGATAAATATATGTAGCAATTTGATAACAAATAAAGGAATGTAAATTTGAAGTTTCATACAAAATGTCTTCAATAATAGTTCATTGAAATTTCACTCCGTGATACTATCCTGAAATATTTGAAGGGCAACAACGATTTAAAAAAAAATTGACGTTAGATGAAAGCTTTATGTTATTCCATAGTGATATAAAAAAATCATAAAAAATATATAAATATTTGTCTATATAATTTGAAAATGTTGTATCATTACTTAAACTGTGTGCTAGTAATTAATTGTCTCGCCTAAATATTACAGTATTGGGACTACATTTTAAAATCAAAGTACTGAAAGTACTGACGAGAGTTTATTTTTTTTTATTTACGAGTTAATCCTTTCTGGCTCAAGGAATGGATATTTGCCATTTACCTACTGTAAATATAATGTGACTCATGACTTAGTATTTAAGTATAGACATGCGATTCTTTTTAAAGCATAATTCTAAATCAAATTAATTCCTTTTAATTTCAACAAAGACATAAATGTCAATAAGGTATCTCTTTCTTCGTTAATTTTTTTGTGCATAAAGAATACATTTTTTAATAAACAAATAGCCCTCGCTCATATTACATATATTATAGATCCATATTTCAAAATATTTCAAAATCTCTGTCTACGCGATTCTTAGTACGAGTTCATATTTTTCTTTTCGAATTGAAGGGCTATTTCAACAGAAGTAGCCGTCAAATTACTTAGTGTTAAATTTAAAATTATATTTTTTATAACGCAATTGGCTGAAATGTACATTCAGTATAAAGAATGTTAAAATATGATTTCAAAAATGAATTAATTCTTTTAATGAGCCATTTTATAATTTTGTTTTCATATTTTGATGCTAAAAGATCTTCTTAACTCCATATAAGAACCGAAATTTAAATAACGACTGAATTAAATTCAAAAGCTAGCGACGTTATACTTGGACATCACGAACTGGGTTAGAACAACGTTTTTAACGTTTATTAATAATAATACTAGTTTGTTTAAGAAAAAAATTAATATAAAATTCATTGTTTATTCTTTTATGTGGTGTTAAATTGATTTGAACAATCATCGCTTTATAACCCACGAAGTTGGGAAGGGAAAGAAATATGAATGTCATGTACAAATTTTAATTCCCAATAGTCTATATTTTTGTAAAGGACAGTAGGATTAATGTTCTATGTAGGAAGCTCATCCAGTATGGATCAGCGCATGAGAAACGTCCTTGTCAATACGAACTGACGCTATTATCTCCCTTGCTGAAAGAATGGATCGCCGTATCGCTTCATCGAAAACGAAATATCAATTAATATTTCATATATAAACACAACTATATATCTAAATGGTTATAAAAAAAATTAAGAATTTATTTGTTCAAAGTGCGTTAAGTGTCATGATGTGAAAAAATGTCGGTCTACAATCATAACGCACTTTGAAAAAATATTTCAAAGTGCGTTGATTTGGACCAAAATATAACGCACTTTGAAATTTTTTTTCAAAGTGCGTTAATTTTCTCCTAAATTTAACTCACTTTGAAAATATTTTTTCAAAGTGCGTTGCCACAAGGCAGTGTATGGGATAATTGTTCTGATAAAAGTTGTAAATTGTTAGATGTCCAGATTGAAGCTGGAAGAATAATTGCAGGCATAAGATGAACTCCTCAAGATCGATATTGTATAAAGAACTGGGTTGCGAACTATTGAGTGAACGACATAAAAACCATGAATAAGTCTTATTTTAATAAATTAAAAGTATTTTTGGATATGCAGCTCAGTATCTTAGAGATATGGTTGAACCTTATGAATGTTATGAAATGTATGAGATGATGTTTAAAATGGTGAACAATAATCAAAACATGCTTTGGAAAATTTCGCGTTTCCTTTGCTTTTATCAGGCATCATATAGCCTTCAGACTTCATATCAGTCCATTAACAGTCTGTTTGTGAATACACAGGGGAGACTAGTGTCTTCTATCCCTGCTGATCCGCATATGGAGCACATGGTCAAAAAGACCAAAAGTATGCTTAAAAGCATAGGATCAAACAAAACACCTGAAATTATTGTTAAAAGATCAAAAGTGTTAGCTGGAATGGATGCCATCTCTCATCATTATGACACACACACTAAATAAATGTAATTTTGAGATCTCATCACCACAAATTGAAAAATGCAAATGAGGATGAAATAAAAATGATACAAGATATAATGGAAGTCCATCCGTTCGTATATACACCAGGAAGGAGTTTTGAATTTTTCAAAGGACTAACTAGTCCTCTTCTATTCTCTATCAATGACAATAAATACAAGGCCTGGGTGGAACATCATAGAAGTATACTGGACTATGTCTCTGAAAAGTAGGCTGCATGAAACATGTAAGTACATGTTCTTTATATAGACAGATTTACACCTTATATATACATGTATATACTTGTAAATGGGTTAAATATAGCAGTCATCATATTATAATTATAATTATTGCTCTGAAATAATGCAAAAATAAACAAGAGATGTCTGTGAAACACTTATGCCCCCACCCTTGCAAACATCTTTAAAGAAAATAAACGTAAACGGCAAATAATTAGAATGTTTCTGTCCAAGGGGTATAACTCTGTAAAAAATTGATTGATCAGACCAAAAATCAAACTTGACCTAGATATTATTATGATTAACCTGTAAACCAAATTTCATTTCAATATGTGCATCCTCTGCGAAGAAAATGAACGGAAACTGCAATTAATTGAATCTTCTGTAAAAAAAAAAAATGAACGGAAACTGCAAATAATTGGATTTTTTCTAATGTCCAATGGGCATAACTCTGTCAAAAATTGATCGATCGTACCTTAAACCAAATTTCATTTCAATATGTGCATCCTCTGCGAAGAAAATGAACGGAAACTATTGGTGGATCGATCTACTGACCGACTGAAGACAGCAGCGAAGCAATATGCCCTCCCTTCTTCGAAGGCGGGCATAATAATGATAAAATTTTAAAAAATACAAAAAGAATAATTTTAAAGAGAGAAAAAATTATAATATAGAAAAGGAATAAGAAAGAGATTTAATAAAGAATGGAGACTTTGCCAAGTAATATACACTACTTTTAACTATTCAAATAAGCAGTGGTGAGATTTGACACATAAGTCTCTATAAGATTGTTATTTGATGTTGACACAGTAAAGCAGACAAGTGCATGCAATTACATACTAGTACAAGAGATATTGCAACATAGACAACAAGGGAAGGTGAAGTACTGAGTATTTAAAGTGCAGAGTAAGTTTATATGGAAGTTCTGATATAGGTCAAATCACAGATTCTGATTTACCAACAGGAACATGCACAATGATGAAAATACAAAAAATGTCAGGGTATATATGATATTTTCAAATTACATTGTTTGCTGGTCAAATGCTGGTATGGGTTTCGAGGGATGTCACTAAGTGTCAATAAGTGCCATCACTAAAACCTTGAGTCAATGCCCACCGTCTCAAATAGGTTCTGCCAGCAAGTCACCGCATATTACCATCATTCGAAAATGGAGAAGTTTGCTAGATGTTAGGACAAAACGAGGAGCAGATGCAGCCTCAAATCACCAACTTGTTACAGCTACGCTGAGAATGAAACTCGGAGCATTTAAGGATCCTCCACACCTGGCAAAAGTTCTGCATTCAAGCCCATTCTTCTAAATAACTTGAAGATATTGATTTTTAGCATGTGTGCGACTTGAAAATGACCACAAAAACTTTCAATTTTGGGGGAAAATAAACTTTTTAAATTTTACCACTCTTTATAAAAATGAAAATCCCTGCAGTATTCGAACTCGGAACCTGCGGGTTGGTAGACTGAAGCTACATCCATTGCGCCACTAAGATAGTCACCAAATTTTGGCGATATAAACTGTTTCTCAATCCGTTCATATCGCCATGTTGTGACGTACTGTCATAAAAAGTAGAAGTCGAGGGGTGTCCAGGATCCTTTAAGATAAATCAAAAGAACCTCACTACAAATTTAATGTCCACCTTCTTAAAAACAATGTAACAAGCGATGAGTTAAACACCGCAATAAGCAACAAGTTTGATGCATTACAGGGATTGACAGTAACAATTATAGAAGATAATTGGGTTAAGCTCCATGATACCTGAAGTTTTAGGAAAGAGAAAGAGGGAGCACAAAGATTGGATGACAGCAGAAACATGGGAAATATTAAAAACAATAGGCCCAGGGGCCACATCGCTCACCTGAGGAACAATAGCCTTATATCTGATCAAATTAGCATTACAGTATCAAAATCAAAATATCTTGACAACTAAGAACAGTAGATCTTGCTCAAAATATTTAAAACATCTGCCGATTTTTATCCACATATTTTTATGGTAAATACATAGCCCCTTTTGTTGTTGTACCTGTAAGAAGATTTTTCTCTATTCCTATATAACCCCCACCCACTTTGTGGCCCCACTTTTCTCTAGGGAATCATGGTTTGATCAAACTTTAATCTGCACGACCCGTGCTTTCACACCAGTTACTACTTTTTGGACTGAAAACTTTCCCAGAATATTTTTAAAGATTTTCTCTATATATTCCTATGTAAAAATTCATCCCCCCATTGTGGCCCCGCCCTACCCCCGGGGACCATGATGTAAACAAACTTGAATCTACACTATCTGAGGATGCCTCCACAAAAGTTTGAGCTTTTCTGGTCTAATAGTTTTAAAGAAGATTTTTAAAGATTTTCTCTATATATTCCTATGTAAAAATTCATCCCCCCATGGTGGCCCCATCCTAACCCCCGGGGACCATTATTTAAACAAACTTGAATCTACACTATCTGAGGATGCTTCCGCTCAAATTGGAGCTTTTCCGGCCTAATAATTTTTGAGAAGAAGATTTTTAAAGATTTTCTCTATATATTCCTATGTAAAAATTCATCCTCCATTGTGGCCCCACCCTTCCCCCTGGGGACCATGATTTAATCAAACTTGTATCTACACTATCTGAGGATGCTTCCACTCCGATTTGAGCTTTTCTGGTCTAATAGTTTTTGAGAAGAAGATTCTTAAAGATTTTCACTTTATATTCCTATGTAAAAATTCATACCCCAATTGTGGCCCCACCCTACCCCTGGGGACCATGATTTAAACAAACTTGAATCTACACTATCTGAGGATGCCTGTGCTCAAATTGGAGCATTTCTGGCCCAATAGGTTTTGAGAAGAAGATTTTTAAAGATTTTCTCTATAAATTCCTATGTAAAAATTCATCCCCCCATTGTGGCCCCACCCTACCCCCGGGGACCATGATTTAAACAAACTCGAATCTACACTATCTGAGGATGCTTCCTCTCAAATTTGAGCTCTTCTGGCCTAATAGTTTTTGAGAAGAAGATTTTTAAAGATTTTCTCTATATATTCCTTTGTAAAAGTTCACCCCCCCCCCATTGTGGCCCCACCCTACCCATAGGGACTATGATTTGAACAAACTTGAATCTTCACTACCTGAGGATGCTTCCATACAAGTTACAAAATTTCTGGCCTAATAGTTTTTGAGAAGAAGATTTTTGAAAAATTTTAAATAATTCTAAATTATCTCCCCTTTAAAGAGGGTGTGGCCCTTCATTTGAACAAACTTGAATTCCCTTTACCCAGTGATGCTTTGTGCCAAGTTTGGTTGAAATCTGCCCAGTGGTTCTGGAGAAGAAGATGAAAATGTGAAAAGTTTACAACGACAACGCCGACGCCAACGCCGACGACGACAGACAACAGACAAATTTTGATCAGAAAAGCTCACTTGAGCTTTCAGCTCAGGTGAGCTAATAAGGAAAGAGTTGAAGCAGAAAATTAACCAGTGTAAGGATGCTCAACAAAAAGAGGAACTGAAACAAGAGGCCCATGGGCCACATCACTCACCCAAGGAACAATAGGTATGCTAAAATCAGCTTAATGGAGTCATAATACAAACTACAATAATACATTTAGATCCTGTATATATAAAATCAATTTTCCCCCTGGATATTCTTATGTTTATAATCATTAGTCCCTTTTCAAACAGGATGATTTTATAGTCATATCACATGTTGAGTATTGCAGTTCTCAAAAAGATCCTTAACAATTGATTATATATGGGATATAATACTACATCAAACTTGTGAGGCCAAAGAATTGTCCTTGGGCCTAAGTCTTAACGATTATAAAGAATCATCTGGCTGATTAGTTTATGAGAAGAAGGTTTTAAAAGATTTACTTTACATATTCCTTTGTAAAACTTTGACCCCCAATTGTGGCCCCATCCTACCCCCGGTGGTCATGATTTTCACAACTTTGAATTTACACTACCTGAGGATGCTTCCACACAAGTTTCAGCTTTCCCGGCTGATTAGTCTTAGAGAAAAAAGATTTTTAAAGATTTACTCTATATATTTCAATGTAAAATTTCGACCCCCCATTGTGACCCCACCCTACCCTCGGGGGTTATGATTTTCACAACTTTAAATCTACACTACCTGAGAATGCCTCCACACAAGTTTCAGCTTTCCTGGCTGATTAGTTTCTGAGAAGAAGATTTTAAAGATGTACTCTACATATGAATATATCCCTATGTAAACCTTCGACCCCCCATTAAGGCCCCACCCTACCCCCGGGGATCATGATTTTTATAACTTTGAATCTACACTACCTGATGATGTTTTCACACAAGTTTCAGCTTTCCTGACTGATACGTATCTGAGAAAAAGATTTTTAAAGATTTACTCTATATATTCCAATGTAAAATTCGAGCGCTTATAAAAAAACTTTTAAAAGAAACACACGTGTGATCTTTGGTAAAACATTCAGTGCTTTTCACAAGTTGAGGCACAAGTGCTCGAGTACAATATCTCCACAAGAATGGTCTAACCAGATATTGTGGTCCGAGGGTCACGATTTTTACAATTTAGAATCTTCACTATTTAAACAAGCTTTTGTGTAAATATTGGCATTTCAGGTGCAGTGGTTTTTGAGAAGAAAATTATTAAACATTTATCCAACGTATTTCTATGTTAAACTTTGAACCCCGCCTGGGGTCCAAGTTTTGGTCTGAGGGTCACGATTTTACAATTTAGAATCTTCACTATATTTACAAGCTTTTGTTTATATATTGGCATTTCATGTCCAGTGGTTCTTGAGAAGAAGGTTTTCAAACATTTTCCTACATATTTCTATGTTTAACTTTGAACCCTGCCTGGGGCCCCAGTTTTGGCCCGAGGGTAAGGATTTTTACAATTTAGAATATTTACTATATGAACAAGTTTTTGTGTAAATATTGGCATTTCAGGTGCAGTGGTTTTTGAGAAGAAAATTTTTAAACATTTTTCCAACGTATTTCTATGTTAAACTTTGAACCCCGCCTGGGGCCCCAGTTTTGGCCTGAGGGTCACGATTTTTACAATTTAGAATCTTCACTATATTTACAAGCCTTTGTGTATATATTGGCATTTCTGGTGGAGTGGTTCTTGAGAAGAAAATTTTTAAAGACACACCTTATACTCACTGTTTCGCAATGATCTCCCTTTTTAAAAGGGTTGTGCCCTTTATTTTAACAATTTATAATTCCCTTTCCATAAGGATGCTTTGTACCAAGTTTGGTTAAATTTGGCCCAATGGTTTTAGAGAAGAAGTCGAAAATATGAAAAGTTTACAGACGGACGGACGACGGACAACAGGTGATAAAAAAGCTCACTTGAACCTCCGGTTCAGGTGAGCTTATAAACTTTAAGTACATATAACATATATAATAGAAAATCAGATATTAATGAATTACATACATCACAACTGGAACTTCAAGTCCTGTAAAAGTAGATTTGCTGTGGCTGCAAATAGGTGGTGTCTGTGTAAAGACAGATTTTATAGAAGATGGATCTGATAGCTCCAAAAACAAGGACTTGTTCTTCGTTTTTGTTTTCTACATGAATCTCCTTGAATGAAGTAGAATGTAAAAGGATGACTGCACTTAAGGACACGCGATATTTGCGAGAAAATAAACTTTTAAAAGAAGAATTTTTCTTTCCATTGCAGAAATGGTCAACATATAAACTGCAACTTTACGTAATTGCGTTCAATAAAAGTATGTTGTTACCAAGTACGAATTTGTTTTCATAGGCGGGGGTCATCACGATTTCTTGAATCTCCATACGATAATGAGGACGCCCACTTTTATACTGACTTCGTACATAGTCAGCGCATGTTTGTCTATTGTTCTCCGTTTAACAGTAGTTGTATATTTGCATTATCAAAGTTATGTCAAAAGGAGATTAATAGACAAACATGCGCTCATGGTTTAAATGAGAAAAAACTGCTTCTTCTTACTTTCGCTTTCCCTGTTGTAACCAAGGGTTGATGCATGTTGAATATTATAATTCACCACGTGATTTCTCACCTCAGGTAACTTTGTGAATACAAAATTCTATCACGTGGCGTGTAAGGTAGCGTGTTATGTGCTAACTAGGACAATGTTTTCGAACACGTTAAGTTGTCAAGCATTGATTTAAAGACTTCTGTACTTTCATGGGCGTGGTCAAATTGTTGAAACCATAGTAAATAATATACTTGTACCATGTAGAATAGATAGGGTTATGATGAAAGAGTGATCACATAAACTTTTATACATAGCATTGTTATTCATGCTAGTCTAATTTTAGTACCATTCTGATAATGTCAACTCCACCTCTCATGCATATTAATATCGATCTAATGTTTGGTCAAGGGCAGACAAGCAAAAATTCTCCTTTTTTCGAAAGTTGTAAGGAGAAAAACATAGAATGAGCTTATTGTATCACAAACTAAAATCTTAATTCGTGTTGGAAATAGACTAGACTCTTTAAAAAATTAACAAAAGTGATATTAGGTTAAGAAATAAACGCAACAGAAGCGACCGAAAAGGGCCCAAAACCCGGCGCTAAGTGCAGTCATCCTTTATGAATATTGAAGACAGCATTTTTATAACTTTACAGTAAGATTTTGTTGCATAAAATTTTCAATAGCACCATTGTCTTTGCATTTAAGTACAGTTATATTCAATAAGTACACCAGTGCCTGTGGGAAAAAGGAGTTGACACATACTCTGTATTTTTATATGTCAATTTATTCTGAACAACATACGTTCTTAAACAACCATGCAGATCAGACAGGTTATGGCACAGTTCTGCCAAAACTCCTCAGAGTAAGAAAGAGGCACTCCACAGTTCTCGGTTACTTAAGTCCTTAAAGTGGCTCTTTCTTCCCGAGTCCATTGTTGATTCCGTGCTCTGTGTTGCTTTTTTAAAGTACCTAGTAAAAACTATTGGTTGTCACTTACTAAATAAGCCAAATAAACCCACTAGCGGGTATATAGGTAACCAAAATTAGGGTAAGGTAATTTGAGCTATACATTTCGTGATCTGTGCAAAATCATTAACTATTTTTCTTGTTTTAGTATTATGAAACTGGATCAAATTCTTAAAGGTCCTACCTTTCGAGGAATTACGAGGGTTGTTCGGAAATTATTGAGACAACATGAATAATTTCTTTTCTTGACAAATATTGGCGAAAATTGGCATAAACATTGAAGAAACCTAAACAAATAATGGAACAAAGTAATATTAAAAAATATTTAATATTTTGTTTACAACGGTAGATAAACAAGTCGGTGGTCAGGGTACCCGGCGCAGGTATATACTCGCAGATTAATAAACTTGCACAGTTACTTACTAAGTGTCGGTTGATCAACAATTAATAGTAAAGGAAATCAAAGTATATTTGTTTATTTTGCTATTTAATGTCGTTACTTGTGTGCAAGTTTCACTAGTGTTCGAGTTGAAATACGGAGATAGTACAAAAATATTTACCAAGCAATAGAAATCTGATGGTTTATTGAATTTTGACGTCAAGGCGGCGCAGCGAATATACATCAAATTAGTGGGAAACACGGAAATAGACCTTTAAAGACCAATTAATTGCTTAAACAAGATCTATACAATATAGAAGAGTAAAGAGCTTCATTTTATCGGCTTTTTAACTTACTTTTTTTTTAGCTAGAATTAAAACCAATGGACTAAATATCTACTACTTTTTACACAAAAACTGATGTCAACAATTCCTAAATATGTACAGAATGACTTTGATGTGAAAAACTGACTTTTGGGTAAAAATAACTTGATTTTTTTCACAAAAATATCAAGAATGGAGAAGATACGTAAACGTTGATATCTTAAGATAAAAAAAATATATGAGAAATGAAAAATAATTCATGTTTTCCGTTTGATTGTAAGGCGTATAAAACATGGGAGCAAGGAAACATGTTAAAATTACGTTGCAATGAGTTTGGGGTTGCGCCAGGTCACTGGAAGTATGAAAATTAGTCAGCTTAACAGAAATGATCTAATGATGTCATTGACTGGGAAATTTTCACATTGATAAATGATATCCTGGTTAACTTTTTTTGTAAAATTTCAATGGTTTATCTTTTTTGTCAGGGGAGTAAGGGTAAATGTCTCAATAATTTCCAAACAACCCTCGTACATGTACAGGTCTTGTTACGATTCATACGTCACATTTAGCTCGATATGTCACAGGTCCGAGTTCCCCTCTGTTTACGTTGCGCCGCCATGTTTTAATCACCCTTCCGAAAGTCTGGTACACTTCTCCGTTCGCGCACTCTCTACACCTAGCCTGGTTCCAGGGTTTGACACTAACTTTTTTACTTTGGTGGACCGCAGGTCCACTGGTCAAGAATTTTTGGTGGACCTTCACAAATTCTGGTGGACCTTCATTAATGTTGGAATTTTTGTTGAATTAATTTAGTCCATGCCATTCACGATTATAATTATTAAATGCAATTAATATGATCACATACATGTGTTATCTTCTACTTTACTGAATTTATTTTATTTTCCTACATCATCATTTCCACTATAGCAAAACATATTATATTCACTGGATCACAATTTTTTGTAGAAAGGTTTCACTTTTCCCCAACAGAAAAAAATATAGAAAGAAGTTTAAGAATTAACTCAGGGAGTCTTCATTTTATATATTAAGTTAACAATGATATTCACAAATTCACAAATTCAAAACTCAAATTTAATTAAAATATTGTTAAATATCTTGGGACAGACTATACTTAAAATACATGTAAATTGGATTAGAAGCATGTCCACAACAGCTTATAAAAAATCAAACTATTTTTGAAAAAATAAAAAGCTTATCTAATTTGAAATTTGGTTTATTTAATGTATTTATATCTCTAATAAAAAAATATTTCATCATTTTGTAAGCTAAGTGACAAATAAAAATCTGTCTCATTACCAGTTTACTTCAGTGTTTTTAGCGGTATTAGTCCAACCCAATGACCCACTTACCACCATTATGTAGAGGATAGCCAACTGGTTAAATTATTATTGTTTTAGTTTTTACTTTGCATTAAACATGTCTTTTTATTAATCAACTATCATTTTATTGCCAATGAAGTTAATTTACACAATCATGAACTCAGAGGACAGAATAACTTCAACTTCTTTTTTAGTCTCGTTCAACCAGACGCTCGGCTGTCTCCGTAAATCTCCGACGAGCAGATCTGCTCGTCGGAGATTTACGGAGACAGCCGAGCGTCTGGTTGAATGAGACTACTTCTTTTTATGAGGAAATTCTGGTGAAGTTACCGCGATCACAAAACTTCATTTATTCATTTTTGGTTGTCAATTTCAATGTAAGAATTTGCATAAATAATTCATTAATAATTTGATTTTCATAATAAAAGTTTAAAATTTTAGTGGACTAACTGTGCACCTGGTCCTGAACAATTGGTGGACCTTCCCAATTTTTGGTGGACTCGGGCCGCCCGTCTACCGTTATTGTCGAACCCTGTGTTCATAAGGCCTTCCGATTGTGCAAGCACAGAAGGCAATCGTAACTACTCGGCCATTTCTGCTGGCTGGTTATTTTTGGCCAGGTAGTTACGATTGGCACAAAAGGCCAACCTTCCATGAATACTTCCAAGAAATTAATTTCGGAGTTTTCCCATTTTGAACCAACTGACTAAAAATATTGAAATTATAACAGATACTGGAAAACAGTCACATCACATGAATATGTTAATTTAATAAGATTTTTTTTATTGAAGAAAGATGCATTACAACAAGGGATTTTAATTCAGACTGTTTTAACAAAATTCCACCATCGTCTTGGGTATTAGGGGGTACTCAACATCTGCATGATAAATACCTGACACTGAAGTTTTGTGGGCTGGACAGGTGTCTGCCCTGAGAGAGTTCCTCTGCATCTCTTAGATGTCCTTGACTTCTGGGGCATTGTTTGCTTCTTGGCATATGGGTGCATACATGTAATAAATGACGGACCCCTTTTGTGATGTTGTTCTTGTCTAGCACGTGTTGCATATTCATGTTGAAATGGCTGCATCAAACAAAATAATGAAATTAACTATACACAAATCCACATCTTGATAGAATATGTACACAAGCTATCCTTAAATCAACATGATCAAATCAAACCAATTGAGTAAAATGAGTGAGTAGGGGTGTCATTGGAAAACTAGTGTAAAAATTAACATATCTTATTGTTGTCTACTACATTCAGAGACATATATAACAGTAAGTATATACATCCCTGTTACATTTTTTATAAAATCAGCAAAACCATTTAATCAATGCATGACAAGTACAATGCTCCCAGGAATTGAACCTGGATCTCCACAATCCATGTTAAAGCTTGGATCTGGTGTGTTACCTTTACACCAAAGCAGAGTACTTTAGTTTGCATTAATATACAATTATATAGAAGCTACCCTAATATCAAATCAGCTACCCTAATATCAAATCAGCCAAGTAAAATGAGTAAGTGGTGGGGGGGGGGGGGGGTCGGGGTCTTGGGAAAACAAAAACATGTACACTCTATAAATGAGCCCTTATTAAAAGATTGATATCTGGACGAAACAATAGTCTCCCTGCTTATCAAACGTAATTCTGACCAACAACATTGAAAAAACGTTTTGATGAAGTGACAGTAAAGCTAGCAAAGTTTGACTGATACTGTATCGCAAATGAATGCTGGAGAAAACGTACCCAAGA
This sequence comes from Magallana ariakensis, assembly GCA_020458035.1. Lineage (NCBI taxonomy): Eukaryota > Metazoa > Mollusca > Bivalvia > Ostreida > Ostreidae > Magallana > Magallana ariakensis. The sequence continues at coordinate 19,758,172 of CM035812.1, read as the reverse complement.
GAAAGTGTACCCAATTCCTAAGGTACGTTTCCTCCAAGAGAGAACGCACCAAGGTACTTTTTCTCTTGGAGAAAACATACCCTAGGAAAATCATAGTTTTCATAAATATTCTGGGATGCAAGGAAATAAATTATACAATAAACATTTGTATCATTTGTTGCTGTTTTTTAAATACATAATCATGTACATGTACATTAATTGATTAGACAATAATTGTTTTATATACACATGCACAAACATCGCCTGAGCAATTTAATTAGTCAGCAATTAGTCCATCATAAATGAACTCGTTAATAAATAGTTTTGATTGCAATATAATTTGGAGAATTTAAGTATCTCAAGAAGTTGATAGCACGTTTTTGTTTTTTGTTTTTGTTTTGGTACCAGTATTCAACCGACTCATATAAAAAACAAACCTATTATTAGATTCATACGTCTTTAAAATTCATAAATTCCTCTATATTTATGCATTAAAATATGCATTTAAGAAGTATAATTAATTTAAAACTATTTAACATGTCAATATCCTTTAAATATTCAACCGATCGACCGACTTTTAAAAAATGCTATTATTACGTTATTAATCTATAAAAGTCATATATTCCTTTTTATCTGTGCTGTAAAATAGTATTTAAAACTTTTTAAAACTATTTAACATTATGTTTTGATTTTCCTAGGTTACGTTTTCTCTAAGAGAAAACGTACCTGGGTACGTTCTCTCTTGGAGAAAACATACCCTAGGAATTGGGTACGTTTTTTCCTGGGTACGTTTTCTCTTGGGTACATTTTCTCCTCGCAAATGCCATTTGTTTACAAATGTCAACGAAATGAAAAACGTATTGCAAACAAAATCGGGCAGTTAGTGGGTCAATAACAGTATGTATGGTCTTATCAAACTAAATTCTAACCATGTGATTTTAAAAACCGGCATGACGCAGCTAGATATATGATAAATCGGGTTGAATACATCAAGCACATGCAAACTTACCTTATCGGACGCCATCTTGGATTGAATAAAGGGTGCCGCCATTGCAAGGTTGGCCTTCTGTGCTTGCACAATTGGAAGGCTTTGGGAACCATTCGGCAAACCTCGGCCGATTCCGTAACCTACATCAAACATGAGATACGGCCGAGGTTGGGAACCAGAGGCCTGTTCAACAATGCGAGCGCTGTTGAATAGGCCTCTGGCTACAAACTTCCGAGTACCATTTATCGCCAGTATATTGTGACGTCATTTTTCGTATATAGTTTTATAATGTGTTGATAAAATGATGTCACAATGTACTGGCGAGAAATGGTACTTGACGAGAACTGGTCGCATGTCAGTAGTGTAGTTGCATGAAACATAGAAGTTTACCTTCAAATCACATGCATATGAATGTACAGTTGTACATGTACACTCATGAAAATGCTTCATACTACATGTAAGATACATATATATTTCAAGATATTATAAATAAATTAACTTTCAATGGAAACTTCCTTGACAAGCCTTAATAAAAACATACAAATGTTAAAAACATACTATAACAAGGGGGAGGTAATAAAATGCAATTATTGATAAAGAGAAACCTTTAAACTGCTATCACAAAAAAGCGCAGCATTTAAAAAAAAAACACCTTTCGCACGATTACATAGGTAAATATTAGTAGAAGTTCATATAATATCCAACTAATTCCAATCTATCAGCAAATACATATAAAATTAAAAAAATACATCACTGGTAACAAAAACAATATTTGTATTTTAACTGTCACACGTTGTGTTATCCAAATTTATTTCACTTTAAAAGTATACAAACAAAGTAAACATTAGTCTTTATCTATTCATCACATTAAATCCAGTTGTCATTGTTCTAATCTATATACTTACGGCTATTTTTTTTTATTCCTCTGACCATCAAATATGGCAGTCAGGTCACAAGTAAGAGTTATCGTTCTTACAATAAAATGGCGTTAGAGCTACCGGCGGAAGTCCTGCTATAATACAATGGCGGCATTCTCTCACCAGGCCTCAGGATCATGAAGCAATTTCAGACTTAAGCCAAAATTTCAGTCAGTCATAAAATGATTGTTTATCATGTTTTGACGATTGAAATTTGTAATTGACAACTTTGTATCAAGACGCTTTTAACTGCATTTCTATTTTTTCAGTGATTTCATTTAAGAGACATTAAGACAGTTTGCAATTTTTGACTTAAGGCTAAGTTTGCTTCATGATCCTGGAGCCAGAGGTCGTGCTACACAAGTTTCGCTTACGCCGGAAAAATAGTCTGTCACATGATCAAAACAAGCATGGCGAGCACATGGCATTGTTGATTCGTTTCTTCTGTACAATCAGCTTGAAGGGGAGTCATCAACGGGCGAATACTTTGAGGACACGTTTAAAAACATCACAGGAGATGACATTGCTGCTGATTTATGTAAAATCATCGATAAATCGGTGGCGTACAGAAACTGATTTTTCAAACATCTGTCAAACTAGATCATGTGATCATATTTTAACTTTAACCTCCGCAAAATAGTTCTTCCAGTAACGTTGAAATAAAAATAAATAAAGGCTTTAAAGTTTTAAATTTAATTATTTATAATCATATTCATAGAAAATAGAAATAACTACATAGATTTTAATTACATTTTGCCCATCGTTTAAGTTTGTACAAGAATCTTGTACATCCAATCTGATTAAAATCAGCTGTTCTGATACGCTACCGCTCTCGAAAGCGGTAGCGTATCAGAACGGCTGATTTTAATCAGATTGCTTGTACATCGGGCGTTGACAGAGGTGTAAGCGAAACTTGTGTAGCACGACCTTTGGTGCATGGTGAGAGAATGACAATGGCGGCTGTAAACAGTGATGTAGCAAAGCGCTGAGAGGGACTCGGAGCTGTGACTTATCGAGCTAAATGTGACACATGAATCGTAACAAGACCTATACATGTAATTCTTCATCTTCCCAAGTCAAGGGTTTCTGATCCGCACTGCTTCTCACTAACCCTTGACCGAACAGGCTAAACAAACGTGGGTTCACAACTGCGCCATCTATTGAGTGTACATATTTTCGAACTTTCGTGACCTCTCCTTCTGACCAATCAGAAAACGTGTCTTAAATAGAATACTTTAAGCAATATGGCTGCCCCCATTGAAAAGTTGTTCGAGGAGATCGACGAGAAATTCAACGTTACGTTAACGCAGAAGCAAAGAAAAGCCATAACTGCATTATTTAACGGAAAAGATGTGTTCGTGGGAACAAAAACCGGCAGCAGTAAGTCGATGACTTACGAGTGTGCCCCAATATTATTTGAAAATGGCACAACACTGATCATTGCCCCGTTAACTTCAATAATGAAGGAGCAAGTTTCACGTCTGAAAGAATTAGGTTTCAAGGCAATATACATCGGCAATGAAGCAGATGACATTCAAGGAATTAAAAGTGGCCAATATCACTTTGTTTTTGGTAGCCCAGAACTTCTTGTTGGGAACGAGAAATGGCGAGACGTCATCAAAAGTCAGTCCTTCCAAAACAGCCATCGATTAACTGTTATTGACGAAGCCCATACAGTTGTACGATGGTAACTTTATTAATTCCTTACAAACGAAAGCATTTTTACACTTATTTACATGGTAGTTTTTTTGTTTGTTTGTTTTTTTTGGGGGGGGGGGGTAGAATTTTGCGTTTATGAGCTACATATATATGTAAATAGCATAATCATGTACACACGTGGTTATTTATAAACTACACTATTTGTATTGTTTTTCAGGGGATATGATTCTGCACAAGGAAACTCTTTCAGAGAGTGGTTTGCTCGTATTGGAGAACTTAGATCATTAAGTTTAAATGTTCCAGTGCTGGCCCTGACAGCAACAGCAAGTCCAGCAAACAGAAAAAAGATCATGAAAAGTCTCTGCTTTAAATCGGACAATGTTGTGATTTTGGACAACCCTGACCGTGAAAACATAAAAATTTCTGTTATCCAAATACCAAACAATGTAGATGATGAGAAACTTTTCCACTGGATGATCAAAGGAATTATGGAGAAACTTAATGGTTTTGAAAGACATTTAATTTTTTGTGCTTCAATTAAGGATTGTTCTCGGTTATATTGTATGTTTTCTAGGCTCCTCGGTAATACATGTACAGAGTTTGTAAATATGTACCATAGCAAGACACCAGATTATGTTAAAGAAAAAATTCGCACTGATATGGGGAGTGAATCGGGAAAAATTCGTGTGTTAATTTGTACTAATGCTGCTGGTATGGGTGTCAATTTTAAGAATTTAAACAATGTTATCCATTATGGGGTACCACATGATTTAGATACTTTTGTACAACAAATGGGGCGCGCTGGCAGAGATGGGTCATTTTCTGAAGAGATTCTTTTGGTAAAGAAAAACAAAAAACTTTTTAAAAAAATTGATCAAGAAATTGTGAGACTTGTTTCCTCAGAAAATGAGTGTCGCAGACAAATAATCTCCTCAGCCTATCTTACTACATCTGATGCAGGTGATAACCATTTATGCTGTGATATATGTGCTAAAAACTGTAACTGTGGTGATCAACATGCAACACACCCATTATATGAGTGGAAGGACGTTTCTGTAGAAGAAGATCAACTTACAAGAGAAGTTACTGCTGAAGATAAGCTTATCTTACAAAGAAAATTAAGCACCTACAAAGAGCAATGTGTGTCCGACTCTTCCATTGTACTTTTACGGGATGACAATGTTTCTTTGATAGTTGAAAATGCAGATAAAATTTTCTCTGTAAATGATGTCATTAAATATGGTTCTATATGGACTTTCAGTATTGCAATGTCAATATTAGATATTATCAATGAACTTTTTGGTGATGATGAAATGTACAAATTGAGTAGTAGCGAAAGTGATGTTGAATAAATTATCTGTCTTTTATCTATTGCCGTTTTTTTAATAAATATTTAAGGGCCTTTATGAAACCTTCTCATCAAGAAGATAAAAAGTTATTTTACAAGATATTACCGGTATATGAACATGATGAAGGAAAAATACATGAATGATATTGCACTTGAATACCACTATGGCTTTTAATATGGCTGATTCCAAAGATTTATCTGCTAGTAATTGTTTACCGCGCCTAGATTAATACAACTTGTTGGTTTGAGAAAAAAAAATAACAAAAAATTTGCAATATCGGAATTCATATCAATTTTTTTTTAGCATTCTGAGCCTATTTAATATTCTGCAAATATTTTTCTCATTAATTTTCAAACATTAATTTCCTTACTATTTTCCCAAAAGTTAATCATTGAATTCGGAGAAACAATCAAATTATGATATCAGAGCATGTTATGCTCCTTCATGAAAAAAATATCAATAAAACTGGCTAAAATGTGCTTCATTATTTATTTGACGTTAATAAAGACCTGTTATATAGTGAGTGAATTATGAAACTTTGCATAGAAATAAATTCTGTCTATCATTAACAATAAATCAGAATGTCATCTATCAAATACCCATAATCATGATATTAAATATATCCAGTTACTTCATATCATTTCATATGATGAACGTTCCTTCTGCTTGGAAACCCAAGTGTGTAATTTAGGCAAATTCACCCTTTCTGAAGCATCCTGGTAATTTTTAAACGATTCAAATTCTCGACCAGGAATGTACGAAAAGATACTCCCCTTCGTTAGTTCGTTTACCATAACTTCTATGTCTGGTGACTTGTTTGTTTTAGTTCTACTTTTTCCCTTTGGTTTCTGCTTAAGTTCTCCTTGTAGGTTTTGTTTGATCTCGTCTTGAACCTGGGATGATAGAGCTGCTTTTACTGCACTTGCATATGTAAAATTTGATCCCTGTTCTCGTATTTTCTTCTTGACCAGCTGCACCATAAGTTCAACAAGATTGTCGTTGGGTATATTTTTACCTACCCCCCCTGTAGTACTGGAAGCACAGTTCCACATGTGTTCATACGCTTGCTTTGGTGAAAGAAGGGCTATAATATAAGCCACAAATCTCCATAACCACAATTTATATTTGGTATGTTTCCGAACATCTGCACAAAGGAATTCAAATTTGGCATTACGCACAATACGTTCTCCATCACACATAGAAAATGCATCGTACGTATCCCTGAGCAATAAAGCATTTTTCATGAAAGATGCTCGGTAGTTGGCAACTTTGTCTGTTTTACTTTCACAAGAAGAGTCGGGTGTTGGATCCTCATTATCTCTAAACACCCAGTTATGAATGTTTACCAAATGTCGTTTGAGGAATCCAAGAGTTTTGTATTGTTTTCCACAGGAGCAAACAAATTTTTGAAGGTCGTTGTCAAACATCAATTGTATTGAAAGACTCTGGGTGTCCATTTCTTTGGCTTCTTCACTCATTCTGGTTAAGTTTTTGTCTATGAAATGACGAGTTTTGAATTAGTTTGGTGACAAATACCTAGCAAACACATATGTTAAAATTGAAGTTAATAGGTCAATTCTTTTACAATTTAGATTGGTTTTACCTTTATTCAGTTTAACATGCTTTTCTAAAATTTCCTGGCCAAGTTTTAATAACCATTGGTACTGATCAGATTTCTCTTCTGTCATAAGTAAGGGGGGTGGTCTCCATTTGATTGGCAAATCATCAAAGTGTTCCAGTTGCATAACTTCCATAGTAGCTCCAAGAATATATGCATCTAGACAGTCCATTACAAATGCATAATGCGCCCTGCAACAAATTTTTAAATCCGAACTTAAAGGCAGCCACCTGACAATATATATTATTTTCTTTTGCTTATGAATATGTGTGATAGTTTTGACAATTAAAAAACATATACCGAGGCATTCAACGGCATTTACTCATTACCTGAATTTGTCTACAGCCCCATCGCCACCGCTGACATCTACTCTATGTATTATGTTCCTTAACTGGAATAGTGTTCCTTGTTCTACTGCAGACGAGACTTTATAATACTCTTGATAGATGAACTGTGAAATAAATAAAAAGGTATGAAATCGAACTTTGGAATTACTTTTAGGAACAATATGTGTTTTAACATAAAATATCACCATTATAATTCTTTCTCTGTTTTTTGTAAGATATAGTTTGTCCATAAAAATCATAAAATTAGTTACTAAAATATTTGACATTCAACAAAATGAAATGGAAGAAACTGTTAATAATTAAATTCAAGTATTAGTAAAACAAAACTAAAAGCATTTCAACAAGACATTTACCAAGTCCTGTAATAATATCAAAGCCAACTTGCAAACATATAAACTTGTAAACATAACAGTATGTAAAGAATCATGTTTATATAACTTCCAATATGTAACCCCTTGTACATTTACATCATTATCAAATGTATTTTTGTATAGGTAGCAGATTTCTAATTTTATTAGCACAATGGAATTTTATCTGGGAAAGTGACTAAGCATATTTTTTTTCAATACGTAGTGCATGCCCAGCATATTTTAATTTAATGTTGTTCATACAAAAAAAATTGTACTCCTGTTGGAAATTATATCAAGGAAAAATAACTATAAACTAACTTCAATGAACAGAACAGTTCCTCGGTACGTCATGCATGGATACCAATAAAAAATTCATCATTCGGTGGAGTCCTTCAGGCCTGTGTACAACACCCGCTAAGCAAACGAAGTCACTTTGTCCATTCATCATAGCCAACTGAGCAGAATACGCTCGCTCATTGGTGAGGACATCACCTCCAAAGACCTTTTTCTCAATAACTGTTGGTAGGTCATCCTCTGTATGAGCTATGTAATTTTCATGGATATGTTGCAGTATAGAGATCATTTCATCGGTTTTGTTTTCGCTTTTGTCAAGAAGGTCAACAATGAAGAATTTTGTTTTCTTAGATGTCTCTTCAATATGAGGGTGGTCAATATACTTTGGTAAGCATGCTTCATATGGCTTAAGGCAGTCTACATACTTGGTAGCAACCCTTAGGATGTGGAATATCATATTCTTTTCTAATGCTTCACAATCAGGTACACTAGGAATGAATGCATGATTGGGTACAGCCATAATGTCTGAAATTGGTCTGTCATCGGGCAATGATGAAACTACACGCCGTTGCACTGCAACATTCAAAAACCAGTGCAAACTCTCTCTTTGTTTTTTTGTTGACATATTGGAAGGGGATTTTATGAGATCTATATTGTCCCCGATAATGTCATATGCAGGTATAATATTTTCTGCATTATCAATACCCTTGTTTCTTTCAAGATATGCTGAGGCATATTCCAGAGTTTTCTTAGAAGAAGACTGCACAGTAGGACTTGTGGAAACACCATAACTTGCACATGAGAGTAGTGAAGGAAATGCAATGTTAGAAGTGCTATTACTAATATGAGGAAGGACATTACAGTGTAAGCTGGTTTTCTCACTGTCTGCAACACTAGTACACAGATTTGAGTCTATAGGTGAGGGTTCACTCTTGCATGATGTGTACATCTTATTGAGATACTTGTAACTTGAGCACATGTCAAAGTAGTTTAAATTTTCTGACATACCTGCTATACATGGTAAATCTGCTGTTCTGGTCACATCCACAGTATTACCAACTGTTAATTGTGGTTCTCTTTCAGCCTTCAGATTTGCCACCATAATTTTGGTCTTCTTGATTTGGTCTAACACCTGACTTTGTTGAATTTGTCCTTTCACATGCTGTTTGATCAATCTTTTTTGTCGGGATACCATTTCCGTATACTTTCTGGATACAGAATCTGGGCCAACTGACAGTCCCAAATGTGACAAGAGCTTTATTGTCTAAAAATAAGCAAACATATAATTTAAACACTTTACCGTAATACTTAAAAAGACACATAAGTGTACAATATGTACTAAAATATTTTTTGTTAAGATTCAAGATGGTAGATATTTATAGACAAGATTGATAAAAAATGTTAACTTTGTCAAATAATTAGAACTTGATACTTTAAATACACAAAAAAATATGGACATGCTATTTAGAAATAATGTTACCTCATCAGTGGCTCCACCACGGTCTAAAATCTGTCCGACGACATGATGAAGTCTGGAAATTTTGTCGTTTCTGTACCGCAATATCAGGGAACTCAGGACACATAAAGCCACTTCATTATCAGTCCGTTTTACACAACTTTTCAAAATGTGTGTCAGTGTTGGTGCTCTGAGTTGTAGCTCAAATGCAATTTTTTGGAAATTTAGGGAAGTCAGATGATCTACTTCTGTATTTCTCATAATAGATGGGTCTTTAACCTTGCACATATTCATACATTCAGTATTTATAAGTTTCAAAATGTGCTTCACAATGTACTCTTGCATTTGTGGAACATCAAACAACTTCTTAGCTATCACTGATGGTTGTTGTCCTCTTACAATACCTACTAAGACAGCATGTAACCCTTTTTCCTTCACTATCCTTGTTCTTACTTTCTCAGTTGCTGAACGAACTTGAACCTGAAATTTAAAATACAGGCTTGATTGTCATAACATTTCAACAGTAAATTGATATACATATTATGATATAGTAGCAATGTAAAATGTCTCTTAAATAAAAATATGAAATGAGATTATGTGATAATTACATGTGTTCACAATTTCTTGCTCTCTAAAACCTAAGTAATTGACATCATAATTTAATACAAGTTTACAGCTTTATATTGACAATCAACCAAATGATTTCTCAAGTGCTACATGTTCTTCTTTTTTACAAAAGTTTTACCTTTGCTTTAAATGGTGACAAAACAGGACCTGGTATATTCAGTCTTCTTTTGGCTTTGGGAATCTCCAACGAAGTAGTCTTTGCTGGTGTTGTTTTAAGTAATTTAGTCTTCCTTGGAGTTGGTGTATGTTTGATAAGTCTCTTTCCAATAAATTTAGCTGGACTACATGTATATGGTTTCCTTTCACAAATAATATCATGTTGGGATTCAGATGATACTGCTGATGCAACAGGACTTGGTCTTCCACTTGGTGCAGATAATTGTGGCAATAAATGTAGACGAGCTGGTTTCTTAACATTCTTTCTCAATTCAGTAATTATAATTCTCTTTTCGGCTTTTAACTGATCAAGTCTATTGTTCAAGTCAAAATCAATCTTTGAAATCTTGTTAATCTTGTTGTAACATCGAAAACAAATACATGGCGAGAGTCCGTCAGAATTTTTAGGGACATACCCCAGGACTTCCACCAGCTGACCAAAAACTTTGAAGGCATCTGAGAAGATCAGTCTTCTTTGTTTTTTTGTTAAATATTCTGTGCAAATTCTGCACTTTTCTTGGTCTAACGACTCCATTCTAAACACAAAAATATAGATTTTACTAATTAAGAATTTTATAAAAATAAGGAAAGTAAGTTAGTCCTTTCATTATCCAGTAAGGCATTCATCAGTAATTCGTAAAAGTAATTGGTTGACATTGACAGCTGTTGACCAACAAAAATTTCTTCATGCTTCTAATAGTTCACTGGAAACATCTTATAACATAATTGTTATATTTTTTTTTACTTTCTGAACACACATTAAACAAAATGCCACGAAATTATTTTAACCCGAAATTCCTCTACAACCACGTAACGAAATGAAAGTTAAAATCATATATATTTACATTATAAATGGTTGCACCGTCGCAAATACATCAATAGATCCTTTTATCAAGAAAAACATTTCCCTTCCATCAAAATACGCTCAAATTCGTAGCCGTACTTACCATTTCAGTCAGCTGAAGGTATCCGACCCATATTGCGAAAAAAAATCATTGAACTTTTTGAAGGCATATATTTGTTAAATACTCATAAATGAATGTATTTACAGATTTATTAAAAAATTTACCGAAGAAAAATGAAAATAAGGCACGTTTTTTATTGCCTCCCTCTAATTTTTAGAAATTCATGATAAATAACCTTTAAAATAATTTAATGTCATACAAACTGAGTATAATTATAAAATTATATTTATTGACATAATAAATTATTAATATAGAACAAAAGAATAGAATGTTCATTAAAAAAAGACATTAAAACTTGAAATTACAAAAAAAAAATCAAGTCAGGTTTCGGTGCAAAAAGGTTATATATTCATTTGAATGTCGTAATTTTCCAAAATACTGAGTTGGTGAATATCACAATAAGCCAAATACATTGCTAAATGTACATTCTTAAATATAATAAAGTTTTACCATAGAATAACTGACTTCTTGTGGGATTAACAACCCTACATGTAATGGCGAATGTTAGTACATGCTGCTATTTCTACATATACATAAGTTCAGAACAAATTTGTTATAACAACAACATTTTCTCCCAAAAAATGACATTGTAACCAATATCTGTGTTTATATTGTAAGAATAAAGTGTATACAAAATAAGGATCATGACATTTATGGATTGTATATCATTTTCCTGCACTTTACTATTGACCGTGCTAATATGTGTATGTGGTTCACATATAGATGTAAAACATCCCAAGAAATAAAATGTAAAAACACTATTCTTGAAAATAACAACAAAGCTTTGGGATTATATTCCCAAGTAATCGCTTGTCTTTGGTAACCCTTGGTTTATCTAGACTGTTCTTAGCAGATAATACATTCAACAAACCATCTTCACCATCTCTTTGCCATATAAGTTGTAAATGATGCAAATTCAAACCAGATCCAGCAATGTTTTCAGCAGTTGCTGTTTTCAGTACTCCACTTGCAATAAGACAATGCAATGAATCAATATTTCTTGACTTTGTTTCATTAAAAACCTCTTGCAAAAAATGACAATTCGCTGAATAAGAATGTTTAACAAAATCTGACTTGGTCATGTCACTCTTGTACAAAATTTTTACCAACATATTTACATCATCAGTGGCATTATGTGCATTGTAAGATTCTTCACAAAAGTGTTGTGCTAAGTACTCTTGTTTATATGAACTAAGTTTTGGTACTTTAGAGCGAAACATTGAAAGTGAGTCAACAAAAGCTAATACATAGTTCAAAAATATGTCACAAATTCCTAATCGATTAACAGCATATGACAAAACTCTAAAATCAAACACTCTGCCATTGTGAGCTACCAAAATAACACTGTCAAACTTTTTCAAAAATTCTAAAAATTTGCAAAGGGCCTCTTCAATTGGAAAAGCATCTACATGTAAACCCTTCACAGTCATTGCAGTTCCGTTCCAAGATATTCCCGTAACTTTTTGTGCTTCTACACTTATTGGAATAAGAGGCTTGATGTAGCACGAAAACTTCTCTCCACTAGCCATGTCTTGGGCAGCTATTTGGGTAATATGTGGAATAAGTCCCCTCTGGACTGAAAAAAAAAATTCAAAATCTGTCTGAAGTGTCCCAATAAATTTATAGAATTGTGCGACTTTATATTTATTCTTTTTGCAAACAAAATTTTTCTTACAGCTATTCAAACCTTTAGTATAAAAATATACACTTACTAAGCCCAGTAGTTTCCAGGTCAATAACGACATAGCTCACTTGCAGTGTAGATAAATTTTCAACTTTAGTAAATCCTGGCTTTGGGACAGCTTCTGGGACACTCTCTGTGTCTATATTTGGAGTCATACCCACTTCTACAGTTAAAATTCAAATTTTAAAGAAACACTTCAACATAAGGAGGTGAAAAAAACATTGAGTTTGATATAAAAGTACCTGATTGATATGTATCACCCTCAGCAGCTTCCCTGGCACCCTTCTGTGTCAACCTTTCCTGTTTCAACTCAAGTCTACGACGTTTCTTCTGTGGTAATGCAGCCTTTTCTTGTCTCTTCTGCCGTTCCACATCTTTCTTACTGGCATACTTCTCGGTAAAGTGTCCTGGAGATAGTCCATGATCCTTGAATGCCTAAAAAAAAATAGGGTTTCTTTTTTATTGAGTTTTGTCAACAAAATACAGTCACATGATTTCAACACATGCTTTTTAAAAATGATCTTGTAATCACAACATATTTTACACCGGCATTAATAATGTCTGTTAAAATTCTAGAAGCACATCTTCATGTAGCCTAGTGTAGTGACAGTATAAATGGATAGCTGCATATACAGAATGTAAATTTTTTAATAATAAACTTCAAACAAGCAGAACCTGAAACACACTGTCAAATAGAACTGAAAAAGTGAAGGAAACCATAAATTTAAATACAGGTAAGTACAGAATTCAAACATGATTTTAAAATTCGAAAGTAAAGTAACCGAGTGAAAATAAGGATAACCAACAACAAAAGAAGAGCATAACCAATGAACAAAGAACAGCTCATCTACCTCCGGCAAGTACTTGCGACCTTCATTCACACAAACAGCAGAAGCTTTAACTCTAAAATCTAGAGACTCGCTATCCCCATAATGCAGATGCTTTGGTGCTCTAAGACTTACAGCCCTGTTAGCATGTTCGCAGGCTTGGCTAGAACCCAGGTCTGAATAAAGTGCAGCATTTGCAATTACTGGCTCAAAAATTTTTTCAAGCTTTTCTTTCAAATTTTGGTCCTTCAGTGCTGCCTTGTATGGTAAGCTTCTGTGTGAATATGTCTGGCTTGGTGTCCTCTTATATCCACAGAATCTTGGGAAACACTTATCATGGTCACCAAACTGGTGTGGTACAAGTGCTTGTAAGTTTTCCTTCATGCCATCAACACTTCTCTGGTTTTTTGCAAAAATGTATTTTATACACTTAGATAAGTGTTGTATGACTTGATTACTGATTTTGGCATCCTTAGAATTTCTAAGTTCATACAGATGTTTCACAATATTTTTCACACAATGATTACGGTCAAGTTTTTTCTTCAGTTTTACACCAAGTTCAGTCTGTATTCTGGAGATTACTGTATTGTCTCCATCCCCCTCCACCACTTCTACGGGAGTATCTTCTGAGATCATCTCTTTTATTGCTTGTATTCCTGCTGTTGCCTCCATAAGCTTTGATGAGCCACTGTGGTTCCACACACATCTGTGAGGGCGAATAACTTGACCAGGTCTGTTGCGTTTCCACCACTTACATGTTGAGCATGTGCGGTGTTTGACAATGGTTTTCAAAACTTTATTACCATACTTACTTTTACTGATAAGAAATGTGTGCCCTGTATGTAGATATGATTCACTATTGATTATACATTTATCTATGCTAAATTACTAAAGAAACACCTACAATAAAGAATTATTCATACCTGTAAGACTATCAAAGCCTTTCTTCTGCCAACCATGGTCAGCACAAACAGTCATACCGGACCTGGATGTGGGCATGTATTTCAAATTTCTTTTGGATGTAATAGTTGGCGTGTTGGCAGACCTGAATTTTCTCTGGTGTCTTCCTTGTTTGAAATATGAAAAACTGTAATAGATAGCAGATTTGTTGTAAATTGGATATCAAAATGATTTGACGACAAATGCATAACAATATTACTGCTGTATGTTTGATAGTTGTATAGTGTGGTAGAAAACACATAACTAGGTTGTTAACACTTCTATTTGTTACACATTTAATGCTTTATGAAGTTGTAAAAACAAAATATAGATACATGTACCTTGTACTTCTTGGTGGTGTTTCAAATGAAGATAACTGGCAAGTTGAAACTGAATCTGCATCACCCAATTGTGCCCGAGAATTCCTAAAAATTAAATACACAAACATTGATAAACAACAATGTCAAAAGTATATGCAAAAGAAGAAAACAACTTGAAGCAAAATGTTCACATACCTATTACTCTCTCCACCCTCACTGCCGTCCTTATTTTTGGTGACGAGTTCCCCATCCTCATGATCCTGGCACACACTAGTGGTAGTTATTCTGAATATTGAAGGGTCATTTTACATTATTAAACATGCAAAATGTATTTCCACTTAAAATTATCATCGACTATAGTTCTATTACTAGTATTTGGAAACATACCCCTAAAATTCATCCTCCATGACTGTTGAACCCAGCTCTTGGTCATATGTAACATGAGTAACATCATTTACAAAGGGAGTCTTGCCCTCCTCTAAACATGAAAGCTCACTATTAAAAAAAAAGCATTGCTATCATTAATTTATAAAATAACCATATTTGAACTGCAATAACCATTAAGCATTAAATAATATACATACCTATCTCTTTCCTCACTGCCATCTCTATTTTCTTTGGTGAACTCCACATCTTGGCAAACATGTCCGAGTATTGAAGGGTCACTGTACACAAAGAAGTTTATTACAATGAAAATTGAACATGTTAATATTAATTATACATAATATGCCTAATTTAAGTTATAATTCTCTTTTTATTCTTTTAATCAATATCTATCCATTGAGACATACCCTTGAAATTCTCCCTCAAGAACTGCCAAACCCAGTTCTTTGTCATATGAAACATCAGTTACAAAAGGGGCCATGTCCTCCTCTAAACATGAAATATCACTACAATAACAAAAAACAAAAAAATAACTATAACAGATTATATTAACACCAATGATTGGCTACAATATTTCTACTTCACAAAGCGTTCAAGTACTATAAAAAATAATCAAACCTCATTTCTTTCTCAAAAGCCGTTTTTCTCGCATTTGCCATACTTTTCTCAGCAAAGTTTTCTATGATGTGACCTGCTCTCCTCTCCATTACCTTCAGGTTTTTATGAGATATATAAGGCAGATCCAGTGTTGTGAGAAAGTTATTCACTCTCTGGGGTCCTCCAAGGGTATCAATCATAGCTACAAGAACTATTTTTATTTTAATGACATGGTTTTGAGACTTTCAAATCAAAACATTGAACATATTTTTAATATTCTATTAATATTAAAGTTATCTACATCATTTATGAATCTAAACAGTACCTGCTCCAAGCTTGGTATTCACTGTAAAATTCCGCTGACCCCTTCTGTTATCCTCGGTATATGTGCTGCCATACGCAACCCTGTTGATGAAACCGCAATGGCAACATAGTATGAACAGATAGCCACCTAACCCCATCTTCATCTCTGCTTTCACGTGCTGTGGTGTAAAAAGGAGAGGACCCAACCGACAATGAGTGCAGGACTGGAGGTCGTTTAGTAGGGTAGCCCATTCCACAACACGGCGTCCCATTTTCCAGTCTTTTGTTTTGATCTTACTCGACGATCTAAGTGAAGAAAACCCGGGACAGCAAAGGTCGCAACTATCCTCGTTGTGATCGTGAAAGGGAACCGTATAATGACCTGATATGTATAATGTCCTGATGACCTGATGGCGTGTATTTTGTAAAATACTGATTTGTGCAATGAAATAAGAAAAATATTTTTACATATTTATATAGATAATACTATTTTCTATCAGAAAAACACAAAAAATAATTTATAACTTCTTTCAAATTAATTTTACAGGGCATATAGTTTTTTTAGTGGTATAATGTCCTGATTTTTTTGGTATAAAGACCTGATGACCTGATGATTTTTAAAAGGCTATAACTATAAAATTTAAGCTTTATGCCTCAGTATTTATATTGAAATAGTTTGATATGATCACCTAAATGAAAATTCTGAAGTTTGAACAAATATTGATGGTTACTTTTTCCAAAAAATCACTTTGATCTAAAACATGGGGTATAATGTCCTGATTTCAGAATGGCCTGATTGACTTGATCAAGTAGATAATGAACCAGATCATATACATGTAATTCTGACAATTTTTAAAAGAACCGAGAAAACATTCTAATAATACATACAAATAAACTAATTAAGATTTTACTTTTAAATCTTAGTTATTCGATCAGACTGCTTGCTCTCTCTCTCTCTCTCTCTCTCTCTCTCTCTCTGTGGAACAGTTGGTTTTCTGGGGGTTTTTTTTGTATGGGTTTCAGTGTACATAAATCTTTAAATAACTTAAATACCACCTTTTCTTAGTATAAATGAGTGGGAAGATTATATAAAATGTGATCTGTCCACTTATAATTTTTTTTGGGTGGGGGAAGTAAGATGAACGTAGGTATTATAGGCTATATATTCAAAACTATAGTCAATATAGTACATGTATATCTTGTTGATTTTAGATTGACATGTAAACCTAAATACATTGTATTTGTTTTCTCTATAAGTTAGTAAAATGTATATGTAAAACTGAAAAATATACACGATAACTGTAAGAAATAGGTATATATATACCTTAATTGATCTTTAATGGAGAGAACTAATCTTTTATCGTTGATTTTTGAAAATATAAATCATGTACACTTAATACTTTGAGATGATAAATCTTAATTTGTAAAAATATTTTGAGCAGTTCAAACATTCATACAGAAGTGTGGAAACTGATTTACCGGTAACTAAATTATATGTAATTGTATTTGCATAATTTTCTTATTCAACTTCTACTATGATACACAATATCACAGCATTTAAAACAAGTGTTTTATTTCTGTTTCATTTGTTTTGTACCACAATTGTTATAAATGTTTATTATATATATGGCAATGTAAAAATTAATAAAATAATGTATGTAACAAGGAGAGGACCACCTATTAAGTTTTAAACAGTGTACAGTGTAAACTGTTAATTGCTATCAAAACAAAGGAACCCAATTATGGTTCTTACAGAAAAAAAGGTGTGAATAACACCCCGGTATACCATACACGTATACAGGCAACTGGATATATACAGAGGGGGTACAATCTGTCAAACATACTGTACGAACCGTACATCAGCTGACACATAATACCAGAACAAATAATATATTGAAACATTTATAAATTTAAAAAAAATATCATAACAAAATAAAGAACATAAAAAATTATATTTTAGAAAGCAATATGTGGGGTTCCCCCGAATAACTTTAATATTGTCCTTAATTGGAGAGAGATTCAAGTGGTCTATAATATGAATAATACATATGTATGCATATTAATGAATTCATTTTTCAAGAAAATCTGGTTTAAATATAAAATTGTCACAGATTTTGTATGCATATGTGTTAAATTCATAATGTTGAAAATTTTGACTGAAACCAAATTTAACTGATAGTATTTTTTGTTTAAAAGTATTGATATGTAAACAAATTTGTTTTTTGCATTTATCTGATCATGATTGAATTAACGGAGTAGAATCCTGTTACAAATGAAGACTTTTTATACATATGCAGCAGAGAGTTTCCCGATTTTGATCATTTTAAAACTATCAAATTCAACCATTGTGAGATATATCCCCTACATTCATAATAGCAAATCAAGTCAATCTGGGCATTATGAAATCGTGACATTATGTTATATTCCATTTATATGATCAAAGAAACATGAAAAGATTAATTAAGAATTTTCCCCACAAAATTATTTTTCAAAAGATCATACAGGTCCCTCTTTTATACAAATTTTCAGATATATAGCTGAAAATGGTGTTTAATAAACTGTTGAAATTTATCAGGTCACCAGGTCATTACCAATTAAAAATCAGGTCATTATAACCCTGGATTTTTTTTAACTGCTTAATAAAAATAATTTAAAGGAATTTTCAAAATATTTTTTGTGTTTTTATAGGAAACAGTATGATCTATACAACAAAGTAAAAATATTTTTCTGATTTCATTGTACAAATCAGTATTTTACAAAAAACATGCCATCAGGTCATCAGGTCTTTATACAAAAAATCAGGACATTATACGCCTGAAAAAATTATATGCTCTGTAAAATTAATTTGAAAGAAGTTATAAATTATTTCTTGTGTTTTTCTGATAGAAAATAGCATTATCTATATAAATATGTAAAAATATTTTTCTTATTTCATTGCACAAATCAGTAATTTTACAAAATACACGCCATCAGGTCATCAGGACATTATACATATCAGGTCATTATACAGTCCCTCGTGAAAGTGGCCAATCGAATAATTGTGGTCGATAATTATGTGTTCTTTAACACTTCCTTCGTTTTTCTTCAGGGATGGCCTACCTTTTTTCTTTTTATTAGAGGAAAATCGGCCCTGGGTGTCTCGCGGCACTATATCACTGGGGGCCGCCATTGCTGTTACTGGAGATCACGCTTACTCGAGATCCGACTTGAATTCGTGCGAATAAATTTTAATATTGATTAAAATATCATTTTAATCGTATTTTAGTTGTTTTGGACAAATAAATCCATATACTGTGTTTCAATAGTGTTTATAAGATCATTTTGTTGAAATTACGGAAAATATCGACATGATCCGGAATGTACCGACATGAAAGGATTTGTCACGTGGTCTAATATGGTTCGGATACCTGAAGTGATCACCATGATCACAGACTAGCACTCAAACTCAATAAATGAGTGCAAATTAAAGTGGGTATTGGAAGAAAAACGAAACAGTGTCTTCACTGGTGGAATATTGTTTTTTCAAAAGATTAATATATAAGGTTTATTTTTCTCAGTTTTTTTTAACATCAAAGAAACCGTTTTTTTGTGAGCTCATTTCAAACATTGACCATTTTTCTGTGACTAAAGTGCTAGGAAATATCCGTTACTAATCCACCTGAGGCTTGTAAATGCTTCAAAGAGACATAAAAAGGAAAGGATCCTAATAATTTTTATTTTTTATATGAAGTACATAAGATAGCTGCAAACCAGTATTAGGCTTTTGCTGATACTTCCGATTAATTTCTATCTACTGTCAGCTAAAAGAAACGACCCAAATATGTTTTTACAAAACCAAATGTCATGTCATATAATCTAATCATACAAACTATTTCATATTTGATAGACAGAGACTAAAACTACAGGTTTGCTCAAATTTTATTCATTTAACTAACACCAAAACATCTAACCGTTTAAACAAAATAAAAAGCATTGATAAATATTTCAAACAGAGATTAAAAAATAGTACCTCTATTGTAACGAACATTACAGAATTAAACAATTGTTATTTCAAAATTATAAACATATCTAAAAGGTCATCTTGCATAGTATTTATGTTCATCCTAGAAATACAGTGACCGATACTAATCCTATTTCCAATAATATTGATACTGATATTGATGGATATATATCGATTTTATGTTCATTTGTGTATGAAATATTGCACAGAAATAAGTTAGATACATACATTTTAAAATAAGTTTAATTTCTTAAAGCACATGTTTTGTAAGTTTAATTTCTTAAAGCACATGCTTTGTTTTTGGAAAATGTAGTACACTTCGGATTAATTACAAAGACATCTATAAAAAAAAACACACAACATATTGTTTGTAATATTACAGAGACCAGTGTTGTAATTTTCGTTACAATGTGCAAAATGTATTAAATTTAATTAAATTCTTTATGAAACTTTTTGTTTCTTGTAAATGATGAAACATTTAAAATAGAAATAGCAACTTAAACATCAACAAAACCATACTAGCTCAGAGTAACATATTTAAACTGTTTTTGAATCAACTTTAGGAAATGTCCGTTACCTAAAGATTAATCGAGTTTTTCCCAAAGTTCATTATCGATTAGAAATAATCTTCTAGACTTTCCCGAGGGTTTTGGCTCTTGATTTGGCCATATTGTTTGTTAACAAATTAAATAATTTCGCTGTTAATCATTTCTTTGAGTGTGAAAATGTCAATGAAATGTTCGTTACTTTCGTATGAAATGTACGTTACTCTAGTTTACAAGGATATAATTTGAAGATACTCCAGTATGCTTACGTATTTCCTTTTGATAAGTATAACATAATGTCAAAAATATATAAATATGTGTTTATACAGGTTTTTTTAACAGCCTTTATTTATACGTTTGGTATTGTGTGTTTTAAATGCTGAATTATATTATGTAATTATATATGTGCCTTTCCTACGTTGATCTATGATGCGATTTATGAGATAAATCCCACTTGAGTAGCAAGAAATTAATCAAATATGATACTAAAATAAAAAATGTGTGTATGATTTCAATTTAAAGTTATTTATAATTTCAATACTTGTTAAAAATTACAATGCGTGTCTATTGAAATGTTCGTTACAATAGGTAACGGACATTTCATTCTTTTTTGAGATACACTACAACGATATAAATAAACATGTGGATCGTTTGTAATATTAGAACTGATCTACATGACTTCTATTTTATGTACCCATTTAAAACTGTTCGATACACATAATATAAACTAATTAATCCTTATGAAGGTGTATGCATGCTCATGAGGTCAGACGTTTAGATGGTTTTAGCAGGAATCATGCCGTGTAATTGTCCTTGGCACTAATGGCGGATGTTGATGTACCAACAATTTGTCACGTGTTTTATTTGCATCAAACAATTTGAGCTAGGATTGAAATTACAAAGAGTTTCGTAAAATATGGTAACGAACATTTCGGTAACGAACATTTAGTAACCAACATTTACGTGCCTAGGCGGCTTCAAAATAAAACTGTAGTGTTTATCAAAGACAGTTTTTGATGGCAACAAATACTGTCATATGTTCAATATTCACTTTGAACAGTTGTTGCATTTACTTTCTCAGTTTCGGCAGTAACGAACATTACAGTCTTAAATCTACGCTCAGACTTTTTTTGTTTTTCGTACTGATATGAATAGACAAAAGGAATTATATCAAATGTTTATACATTTATGTGGACAAGAAGACCTCGCAATGTTCTTAATAAAGATTTTTGTATTTTTTAATAGAATGTGCAACTCTTGCGGTGGTTATATATCTAAAGTAACGGAGATTACACCGAAACTGGAGACAATGTTCAAATTAATTTAAGTAATTCTTGGACTAGTGAACTTAACTTATTGTCTTTTAAATCATTAAATTTTCTTACTGAAAAATAATATGTAGGAACTTGTTCCGCACATTGTCCAGTTAATATGCCAAAACATCCTCTTCAAAATGTAATATCAAAATGGCGACAGTAACGAACATGTCAGTTTTAGCATTTTATATAGATTTCTCGCTGAAAATAAACGCATTCCATTGATCTTTTTATGTGTTTTGGAAACACTTATGGACTAACTTTGTATTACAAAATCAATTACAATGCTGCTGATTTTAATTTTTTTGTAATTTCATGGCGACATTAATTGCACCCATTTATTGAGTTTGAGTGTAGACCGCATGTTGTTGATTTTTCGCAGTTTCCGGTAAAATAAAAGAACGTTTCTGATTGGGTCATGCAGGTTTCCAACCCCGCATTTATATGCCTGTTCGGTCAAGGGTTAGTGAGAAGCAGTGCGGATCAGAAACCCTTGACTTGGGAAGATGGTAATTCTTCGAAAGGTAGGACCTTTTAAGAATTTAATCCAGTTTCATAATAAGAGTTAACTTTTTGCAAAATCATTAACTATAATTAGCACAGGGGCTTGTGTAAAAAAAAAAACATCGTTAAAAAAGGTTACTTTTCCTCCGAGGTACACACTTTTTTAACGATGTTTTTTTTTTATATACACACGCCCCTGTGCCCAGAGTAAATATGGTTCAAATATCAAGAGTGATTTTTCATGAATTGTTTTGAAATCAGTTCAAAGCTGAAAATTATTGCTGCACTAAACATGCTAAAGTACAATTTTTATTCTAAAATGCTTATCAAGATTTTTAGTCTATGTAAAAAAAATCCACGCTTGTAATTCAAGCTACGCTTTTTAAATTTAGTGTATATACTGGACCTATATATAAGCCAATTTTTTCCCCCCTTACAATATTTAACTCCAACTCATCATCGTAAATTATGGCACCAAAATTTCATCATCAGTTAAATGGGTAGATGTTCAATCCATTTTGCATATTTGTTCTGACCAATAAACTGGTCAATTTGATTAGATTTGTGAATATATTTTGGTTATGTGATTTACTAACTGGTAATTCTGCAATGTAAAAGCCACTCTATAAATAAAATATAGTTGCAGTAGTGAGTAGTTCAACTTAATTTTTAACCTAAATAAAAAAGAAAAAAGAGAAATAGTGCACAGCTTAAATATAGAAAATCTATCTTAATCAACTTGTATATGCATGGTTAAACCTTGAAGTGAAGGTTGGGATGTCATAAACCTAGTATATTTAAGGGAATGGGGTGCAAGTATACAAAACAAATCAATAATATGCTTACTATGGGGTGGAGGGGTTGTGAGTTATATTTTTGAGAAAAAAAAAACACTGCTATTTTTGGGTGGGGAAAATAAGTCTGTTGGATAGGAACTATTTGACAAATGATCATTGAAAACTTACACAAAACAATTATGATTAACAAAACAAAGTTGAAGACAAAATTGTATTCACAGACAGGGTGATTCCAGCATACCCCCAAACTTTGTTGGTGTGGGGAAACTAATTTTGATAATTAAAGTACGGTACATACCTTTATTAGGCACTAGAATTGTTAGCCACTGAATTCACATGATTTTAACTTCCAGATCACAATATATATCAGTTGATATTAAAGCAAACTCAACTTTATGATCGGATCTATTGATTCATGCAGAAATGTGCAAAGAAATGCACCAAAACACTTTATATATACACTCTGCCAAAACTAAGTAATTCTTTTCTATTTTTCACTAAAGTTCCTTTTTTCTTTTCACAGATGGATTTTTTATTCAGTTTTTCAGGTACTGATGACTTCAAAGTTGTCAGTTATAATTTGGAAAGCACTTGGTTCCTCTAAGTATTTTTTCATGGCTCTGTGTCTGACATATCCTAAAAGAAAGATAGAAAGGATATTTAGGCAGTGAAAATGATGTTTGAAGTGTAAACAATTTGTTTCAGTTAAAGGCTACATATGTCGCATATTAAAGCTGTTTTGCTATGTTGAAAATCAGACCCAATGCTTGTCAGTGTGATGATCTGTACAGAAGAAAACACTGTGACAAATGCATCAGGTTATTCATTGGTGTTGTTTGTATACTATGGATGCAATGAATATTTTTTTATGCATATATCTATAAATAAACAATTCACATTATGTTAAAGTAAAATTGTAGAAATACTTTTTGACATTGACAAAAAAAAATTCCTTCATCAATCATAACCTTCTTTTAATTACGAAAGAATAAATTTTATCAATATTATTAAATATATAGACTACCATCTCCATACCTAATCAGAGAAAAAGTACAAAAGAACATCAATGTCACTCCTTTTGGGGACCCCTGTCTCTGAATGCATAAGCCCATTACAGGCATGATGATCTTGCTATCGTGTCACCTTCTTCTTTACTGAATAGGCTTGCAACATCACATAATCAGGTGATAATAATTTAAATTAGGGTGTTAACAGTCTGGTCTAGAATGAAAAAAATAATTTTATTAATTCTTTTAAATGCATTTGAATTAATTTGTATAATTTGCAGAAAGTTGCGTGAGATGTGTCTGTCTGTCAGTTTTCTATCAGTGTGTGAAATTAACACCTGTCCGATATAGTCCGAATTTATCTCATATTGCATCGGGCAACGCCGATCCGAATCGGAAGCGACCGAGTTGTCTATCCCAATTTTTGGCGGCCGTGTGTAAAAGAGGTTCAACAAAATAACTTTTCATTTTGTTTTTTATTATTGAATCGAAATAAAAATAAAATTCGAATTAATAATTTCGCTGTTATGTTTTCTAGACAAACTTTGTTCAATATTGTTATTAATTTCAACATTTAAGTGAATTTGAACATCTTTTTTATTGTGTAACTATATTTACCCAAATCTTACTGTTTGTGTACATCCGCCATGTTGAAATATTTAACCGCAGAAAGCGTTGTTAAAGAGTGCAAGAATAAATAATGGAAAGAACAAAATTTGTTGCTACTTGTGGGCAATCCCATTTTTACAAGGTCTATCCCAAATCTAAATGGGATAGTCATGTGGGCTATTTCATGCATTTTGATAATTTCGCACACTCCTGTTTCTATCAATTTCAGCTACTGCAGCTCTTGCATTTCATGAACTCATTTCTAATGAAAACTTGATAGCAAAACAGAAAGATGACAATTTCTTACCAGCTAAGATAACTAGTTACTAGGTCAAAACCACAGGCACCTGATTCTCATAATAATCAAAGTACTGAAGTACTGACGGGAGTTGATTTTATCAATTATTATTTATTTTATTAAAATCAACGATATGTTATTTTGCATGGCAAGTAGTTTCCTATATGTATTTGAATTACAAACATTGTTTATAATATGAATTCTCCAGCAGGAATTTCGTGAAAACCTCATATGAATCATGCTGTGTGATATTCAAAGATGAATTCCATCAAACTACGTATCAGTAATAGAAATAGTTCTGAGAAATTGTATGGATCCAAACAATATAGTGCACTCTCGTCTCGTTCAACCAAACGCTCGGCTGTCTCTGTTAATCTCTGATAAGCAAGAGAGACTCTCAGAGTCTGCTTGTCGGAAATTTACGGAGACAGCCGAGCGTCTGGTTGAAGGAGACTGCATTGAGCTCTGGCGTAGGATTACATACAATGTACGACTACAAAAATATCTAGAATTTTCTTACCGTTCAAAATCTGACTATTTACAAGGTATCTATAAATAAGTTTTCTTGAATAAACATTGCTTTAGAATACATAACATTGAATTTATTGATTATTTTCAAGAACTAAATGTTGTCAGTGGTGTTGATTTGTGCTTAGGTCCAAACACTTACTTCTGGTTTGCCCCACCAGAGTAACTGAATAGGAGAGTTGATTAAAATCAACTCCCAAAAATAAATACCCTGTATTTAAATTTAATAATACAGAAGGTACCCATCTTGAATTTATTTCAAACTGTCAGTTTTGCTTAAAACTCATCAGTAAAATTATTTTGCGATCCTCTCCATCTCCCGATCAGTTATACAACATCTACCCTTACAACAAATTCAACCAAATCGGTGCATTACACCTGTCATTAATAAAAATTACCTTTAATCTGCATCTACTGCGACAAAAGGCTAAAGTGTGGACGGAAGTTGTCATGATTGCGCCATACTTTGGGTAATCCCTTCCAAATGTAGAACTGATATGAATGTTCTTAAGGCGCCAATTTTGAATCCTATCAACATACATGTTAAAATTAAGAAAAGGGATAACTATAAATAGTCAATTATAACTTTTGTTACACATAGTTCATATTTATAAACATGTCTATAAATGCATATACATATTTTAAACACACGATACAGGGAAATCTCATTTACATATAGGTGACAACTTCTGTCCACCCTTTAGATATTTATCGCATATCCAAGGCGGTAGATGCTGATTTTCATTTCTGACACGTGTAATGCACCCTTTTAGTTGAATTAGTTGCAAGCTTATATGTTGTATGACAGATTGGGAAACTGAAGCTCATGTAGAAGCATCCTCAGGTAGATTAGATTCAAAGTTGTGAAAATCATGCCCCTGGGGAAAGGGTGGGGCCACAATGGGGGGTGAATTTTTATATAGGAATATATAGAGTAAATTTTTAAAAATCTTCTTCTCAGAAACCAATCAGCCAGGAAAGCTGAACCTTATGTGGAAGTATCCTCTGGGAGTGTGGATTCAAAGTTGTGAAAATCATGACCTCCGGTGATAGGGTGGGGCTACTATTGGGGGGGGGGTGTCGAATTTTTACATAGGAATATATAGAGTAAAGTCTTTAATAATCTTCTTCTCAAAAAGCTGAAACTTGTTTAGAAGCATCCTCAGCTCAGTTTAACAATCTTTAACCTCATCAATGCTTAATCTCATTTTTTTTTTTTACGTTTTAAAGAAAAATCACCCGACTTAACGCTTCAATTACTGCTGAACACTGCTTGTTTATCATCGTAAGTGTACTCGGGTTAAACTCAAAATCCTAAGCTATTTCAAGTTTAGGCTTTGTCCTTTTATCAATATCCTTACTAGTTCGTAATTAGTGTCCAAATATACCGTTTTTCTTTTCTGTGGGGTTTGCATATTACGTCTAGCCTCAATGCGTCCGTATACATATAAACAAAGAATTTAACAGCGAATTAATTTTATATTTAAAAGAAGTATAAAAACACATAAGGTGAGAACTTATCAATTTACACCTTTGAATATCAACTGGTCAGCCAGGCATAATTACTGTCACCAACCGTGACGACAGCTATCAGGGTTTACTTCAATATAACCGTTATGAAAACAACTCATTATCACCTCTGGGGACCGATTAGTGACTTCAATATAAGCGATATTTCAAAATAGCCGAATTCATTATAACCGTACATTTAATGCAAAGAATATGAAAGGGTAAAACTGGGGATTTATTTTTATTTCAAATTAAGCGGAATTTCAAAATAAGCGATTTCAATATAAGTGGAGTAAGCTGTATTTTAGGTGTCTAAACCCTAATCCAAAACTCCTCATAGTCTCTGTTAGTTACCTCTGCAATATAATTTGATTTTTTAAAACCATTGAGGAGAAGGCAAGAGAAAAAAAAAATCAAATTCTCTATACCCTAGGTCCAGGGGCCATTAATAAAATTGTATATTTGTTTTCTGTTCATTATCTCTGCAAAGGTTGAACAAATTAATTACTAATATTTGTTTTTTTCGTCGATGAGTTGTTAGAAGATTTGTGCAACCTATAATTCTAAAATTCTAAAACTTTTGGCTTACACACGTCATAATTGATAGGTTGATGCATCTCAGTACCAGTAGATGACCCCTATTGATTTTAAGTTCAAAAAGGTTAATTTCATTTCCATGTATACTGCCCATGGTGTATACTGCCCATAATTAAGGTTTGGGCACCCTATATATTAGGCCTATAATGTATGTCCAAGGGAGGGGGCATAAGTGTTTCACAAAAATCTCTTGTTCTATAACAGCGCACCATACTTCTATCTATAGTCTGTCCCAAGATATTTATTCTGCACATTTGGACGATTTTTAATAAAAATACACATACCTGTGAAAAAAGTGAAATTGAAATCGATGAAAGGGAAAATTTCCAAGATAACTTCATTCACACATTATCATTTTTCCCTCGTAAAAATTCACAGGAACGAAAACAGATTTCCTACAGAGATTTATAATGGAGAATGTTGACATCTTTTCTCGATTCGGAAGTACTTGGGACACCTCGCGCAATTTTTCAACGTTATCATCCGGGCGTCTTCATTTCCTTAGCAATGTAAAAACCCCATAGACTTTTTATTTTTAGCCTTGTATTGATACTCGAAAAGCTAGAGGGGGCATTTCAAGGGGGAAATCTTGGGATTTTTTCATACTATTGAATGAACATCGTCAGAAGAAAGAGGTATTTATAAATATCGAATAATTTAAGAAAATATGCGGCAAAAATATCTGGGGACAGACTATAAAATAGGTGACGTCAGTCAAAACTCTGATTAAAGCAGATCCATAAAATGTCAAATCGCTCCTTAAATTTTTGTTGAATTAAAAACAAAACATCAAAAATACATAATGGATTGCTGATTGTCATTATAACAATGAATTATATTTGAGAAAAAACATGGAAAGTTTTCATTTCATGAAAAAAATTGCACTATCAAAGCCGGTAACTCTATGATATAGGCCTAGATTAGATTTAAAAAAATTGTTAAAACCATTACCCTAAACTATTATTGGGATCAATGGATAGGTTAAAAAAATCAGCATAGTTTCATTATATATATTACCTTATGTACTTCATCTACCAGGAATGATGCGTATATCTTTTTTATCTTTTATTACAACGAACCATAACACTGGTAGCTCACCACAACCCAGCTGTGCATGGAGTATTAAACTTTAATATTCTAACTGTAAATAAGGCCTATCAGGCTCTTATCCTGTAATATTTACATTCTACTGTGTTTTTCCATTAAATTCTGTGATCTTCAAATGCCTCTAAATGCAACAAGTAGTCAAAGGTTAAAATGTCGAGTTTTATTATGACGTCACAAACGTTGAACGCTGTAAACTGCAACGTCACAAGCGAAAATCAAAGTTCACGCTTGTGGCTGTTACTGTGGCTCTTCCATTAATGTTAACTTACCCTTAGGATAAGATAGGAATTTTAAGGTATAAATCCAATTTGCAGACAAGGCAAGAAGTTTAAAAATGTAAATATAAGCATTAAATCATGATTTTTTGAAGTATACAGTCTCATAACTGCCGCGATGTGTGCATACAAATTTTCATAACGCGGTAACGCGCGTTACTCAATTTGTATGCACACATCGCGGCAGTTATGAGACTGTATACTTCAAAAAATCATGATTCAATGCTATATTATTGACACTATGAGTTGAGAACAGATACCAGATAACATTTTGATCAGGGACGTATATTAGTACATACATCCTTGGTTTAATGATAGGTTGAACAATGCAGATACTTTACACCTATATAATGCTGAAATTTTATCACCCTATAGCTGATATGTTTTTCTTTAACGCAACATCTATATTTAATACTCACGTAAAATTTTGGAAACTTGTACTAATTGTTTGTCAATGGAACTACTTTAATGACACGCCACGCTTTGATTCGTTCGAAAGTTATAGTCAAATCGTACACAGAGCAACTCGTATACAGGTCAACTCGATATTTATTTTATCATGCATAGGTATTCATAATTATAAAATTAACGATGTGAAATTGCACAAAGATTCAAACGGTATATAATTCTGCTAATCCAATTATTATAATTGTGTAATTATTTATAGAGATTACAGCATTACTGTAACAACAAGCGCGGCGTTTCAAACTGGCATACTCTAAAACCTGGCCTGGCCTGGCCTGGCCCCATTGGCCTGGCCTGGCCTCAAAGTTGGCCTGGCCTCACTTTTGGCCTCAAAATTGGCCTGGCCTCAAAAATTGGCCTGGCCCCAAATTTGGCCTCTACAAAAATTTTTGGCCTCAAATTTTAAAATTTCTCTTTTTCTCATTTTCTTAGATTTAGATTGAATTTTTATTGATTTCTTATAGAAATTGAAATTTCCATGCTTTTTTAAGGTTTAAGGAATAATCATATGATTTTTTCACATATATGACAAGTGACCGACTGTTTAAGTTTAATTAATTTAATCCATGTCTAAACACACAAAAAATACCTATGACATGCATGTACAGCACTGCTCTTACTATTGTCAAGGTATAGATTATGCAAAAACCAAACCAAAAAACTAAGAGCTGCCATCCCCCATTCCCCATTTAAAAGTTAAACATCATTTTAAGAGACTGACCTGATTGATATCCAAAACATTTGTAAACTGGTACCGGTTACATAGCATTAAATTTTTATCACTGTGTAATGCACTTTAAAATTTGCAGTTTGTTTATATTACCTGTCAACACTGATCAAGCCCAAATTTCCCTCTCCAGCAGAAATTCGATATCAATCTCTTCTGTCGCTAATCTGCTACATTGGGGTCAGATTCATTGCCTATCCTGTCATTTAACATTTCACACAGTCTAATTTAATTAATGGCATTTGTGAACGACTGCAACAATGCATCCTCGATAACTTGACTCAGTGATGGTCATTAATCATCACCACCTGATTAGAGTAGAGTTTCATGCATGTGTTGTTTGTATATATTTAGGAAACAATTTTTCTCCTATGGGGAATTGTTATTGTCAGAATTTGAACAAAGCAAAACATTTTGTGACCTTTGATGTCGGTAAGAATAAACAAATATTGGCCTCCTCCATTATTTCTTTCTCAAACAAGTTGTTGATAAAAGAAGAGTTACATAGATATTGTCCGATCCTGAGAGCAGTTTGATTTAAATACATTGCCAAAAAAAATATGCCATGGTTATACAATGGCAGTGCAAAATCACATTCTTAAGTTCTTCAGAATTTAAAACTGACTGAATAAAAATCTATTAGAATGGATTACTTGACATACCTTTAGTCATAAGTATACATTGTTAGTATATATTTTCAATTGTAACTATTATTTTTAATAGACTATCACTTTAAGACACTAAAGCCACCAAGTGAGATGTTTAATGTGCATTTAAAATAAATCAATAAATTATAAATCAATAAAATCATCAAATATGTAAAGAAATATAAAAATAAATTTGAGGCCAAAAATTTTTGTAGAGGCCAAATTTGAGGCCAGGCCAATTTTTGAGGCCAGGCCAAAATTTGGGGCCAGGCCAATTTTGAGGCCAAAAGTGAGGCCAGGCCAACTTTGAGGCCAGGCCAGGTTTTAGAGTATGCCTTTCAAACTATGACCTCTCAGAGGCTAAATTAAGATAGTTAGGGGAAAAATGGCAGCTGCATGGTGTCAATTTTCTATAAATAGCCTAACGTTAATCCGTCTTTAATATGTAGATCTTAAACATGTTAAATAACTCAAAAATACCTTGTATTTGAGTTGACTTTGATTTTCTGTATATACAACATACTGTAATGGTATTACAAACTATTCTTGTTTACGAGTTGACTTTCGGTTTTGTATACGGGATTTTTTTGTATACGAGTTGACTTTCGTTTTTTTTTAATACCGGATTTTTTTTGTTTACGAGTTGACCTCTATTATGTATTGGTCTGTGTACGACTTGACTTGACACTGGTACACCGCATATATATTCCGCAGTTAATGTAACTTATTTTGAGAATTCATACGCGGAGTATGTAGGTTAATTAGTTTAAAGTAAAATTGAAAAAGTACTGTTTCAAAACATCCAATTTCACCAAAAGTATGAATTTATTTTATTAATGATAATTTATTATTTACCAAATTTGTGTGAAGAAGAACATACGACCTTAGACTGTCACGTAGGCGATTACGTGGATCTCTCACAACAAAAACGGCCACCTTAAAAAATATATCCAACTACAAACAACATGCCTTGAAAGAAGTAGTCCCTACGAAAATTGATCAATGATCAAAATATGCTTATGATACTGTCATTGGTACAACCATTTTTCATAATTCAGTTTTGAATAAGAAAAATGTAAATATTAAATCAAGAAAAAAATATTTTGATGTATGTATGGAACTTTGATTGGCCGATCCGTATGCACTCTTACATACCTTTGACCTTTTATATTCACAGTATAGGTATGGAACGCCGTTAACGCCAAAAAGGAGACTTTTCGGTGTAAAAAATATTTTTAAAAATTTTCAGCGTAAAAATTCATTTTAGATCAACATTATCGTTAATAAAGACAAATGTAGTAATTAAA
Source organism: Magallana ariakensis (assembly GCA_020458035.1). Lineage (NCBI taxonomy): Eukaryota > Metazoa > Mollusca > Bivalvia > Ostreida > Ostreidae > Magallana > Magallana ariakensis. Next base: position 19,726,175 of record CM035812.1, on the reverse strand, counting down.
ATACCAAGGTAAACCAGATTCTTGAAAGTCTTTAAAAATCTTCTTCTCATAAACCAATCAGCCAGGAACGCTGAAACTTACGTGGAAGAATCCTCAGGTAGTACTACTTAAGAGAAATATGTGTAATATCCTAATAACATATTAAATTCTATTTATTTACTTGAGTTTGCCGATACACAACCTTTTTTTGTTGTGAATATCACATGCACTCTTAACTGCCCCTCATGCTACTAATACATTAAAAATTTGCAACCAAACTTCCTGTTATCTCTGATCTTGATTCTGTGTGGTCAGTTTATCTGGCAGTGGCCAATGACCTAGATTAGTAACTGGCTGGAAATGAATTCTAGATTGATGCAAGTCCCCTGTGAGGTGTATACCTATAAAGCGAATACCTATAACTGCTTATACTGCAAAGACTACTAAGAAAACTGCTGAGAATAACTGCTTATACTTTTACCTAGGCAGTTTTGAACTGCTACTAAAATCATTACTGCTTAGAACTACTTAAAAACTGCCCTATAATTTGAAAACTATCTACTGCTAAAATAGGGAGTTCACTTTGCCATAGGTTAAATATGACAGCTAGGGAACATTCTCGATATTTTGTCAAGCAAGATGATGTTTAACTTGAGATTGACTGAGAACAATATAGTCTTTGGTAGGAGATATTCAGGTTCCCGCTTTAAAAAGATTGATATCCTCCGGAATAATACAATCTTACTAAACACTTAAGTTACTTTTGAGTAACGTTTGCGATAAAATGACGTTGAATAGATTGCCTGATTAATAATAATACATTACATAAAGCTTAACGATTTTGGCATTGACCATGGAACCTGTATAAAGAAAGATTCATGAATCTTGCAGTTAATGTTCATCTTACCCCAAAGATATAGCATACATGTAACACATTTTGAATAAAATTTAATTAGCAGTTTTGTTTTCAAGAAGAAGTTAAAATGTTCAATTAATTGTTAATGCACACCGATGGACAACGTATTATTGCAGTTTTAAGACAACATCTTTCAAAAAAATCATTATAAGTTGTTTGATATGACTTGAATCGTTTTCCTTTGAATGTATGATGTGAAATACGGCCTTACTAAGGTAGCTAAACACAGTTTCGTATAAAATCCAGGGGGTTTTTCCCCAGTAGAAAGCATGATGGGTAGGGATTTTCCTGCTATTTTTATGCGGTATACATGAAATAAAATCTTTTTTATTCTCAATTGCATAGAATATAGTCTTATCTATAGAATACATGTAAAAGGTGTGCAGAAATGTTTTTAAAATTAATTTTGTGAGTCTCTGATATAGAGGGAGGTAACTCCATAAACATCCGGTTTTAACATGTGCAGAATTTCATGACTTGAGTTGCAGGTAATGTAGCTCTTTTAAAAGCTGGCGAATGTACCCTAAAATTACATAAAAACAAGACCTTAAGACTTGCTCTGTGAAATGCATAGAACTTGAAATGGCTGATTTGGGTGCAATTTGGTGGTAGGGGGAGCTAAAAATGCATGGGTGTAGAGCAATTTGGGGCATGATCTCCCATATTTACACCATATTTCCATCGTCTGGTACACCTTATTATTTATTGATAAATGTTTAATCTTTTAATATTTACAAAATTCATCATTTTATCTTTCCATTGATATATAGATATATATGTAACACGTTTTTAAAACAATTCTTTATAGGGGTCAGTTTTGCTTGTCCCTCATGTGATGACGTCGCGATAACGTCATATAGAAAACTGTGTTTTGCACCCTTAAGGGACACACATGAAATAAGGTTTTCTTCATTGTCTGCAAAATCATGCGCGGATCTAGGGTGTGGGGGGGGGGGGGGGGCGGGGGGGTTCCGGACCCCCCTCTGGAAAATGAAAATATATTTAATTTACATAGTAAAATCGCAAATATGCCTATGACCCCCCCCCGGGCAAACAGCAAACGCCCCCCTCCCACGGATTAGAATTTCATGATTTTGGGTATATATTTAGTTCCTGGGTGTGAGTTGGTTTTTTTTTTTGGGGAGAATAGGTATACTATGTTACCTACCTACCCACCCCACCCCCAGATTAGGAATTTCATGGTATTATTTTAGTAGTCCAACCTCCCCCTACCCACCCACCCCCATCTTCCCAAGTCAAGGGTTTCTGATCCGCACTGCTTGAGAAGCAGTGCGGATCAGAAACCCTTGACTTGGGAAGATGACCCACCCCCGGATTGTGAATTTCATGATTTTGGGAATTATGCCCCCTTTTGTTTTTTTTTTTTTTTTTTTTTTTTTTTGCTTGTCAAGATTTGTGATGATTCAGGACCCCCCCCTCCCTGGAAAAATTTTCTGGATCAGCGCATGAAAATGGTTGATGTGACTTTATTTTTTATATTAAATCATGTTTCATGTAACATTAAAGCATTAGTACATGTTTTTACATGTGTTGTGCATGATGTTAAATGTGTATGTTAAATCTGTCATTTACTTGCAGCCCATTTCAGTATCAGTTGCTTTGACACAACATCATGACTGTATTTTTTCTATGATATTGTTTCAGACCACTGGACTTGTAGTACAATTTTTTAAAAAATCTATCATGTCCAAGGCTTATGAAATCCCCTTTACAGCCGAAGAGAAACAGTTTTTATATTCAAAGTTGTTTAAATTTCATGAATTAAACGGTTGTCACATATGGTACGGTGCAACGGACTCTGATGGATATGCTGTGATACGACCAACTTTCTATCTGAAAAGACAAATTTTTACCGTTCACCGTCTTATATATTATTTGGAAAATGATTGTCATTTTTATAACAGATCATACCATGTTTCCCACTTATGCCATAACAAAAAATGTATAAATATCCAGCATTTATCACTGGAGCCGAGAGAAATTAATGTCCGCCGCAATAGCTGCAGACAATCAAAGACGTGCTGTGGGCATGATGGTTTTAAAAATTGTATTTTTAGGTAAGCAGAACACAAAAAATGAACTCTGTATGTTTCTGTTTTTGTTTTTTTGTTTTTTTTTATTGACATTTATTGTTTGTTCACATTTATTGCATAGTTGTGAATTTGAACCAGTTCATTACATGCATTTGAGTACAAGGACCCTTGTCTAATTTTTCGATTACTTTTTCTACATTTTGCAAGATACCGCTATACTTTGTACTTCGGTGTCTTTTTCCTCTGTGAATGGTACAAAGCTAATATATCCCTTCGAGTCATGAAACGGAAAAAAGGGGCACATTTTGAAAAATTAAGACCAAGGGATTTTGCTAACAATACTGATGACTTCCCCGTTCCAAATGTAGATGAATGGCATGCTGAGTGGCATAGTCCATTGAAATTTCTTTTGAACAGCACAGATTTTGGCGCATATGTAAAAACTCTGTGATGCAAGTTTCACATTGATTGGTTGTATATAATCTAGCAATTTTATTCAAAATCTCAGTAGTCAGGGACTTGTTCATAACCGATTCCAGCTTGCGGCGGTTTTCTGTGATCAGACTTAAGTAACTTCCATATGGAAGGAACTGAGTACTGAATGACTCCAGGTGAGCATTGCAGGCCAGGGATCTCTCTGCACAATTAGTGTGGGATCCACTGAAGCATGCCACAGTGTTCTTCATAGCCATCAGTGCCCTGGTCACAAAAGTCCCCTCTGCTGGGTACTTCTTTTTTATCCTTACTAGTTCGAGTCTCACTCTCGACCGGATACATGTTGCCAATTTTTGGCGAAAAATGTCTTGTTCGTAGCCGGCCGGGAGTTTTGAGAACTGTATGGATTTTACTTTTTTCTGGATTGTGCGTAGTCTGTGAACAAAACATTGGAAGTACTTGATATCGATTTGATTTTTTTTCCCAACTTCTCTAACAACCTTACTGATTTGAGAGCTTGCATCTCTGGTTAAGGATTTTACGGATACAATTTTGAGATCATGAATCTTTTGTATGTTTTTAGTGGTAAGTTTTGATTCACTGGAGGAGATTGATTCATCAGGGTTGTAAGTCAGTGAACATTTGTTGTTCTCATGGGTACACATGTTTATTTTTGAACACAGTTTGTTCGCTGTGGCCATTGCAATTGGGAGATTAAGACCAGTTGTCTTCTCAATCACCGGACTGAAAGATTGCGTGCCGGCTTCGTATCCGGTTTGGTTACGATTGTTGAAGCACGTGTCGGTTTCGACATCAATGCCGTTTCCCTCTCCGATGAAGGCTGCCACTTGGCCGGCAAACTTCTGATTCTCAACCATTGATTTTTCATTTAGTTCTATCATTTTTTCACATTGCTTATTAATTTTATTGTTAATGACAGTTAAACTGGGAGCACGGATATCGAGGCAAGCCATTAGCATCTGAACGTCGGTTCCTCCCATTTTGGATTTGACGGTGGCCATAGAAAGGCCTTCGTTTAAGCACCCTGCCGCGGGACCTCTTTTGTTGCTCGTACACTCGGTGTACAGTTTATGCACACTGGTATCAAAACCACAGTTTGTGCAGGTCGCCCGGAGACATACACACAATCCTTTTCGCTTAGCAATTGCCACATTGAAACTGTCTTGTTGCCTGCAGTTATGGCTAATGCTTGATTTTATAAAGTCTTTTAACTTACAGAAGTTAACAATTATATTTTCTGAAGAATTGTCTAACGGTTCATCTTCTTTTCTTTCATGTTTAGGTCTTAGCTTTCCTGGAAGGGTATTTGGTGGACCATCATACTTCAGAATTGAAGCGTCATACACCGCTTTCTCTGGACGACACAGCGGGATATTGACAGAGGTGGGCTCCGTGAAGGGAACACTGCGGATAGACTGCTGATCCTTATTCCAAGGTAGGTGTACCTTTAGAAATGTAGTCTTACGTGTTTTCTTTTTCTTCTTTTTGCCTTGCTTGCATCTATCAGTTCTAGGCATGTTGAAAATCATTTAACAGCATAGTCCCTCATTCATGATAGTTTACATTGTGATCATACATGTATGTGTTTATGACGTCATGTATTGTGACATCATCAATGCATTTGCATTGTGACGTCATAGAAGGTCATCAATATATATATATATATATATGTATATGTATGTACATGTATGTACATGTATACCATGTATGTGTATATGTGTATATACATGTATGTGTGTGTGTTGACACTCTCTGGACATTTGAGGCATATATTCTCTTAATTCAACACAATTTCACATAGAATCATCACTCGTGTGTTCATAATTCAACAAATATAAATGTAAAACAACAGAATGTGTAGTTGGAGGAAGTTTTTTTAAATGTGTACTTAAGCATGCCATCAATATTCATACATGCAGTTCAATTGGCTGTGTTCTTTTTATTAAATAAAATGAGAATTTGTGAGTTGATGGTCAGTTCTGAATTCTTGACTGTACAGTCTTGTTTGTTGGGTCAATCAATGTCTTAGACATGTCGTACTAATATACCAATATCTCGGCCATTTCTTGACTATATTCAATGCTGCATACACCAAAATGTTTGTAATTTTGTCCTCTTTACATCTAAGCATTACAAAGTAGCATACAAAAATGTTTTATTTCCTTTAAGGTAGCTAAACACAGTTTCGTATAAAATCCAGGGGGTTTTTCCCCAGTAGAAAGCATGATGGGTAGGGATTTTCCTGCTATTTTTATGCGGTATACATGAAATAAAATCTTTTTTATTCTCAATTGCATAGAATATAGTCTTATCTATAGAATACATGTAAAAAGTGTGCAGAAATGTTTTTAAAATTAATTTTGTGAGTCTCTGATATAGAGGGAGGTAACTCCATAAACATCCGGTTTTAACATGTGCAGAATTTCATGACTTGAGTTGCATGTAATGTAGCTCTTTTAAAAGCTGGCGAATGTACCCTAAAATTACATAAAAACAAGACCTTAAGACTTGCTCTGTGAAATGCATAGAACTTGAAATGGCTGATTTGGGTGCAATTTGGTAGTAGGGGGAGCTAAAAATGCATGGGTGTAGAGCAATTTGGGGCATGATCTCCCATATTTACACCATATTTCCATCGTCTGGTACACCTTATTATTTATTGATAAATGTTTAATCTTTTAATATTTACAAAATTCATCATTTTATCTTTCCATTGATATATAGATATATATGTAACACGTTTTTAAAACAATTCTTTATAGGGGTCAGTTTTGCTTGTCCCTCATGTGATGACGTCGCGATAACGTCATATAGAAAACTGTGTTTTGCACCCTAAATTGACAAAATTTTAATTTCGGTATTTCTCTTTTTATTTTGCATGTACACTGTACTTAATCTTTGATATAGGTACTCTTATAGAATCCCTTTCTTACCCAAGAAAACAAAATTACATGAAAGATATAAATCATTGTTATACTCCCGTAAACGAGGTTTGGGGGTATATAGGAATCACCTTGTCCGTCTATCTGCAAAATTCGTGTCCGGTCCATATCTTTCTTATGGAGAAACAATTTGAAAGTTCCGACTTCACAAAACATCTTCATTTGGGAAAACATCTTCATTTGGGCAAGGTCAAGGTCACTCACAGTACAAGTGCAAAATTCGTGTCCGGTCCATATCTTTCAATTAAAGTAAATTACAAGATTATCAAGCATTATATACATTTAAACTTTATGAACATTTTTACTCCCACCCTAGAGATAGAACCCCTACCTCGTGTGACATACAATTTACAATTTTGGTAGCATACCGTTATCAAATTAACATCAGACCTCCAGGGAGAGTATAGGAGAGTATCAACTTGCAATGTATATATACCGTGAAACCGGTATATAGGCCTGGAATTATGTTTGCAAAGTTCATGGATATCCTCTTACCATGAATACTTATTTCAAAAAACATTTTTTAATTAAAGTTTAGATGACTACATTTTCGTAGAAACTAATATCCATATATAGTTTATTTTAAACAAAAGTCAATGAAGAATAGATAATCTGTAAAATAAATGGCTTAGTATTTAGAAGAATTTTCGCTTCTTTGGTTTGAACGTTCAGCTTGATCATCAATTGAAAATATAAAAAAAATATGATAATATGTGTTGTCCATATTAAATGTTAAATTAATATTTATCATACGATTAGTTATATTTATAAATATTTTTTAACTAAGACTATGTTGAAGAAGTACAGTAGTCACTATCTTTAATTATCTATGTAAATTCTGACAACAAGGAAATACTACTCTTGTTAGGTAAATACTTTTAATAGATATGACAGAGTTATCCTTCCTTGCTTATATCTCATATTTGTTTGACATAATTTTTTTTTTATTGCTTTGAAATAAGTTTAACTGCATATTTATTACCCTTGTCAAAATTAATGTTTGTTTTGAAATTACTTATGAAACATCCACAAACAAAAGGATTAAAGTTCCAAAACTCTTTTTTAACAGTTTAATTCAACCAAATTTAAGGATATCATTCATTAAAGTCAAAATGATTAAAGAAATATGTAGCATGGTTTTCAAGTTGTAAAAACCCCCAGAATCTCTACTTCTATAAGATAATTCTACAATTCTTGTTTTTAACTTTAATTATCCAAACCTGATCAGGATTTAACAACTCATGTTTCAAAATATAAAATAAACCCTCACAACCACACTTACACAATCACACTTTTAATAAGTATTGTTGATAAAATTGTTAAACTTAAATGATCTATGCAACAATGTATATATACATTATTTTTATGAAAGGTTAGCTATGTATGCAGTGAACATAGTCCGTATGATAATTTTAGATATTATTATTAAGGTAAGGTTTGCGGCTTGCATTTTTTAGGAATTGTACCAAAGTTACATACCATTTTGTTCCCTATACTAAAGTCTTTTTTCTCATGATATTCAAATGATTTTGCCGGACCCGTTTTATAACTACAAAAGGTCAAAGTTCATGATTTCAACTTTTCATGTTGATGAAATGTAAGTAATTTCGTGAAAATATATACATTTTATATGTGACTATTATGGGGGTTATTTATGCTTAATATATTCGAAAATAATGTCACTATTTATATCATGGTTTATTTTGTAAAATTTCTGATGAACTATTAAAAAAATGAATAAAATGCAACAAAAGTTTTAATTTTGAACTACTATTTTATACACGAAAACATCTTATTTGAAACCTTTCCAAGTCCACCGATTTCAGGAAAAACGTATCTTAGTATATGTACAATCTGGTGTTTCTGAAACACTATTCAAAACAATATGATGCGGAATTTGTTTTTGTGGAAATTGATAAAATGCTTGTGTTCTGTTACTTTTTCAATGAAACCATAAAATCCCAGGAAATAACAAAAACCTTACACCAATTATGACGTCATATAAATTTTGACGTCGTAGCTGAAATAAAGGGTAGTTGGTGTTACGTCACAATGAAAATCTGTGAGTTATCTCCCTGTAACCGCAAACCTTACCTTAAAATGACATTAGAATCTTCGGCATAAAATAAGGAGTTGACATTAGAATCTTCGGCATAAAGTAAGGAGTTGCACACAAAAAACATTAAATGAATAAATGCGATCAAAGGGCCTTTGTGTAATAGTATTATGGTGGTTAAGTCTCTTAATGCTTAATTCCAGGGTAAGACAGGTTCTAAATCGAATAATGGTCTACGTACATGTATACAAGTTGGATCATATGATTGTAGTCAAATATATTCCTAGGGATCATCTTATACATTAGTTAATAAAATAAAATTATAATATTTTGCATAAGTTAGGATTTGCACATAAAATCATGCTATAAAAGGGCCTCTCCTTATATTTGATAGTATATGATTATACAGGGTTCGACACTAACGGTAGACGGGCGGCCCGAGTCTACCAAAAATTGGGAAGGTCCACCAATTGTTCAGGACCAGGTGGACCGTCGGTCCACTAAAATTTTAAACTTTTATTATGAAAATCAAATTATTAATGAATTATTTATGCAAATTCTTACATTGAAATTGACAACCAAAAATGAATAAATGAAGTTTTGTGATTGTGGTAACTTCACCAGAATTTCCTCATAAAAAGAAGTAGTCTCATTCAACCAGACGCTCGGCTGTCTCCGTAAATCTCCGACGAGCAGATCTGCTCGTCGGAGATTTACGGAGACAGCCGAGGTCTGGTTGAATGAGACTAAAAAAGAAGTTGAAGTTATTCTGTCCTCTGAGTTCATGATTGTGTAAATTAACTTCATTGGCAATAAAATGATAGTTGATTAATAAAAAGACATGTTTAATGCAAAATAAAAACTAAAACAATAATAATTTAACCAGTTGGCTATCCTCTACATAATGGTGGTGGGAAAAGGGTACCAATTCATTTCCCATAGAGCTCAATGTTAACCTAAACACACCTTACTAATTTGCTATTTTACTTACAGACATATCCTTGGTCACATTTGAAAGTTCATTCCAAGCACTAACGAAAAATCACTAGAAATATATATGGTCCCATTGCGTTTATAGGTCAAAATTGAGCTTGTTTACAACTTATAGCGATCCGCAGCAAATGAATCCAAGTCTCAAAAATGACACCCACCTCCTATTTCAACCCCACTTATTTCTTTACTTTCTGCAGTACTTCTTCATTCCATCATTGAATTTAAACAGTGATAATTTTACTTTAAAATGATCATTATTTCAGCAATTAATTCAGCCAATCACCTAAGCCATACCTTTTTCTGCTCGGCTCAATCTTGTATAAACACTTCTCTGATGTCAACATCCGGTGCATTGGTACTCTCATTCCTATACTCATAATTTAACTCACCTCAGAATTAGGCAAATTTGAGTTTTTTATAAACCTTATACATACCTCTTATTGTGTGTGAAATATGAGTCCTGGAACTTGAGCGATATGTATGCTGTGCTCATCCGAGTATCAGGCTCCCTCCCTCGGCAAATACTGTAATGAGAATGGGCTCAAAGTGAGATTCGAGATGAATTGACTGCTTTTTTATGACTTTAACAAATAAAATACATGGAAATTTGGAATGAATGTGTTTGTTTTAATGTACTTGAGGGTATCATGAACAAATTTGTTAACATTTTTAAATAAGGGTGGATTCTACCCAGAATTTGAGAAAACATCCTAAAATAGATGAAAACCTAGTGAATAATGCAAATTAAACATGCTAAATATTGATATAAGTAAAAAATATTTACATCATGAAAATTTAATCATTATTGACTCTGATAAGCCAATTAAATAATCCTAATCTGGCCTTTCCTGTTGATTTAGCAGGTGCGAATAATATCACCACCCCCCAGTCTAATGCAGCTTAGAGAACTAGCAGGTGCCCCCTATCATTTAGTATTACAGTCATTTTAAAAAAGAATAGGTACACAATTTTGACATTATATTACAGTTAAGTCATTGTAGTAATAAACAGAACTGATAAATTGTAAAATTATTAGAAGTTACACCTAGAAAAAGGGAATTCCTTGACAATGTAAAAAATCTAGAAGGGTAATTTTTCTGGTTTGAGACCACAAATATGCCTTATAATAAAGAGACCGATACTAGTATACTAATAATTTTACCTGCATCATAAAGAAAAATATCCGTCATGATGGATCAAATGGTTACGGACTCTCTGTCAGCATCATAAAGGGAAAAATGACCCCGCCGCCCTGGTGCCACCATCTCCAAAGACCGAGGAGGCAAAAAAATGAAAATCCTCCTAAGTGCACAAATGAGAGAAAATAAGTGTTACCAGTTCTTCACTGCCCAAAACAATGTTAATACATCAATTTTTATCATATATGCTTCACAAATATACATAAACATTCTTATTACATACATAAATACAAAATTATAAATGATTTTTCAGGGGTGGGGTACATAAAAAGCACAATTACATGAAATTACATGTAATTACATGTAATACCAAATGTGATTTATGCTGTTAAAATAACATTCAAGTAAAAAAATTGAAAAAATAGATGCAGTCAGTCTAAATAAAAAAAATTACATCATGTTGAAATTCTGCAACAGTGACCAGTGAGCCAAAGGGAAGTAACTCTAAAAACTGCTGTCTTGTTCTCTACTCTATTGACATTTACAAGCATTTGAACCATTAAAACTTCACAAAAAGTCCCCACCAAACTGATAAAATATTATCATGCAAATAAAATATACTCCATACTAAGTTGACATGAGTCCCAGGTGTCACCAAGACTAGAAAGTCGTCCCCATTTCTGTTTCATGTGTAATGATCATGTAAATGAAACATGCCCTTCCCCACCCCTTCCTTGGGGGGGGGGGGGGTGGCATCATTCTACATTCAAGACCAGACATATTCCTAAACTCTAAACAGATTTCCTTCTTGCCCAAAAACTCCAAATCAACTGGGGATGAATAAAATGAAACATGGCAACCTACCAGATGATGTTACTGTTGACAGCTGATGTAGTCTCAGGGTGTGTTGATCAAACCTTCTTATACATCAACCTCAGTGCACGAGACCATTTTAGGCTTGACAGAAGACTGCGGAACTCCTCTGCAAGGATGAATGAGAAGTATGGGAGGCAGTATTTGATCCGAATCACTCTTTCGATCAATCTGCGGAATCCCTGTACAATGAATGGTCTGCTGAAAAATAACTCGGATGAATTAAATATACATTGGCGAGCATCAGTTGATCAATTTGAAAAGACTATAGACACTTTTAAGAACTCAATGGTAAAATGGAGCACACAAAAAATAACAGAGTATTAGAAAAAAGTGGTAGTTAATCCTAAATTTGGTCCAGATTCCATGAACCGATGGTCCGCCAAGCAAGATTTAAAAAAAAAAAACATGTACAATTAAAATAAAAATACAGGCACAGAACTGAAAAAGTAGAGCGTGACACAGGTGATCAACAATTATTCTATCCAATTTACCATATAAACCCACACTTTTTGCTTTTATTCTTGCCTGGTCACCCTAATATTACCCTTTTACACTCATTCAGTACCCCCCCCCCATTTTTATTAAAATGACAGCTACTCCCATTCTCAAATTTACATTTTCTGTCTTAATTTTACTTCTAGTGTATTAAAATGTTATGTCTGCTCTTATCACCATGAAATAATTCACCTTTTTTGAATTTCAAGTTACAAAACATTTACAAAATAGGGTCTCTATAAAGTGGGTCATTGGGTTGGACTAATACCGCTAAAAACACTGAAGTAAACTGGTAATGAGACAGATTTTTATTTGTCACTTAGCTTACAAAATGATGAAATATTTTTTTATTAGAGATATAAATACATTAAATAAACCAAATTTCAAATTAGATTAGCTTTTTATTTTTTCAAAAATAGTTTGATTTTTTATAAGCTGTTGTGGACATGCTTCTAATCCAGTTTACATGTATTTTAAGTATAGTCTGTCCTAAGATATTTAACAATATTTTAAATTTGAGTTTTGAATTTGTGAATTTGTGAATATCATTGTTAACTTAATATATAAAATGAAGTCTCCTGAGTTAATTCTTAAACTTCTTTCTATATTTTTTTCTGTTGGGGAGAAGTGAAACCTTTCTACAAAAAATTGTGATCCAGTGAATATAATATGTTTTGCTATAGTGGAAATGATGATTATGTAGGAAAATAAAATAAATTCCGTAAAGTAGAAGATAACACATGTATGTGATCATATTAATTGCATTTAATAATTATAAGCGTGAATGGCATGGACTAAATTAATTCAACAAAAATTCCAACATTAATGAAGGTCCACCAGAATTTGTGAAGGTCCACCAAACATTCTTGACCAGTGGACCTGCGGTCCACCAAAGTAAAAAAGTTAGTGTCAAACCCTGTTATAACAAACTTTTAGTGTCTTTTAAATTCCCTCACTGAGGTTAGGCGTGGCACTTCAGAATCTGAAATAGGCGGGGTCTGGCCGGCAGAATAACATTTCGATACATCAAGGGTCCACTTGTGTTCAGGTTTTATAATCCGTATGAGGAAGTGAATGCTTAAAATTCTTGGGTTAGAAGGGTTATATAAATTGTTCATTTTTACACTTATTAATAACTTCTTTGCAGTAATATTCGGGTACATAAGTATTTAGAGCTTTATATACACGTATAAACACTTAATATTATAAATATAACAGTATTAAACTTATTAAAACTTGAATTGAACAATTACATGTAATATATTATCCATAAAAAAATTATCATGATATATTAACAATTGTGAACGGCATGTTCTTAAAACCGAATCAAAGTCTAACAATTGTAAAGCACAATGTATGATGTATATATTTTATTATTTTCATGCCTTTAACGTATTAAAATGCCTTAAACAATGTTTATAGAGTTTAATGAAGGTAGTAATGATAAACGAAATACAATAAACCTTTGAAGTTGACTATTTTTTAACCAATTTTTTTAGTTTATATTTTTAACAACATTTAAAGCACAAAATTAGATTTAAAATTTAAATCCTTGATTTAAATAAGAGGGTCGGAAAAAATAATTACAAAGGGATGATTTCATAAGAGAAGAAGAAAGGTTTAAACCGAAAAAAAAAATATCATTCTTACAGACGCCATGAATGATCAAAGCTAAATCGTCACAAAGCGACCCTTGAAATGCTGTAATTTTTTGGCCGTTGAAAAGAATCTGTTAAACACATGGACATCAACATTTCAGAGTCCATTCCTTTATAATAAAAAAAACCACATAGGAACAAACACTTCGCGCTGAAAGGTCATTAAGGGGAATTTTTCTGCTCCTTCTACAAAACCAACCAACGTGTAGCTAAATTTTCTATGTTAAAAAACTGTCATTTTCTTTAAAAAGGGAATCATTGCCTTTAAAAGATACAATGAACTACTAAATATTGTAAGGAGTTTCATTTAATTCTCAGTAAAATGAGGAGGAGGGTCATTATTTGTTGTGCATGCATATCATATCTAACAACGATCATAATCCTTATATTGTAACATGATTAATATAATGACTTTCATCATGCTTAAATTACCGCGCGTTTTAGGTATAAAACCTAGGCTGGCCTCATTGACCTGGACTGACTTGCAGATCATATACAAGATTTTTTTCTCTGTTTATACACAAAACAATTGCATAATTATGATATACATGTACATGTGCATATATAACACTGCACTTACTATAGACAGGGAAATGATTATGGCCAATACTGAAACAATCATTGTTAATATTTAGAGTTGCCCCACCTACTTTAAAACTTAAATGAACTACAAAGTAAAACATAATTTTTTGAGACCGACTTGATTAAAGAATCAATGAATAACCGGTTTGCTTACATTACTTTTCAATGTCGATTAACCAACTTTTCCCTCCCCAGCGGAAATTAGATATAAGTCTCTTCTCTCGCTAATCTGCTACATTGGGGTCCGATTCATTATCAATATATGCACGTCCATTTAAAATATCACACAGCTCAATTTAATTAATTTTTAATGGCATTTTTTAATGTCTTTTACAGTACATATTTCGATGATTTGATTCAGCGATGGCCATTAATCATCACCTCCTGATTAGAGTAGAATATCATGCATGTTGTTCAGTTTGTAATTATTAGAATTTTTTTTCTAATATATGATGTCAGAATTTGAACAAAGCATACCATTCTCTTACTTCTATTTCTAATCTTGGTGACCTTTACCTTATTAAGGTCTTCCGTTTCCAACGGAAGACCTTACTATTATTGTGCTTGTAAGATTATTAAGGTCTTCCGTTTCCAACGGAAGACCTTTATATTATTGTGCAGATTAAGATTATTCTTATTAGGGTCTTCCGTCTTCAGCGGAAGACCCTTCTATTATTCTATTGTTTCTTTTTCACTTTTCTTATTGTTATTAAGGTCTTCCGTTTCCAACGGAAGACCTTATTGTTATTCTTCGGTTTCTTTTTCCCTATTATTTTTATTCTTTTTTTTTCTTCCCATTTTTGTGCACGCGATTTCTCAGAAACGGCTCGGCCGATCTCCATCAAATTTTCAGATATGATAGATATTACTCTGAACCTGATAGCAAATTTTTTGCATTGATGACGTCACATCCGTTTTTGAGATATTGAGATTTTTTCAATTTTCATATGGGTATTTTGTCTGCAGTCGTTCTCCTAAACTATAAAAGATATTGAGATCAAATTTCTACGGTTGGTAGAGGAAAGATTGAAGTTTTGCATGGTTGTTGTTTTATATGTCTAGCTCTAAAAGCGCCAAAGCTCGGTAGGGCTCGAAAGTTGAGATAACAAAAGCGTCGTGAATTTTCGTGCTTTTCTTTGTTTATCTCTTTTCTGGAAAATATTTTGTTAAAAGATGTAATGCAAAAAAAGTTTAAATTTACAAGATCTTTCGTTTGATATCAAGAAAAGGGGGCTGACCCCTAAAATTAGGGTTCTAGAGGGCTCTAAAGTATTTCATCTATAACCCTTAACTGAGAGATATTTTGTAATAGGTTATATAAGCAAATATGTTTATCTTATAGTTAAGTAGCCTTACAATATAATGATTGTCTAATGTGTTACGTAATTAGGGGTTTTTAGGGGTCAAAAGTCCAAAACATTGATCACCTATATCTCAAAAAGAAAAAATATTTTGATAAGCAGTATAGAAGAAAAGATGCTCAAAATGATCTACTTAACAGTATGCAACCATCAAAATTTCGTTTAACGGCCCCTATAAGGAGATAAGGGGTCGGCCCCTTAAACCTTCTTTCTCTGATATCTCAAGAACGGTAACGAATTTCTAAACACTTGTTGAACAAAATGTGTTTAGAATTAAATGACCTTTCATTTGATATCAAGAAAAAGGGGCTGGCCCCTAAAATTAGGGGACTAGAGGGCTCTAAATTTTTTTACCTGCAGCCCTTTACTGATAGATATTTTGTGAAAGGTTATATAAGCAAATATGTTTATCTCACAGTTATTTATCCAAGCAAGGTAAGAATTTTATCATGCGTTACATAATTAGGGGTTTTTAGGGGCCAAAAGTCCAAACTTTTGATCACCCATATCTCAGAAAGGAAAACAATTTTGAAATGCAGTATAGAAGGAAAGATGCTCAAAACAATGTACTTAACAATATGCAACCTTTAAAATTTCGTAAAACGGCCCCTATAAGGACATAAGGGGCCGGCCCCTAAAATGTTTTTTCTCATTTATCTCAAGAACGGTAACGATTTTCTAAACACTTGTTGAACAAAATGTGTTTAGAATTAAATGACCTTTCATTTGATATCAAGAAAAAGGGGCTGGCCCCTAAAATTAGGGGACTAGAGGGCTCTAAATTTTTTTACCTGCAGCTCTTTACTGATAGATATTTTGTGAAAGGTTATATAAGCAAATATGTTTATCTCACAGTTATTTATCCAAGCAATGTAAGAATTTTATCATGCGTTACATAATTAGGGGTTTTTAGTGGCCAAAAGTCCAAACTTTTGATCACCCATATCTCAGAAAGGAAAACAATTTTGAAATGCACGTATAGAAGGATAGATGCTCAAAACAATGTACTTAACAATATGCAACCTTTAAAATTTCGTTAAACGGCCCCTATAAGGACATAAGGGGCCGGCCCCTTAAATGTTTTTCCCATTTATCTCAAGAACGGTAACGATTTTCTAAACACTTGTTGAACAAAATGTGTTTAGAATTAAATGACCTTTCATTTGATATCAAGAAAAAGGGGCTGACCCCTAAAATTAGGAGACTAGAGGGCTCTAAATTTTTTTATCTGTAGCCCATTACTGATATATATTTTGTGAAAGGTTATAGAAGCAAATATGTTTATCTCACAGTGATTTATTCTAGCAATGTGATGATTATATCATGTGTTACGTAATTAGGGGTTTTTAGGGGTCAAAAGTCCTAAGTTTTGATCACCTATATCTCAGAAAGAAAAATTATTTTGAAATGCAGTATAGAAGGAAAGATGCTAAAAATGATGCACTTAACAATATGCAACCTTCAAAATTTCGTTAAACGGAATTTAGGAGATAAAGGGTCGGCCCCTAAAACGTTCTTTGCCGTTTACATTAAAAACGGTTACGAATTTCTAAACACTTGCTAACAAAATGTGTTTAGAGTTAAATGACCTTTCATTTGTTATCAAGAAAACGCGGCTGGCCCCTCACATTAGGGGACCAGAGGGCCCGAAAGTCTTTTATCTGTAGCCGTTTACTGAGGGATATTTTGTGAGGGTTATCAAAGCAAAATAAGGTATAATACTTTTATATATCCTAACAATATAATGATTTACTTATCAAATTAGGGGGTTTTAGGGGCCAGAAGTAAAAAGTTTAATCCTTTCTATATAAATTGGAAGAAATGCTAGTATCTAAAAAAGCAACGTAAGAGAACTTATAAAAAGCGATGCAGAAAAGCATAAGTACTCCACTCCTTTTTACAGATCATGTTTTCTTGTCAAAAAACATCAAAGTAGATGATGTCATATCACCTTCATAAAATCTGACGGAAGACCTCCTCGTTGCTCGCAACGAGATCGTGTCTAGTTTTTCTTTTTTTTTCTTTTCTTCCTAGACGCGAACTTTGAGGCTTCATATCTTGCTCATTTCTGAACGGTTTTTGCTCAAATTTTCAGGGCTTATAGACTTTACAAAACACTATCTAAACCATTTCATAAATTTTAAAAATCCTCTTCTGTTAACGAGTTATTCCCCTTTTTAAAAAATTTAGGGCCTTTCGTTTCCAGACAAAGGCTCCGAGACTATGATAGCAGGGAATGGGAATCCAACGAATTTGAATAACAGAGACATTGAAGTTTTGCACATCGGTTTTTGTTTTTGGATTACTTTCTTTATTTAGAAAAAGGTAGGGGGTCAAAAAACAGGGTTCCAAAAAGTGCGAAAATTTAGACATATTTTCCTTTGTATCTTTTAAACGAAAAATACTTTGTTAAGACATGTAGAATAAAAGTTGTGCAGAATGTCAAGGACTTTCATTTGACACCAATAAAAAAGGGCTGGCCCCTTAAATTAAGGGCCAAGGGCCCTTGAAAGTTTTTGCTAAATAACTAAAAAACGGCTAGGATTTTGATATAGCTGTCGCTGGAAAAGTTGTTTGTTGGGATCCTATAAATGTCGTTACAATGTTATTTTGTTGGTGAGTTGTGTAGTATGAGTGTAAAAAGCTTTACATGTTAAAATGTACCTGTGTTTATTTGGCAAGTTAATGAAAGTCATTGTGCGTACAACTGACATTAAGTTACGACAGACAGTATGCCTGTTTAAAAAGGAGGCTTTAATTCACAAAAAAAAAAAAAAAAAAAAAAAAAAAAAAATTTAGGATACATGCTTTTATGTGAGGAGTTTAAGTCATCTTCGTAAATTCTGCACAATCCTAAAAAACGAGAAACAGAAAATATAAACATTCTTTTTCTTTTCTAGTAAATCACACAAACTAACGGAAAAAAAATAAATGTATGTGATACATTTTAGTTATCATGCTGCGTGCATTTAAAATATATCTGGAATCAGAGCTGTGTGTCTGAACCATTACGTAAGCTATCCCTCGCTTGCGGCCGAGAAAGTCGGTCGCCATGGTCGCGGCTGGACTACCTAGCGGTCAGCGGTTATCTAATACACCGGAGTCACGTATCTCAATTTATGAGTTCATTTAGCCGAAAACAAGAATTGTTTTATTTTGATCACACATAGACGTTTATTCTTCTCAAATTGAATTAAATGATAGAGTGTCAATTAAGAAAACGTTCTGTTAATTAATAAAAGAAATGTCATTCTCAATCGGAAGTAATATCAGGCATAGATCAATTGTGGATTTTAAGTAAAAAAAAAAAACTTCTATTTGGTAGATTTTAGTCATTATTATACTGCAAACATTTCAAATCTTCCTGGGTTCTGAGCTGTGTGTGTTGTAACTTTACGTAACCTATTCCTCGCCCGCGGCCGAGGAGATCGCGGGCTCCTCGGCCGCGGGTGCACTACCAAGCGGTCAGCGCTTATCTAATACATCAGATTCGCGTCTTTCATGTACTTGTTTTGAGTTTATATAGCCGCAAATACAGGAACTGTTTTAATTTTAAGTTATTAATGTTTTATTTAAAATGAAAATTAAGAAGTCATTCTGAAAATTATAAAATCCGATATTATTCCTAATCCAAAACATCGTCAGACATAAATCAATGGTGGGTTTGTATAAGAACTGTACTAATAATGTTTTAGATCAGCAACAAAAACCCACAAAGATTACCCCTTTAAATGATGATCATCCCTCGCACGCTCGCACATGGCCAAAAGATCGCGCGAGAGGGGACATCTACATGTACCTTATCACACGTGTATGTTTATTGATATTTTGTACGAACACAAAACTATTTGTTTATTTTATTTTCATTTATATTGGTTTTAGATGAAAGATGAATTTATCTCCCTTTTTCAGTTCATTTAGCGTTGATTTAAACGTCAGGGCGAAAAATCTTATAAAAACCTATCATTAATTGAATAAAAGTAATCTATCAATTCGATTCTAAATATGCAAGGCCGATTGTATAAATAAAAGATTAAATATAATGAAATTCCGAGATATTTACCGGCATATGTAAAATTGATATGTGTTTAACTTACATGCAAGATTAATATACTGCATCGTCGGAACCCACAGGTTTTCTATCCGTTACACTGATTTCAAGCAATTTAACGGATGGAAAACCCGTGGGGTCCGACGATGAATCGACTGTAGTTACTCATGATCATTTCCGTTAATTATTGCTTTTTTTTTTTTTACTTTTTACAGACTTTAACACTTTTAAGACAATATTCAAACTTTCCTGGCCATCGAGTCATATATGCACATATACTGGTGTAAGAATTAATATTCGACCAACACAAAAATTAAATAGTGTAGAAAGTAAAATAAGTTTTCTTAAGAGTTGTACCAAATTTTAAGAGGGTTGACATAGTAAAAAAAAATCATTAATTTTCGAAGCGTTTTAGGAAGTTTAAAAACAGTCATCTCTGTGCTGCTCCACCCGCCCCCCCCCCCCCCACCCCGTGATTGGCGAAAATCAATTTTTGGTGACTCCTTAATTTTTAACGTGCTTCCTAATGTGTTTCACTTTGCAATCTGTGTGTTTATTCGGCCAGTCTGCGTGTTAATTCAATCACCCCGTGCGACCGAAAAATAAGCACCGCCTTCAAATTTACCTGGTCAGTGTAACCCTTGTTAATCAACTAAATCGAGGCCCCAGTTTGGATGTTAGAAAATGATTGGCATTTGTTTACTCGTCCTGTGTATACCATGCCCAGCGCTCGCGACGACGGTGCAATAAACTTTTTTCTTTTGATTTGATGCATACCGTGACAATAAATCGCTATCTTTTAGCACTTTAAACAAAAGAAATATTAAAAGATATGAATTAAAAATTTACTCGTACTTGGTTATGTACCACACTAAATGCGCTGATCACCAATCATGTGGTGCCGATCATGTATCCATGAAAGACGTCGTTTATCAATAAAGATGTTTGTGAATAATTGAGAATAAATAATTAAATGAAATCAAATATTGCGTTTAGTTATCACATTTCTTTGAGAAATTTCACGAGCTGAAACCGGAATAGAAACAAGTACAGACAGCTCTGGTGCATGCGCAGCTGGTATAATTATTGTGCACTTTAATTTAGCAGCTGATCGGAAAAGATTTACAAGCATTGGTTGCAAAGTTGCATTAGTATTTGAGTACGGTGGGGTAATTGTATAATTCACAAAACATCAGGATATATTCTCAGTTAATCCATAACAGAAACTTGTTCAATCAAACGAAAGATTTTGCACATGTCGCACGCGTTTCAACGAAGAACAATTTGTTTTATAAGTACATATACATGTAAATACGATGTTCTTTTTAAATAAACGGAAAAACACTTTTGAGAGCACTTTAATACTCCGTGTATATAGACATGTATACACAAGCGAGCGTGTTTCCCTCGGGGTTTCACACCTCTTTTAATATAGGCTCCACCCCCACCTGAACTTACCTAAGGTAAACAGACCGGTTAAAAACCTCGGCCTTTTAAGTGCACACAACCCTGGACACAGATAGCCATAGGTAATTTATGGATGCAGATCATCAATTGTTATGTAATTAAACAGTCTGGGCGGACTCCGAAAACGGAGTAAACGGAAGTGATTTCTCAAAAGTAAAAATACTCCGAAAAAGGAGTTCGGCGCATGCGCAGTTAATCAAAATATCACATTTTTACGTGAAAACAGGGCACTCAGGAAAATTGATCATGCAAAGCGGATTATTCATATGCAGGTCTGAAAATACGTTTAAATGCTTTATAAGACATATTTCAACAGAATGTATTTGGCAAAAATATATGTTCGTTTGGCAAATCAAATATTATTTGCTGTCAAAGTTGGTCAATTCTGTTTCCGATGACGATGTCATTAAAAGTGAATAAACTAATGTTTTTTTCATGATTTCACTATGAATTAAGATTATTTATGGACTAGGGTGTGAAAGAAACTATTACCGTGAGTTTTATACCCCGTTTGTAGTCATTACACCGTTCTGTTGAACACGCGATGTCTCGCTCAGTCGGCACTTCTTAATACCTTGTATACATCGTAATAAGTCGTATTTTTTTCAAAAACATTACCTTTATTAAAGACTTGAATACTCACATAAGTGCAACATTTAAATTTCCATCTCCATACTTCCAAGTTTTAATTTGAAGTCCGATTTTTTAATCTTACAAGTCCTGGTCGACCACGTGTGAATTAAAATTTTTGTATTTATTTTCCTGCTGTATACCGAAACATTTTCACATTTCTTTTGAAGTATAATTTTAAAATCAACCATTTCTGTATCGTTTTTAATTTTTTTTACGCTTCTGAAGGATTTTAATCTATTTTTTAATCACGTTTTTCACGGAAAAGGGAGGTAACTCTCCATTATTTACATTAGCTACAAAACGGAAGTTGAGAAAATCGAAATGCATGACGGTGCCAAATACTCCGTTTTCGGAGTTTACTCCGTTTTCGGAGTCCGCCTAGACTGTTAAAATACACTTGGAAGTGAGCTATCACTGTAGTGGTCAATTGTTGAATATAAATTTAAAGTTTTAAGTCAAAGATGTTAAATAATAATTATTTGTTCTCACGTTTAGAAGTTATGAAATACGTTATTCAATGCAGTCGGTCGCCATAGAAATCATCAGAGTACTGCAAGTGTTGAGAGTTTCTTATTTCTTTAAAAGACCTTAGGACATAATTCACTTGACTTACAGACTAGCGACACAGTTGCCTCCCAAAAATGTATGCACTTCTCAAAGTTACAATTAAATGGTATAGATATGTGTTGTTCAACGGATTTTATTAATTGTTGCATGCGGTCCGCCCCCCCCCCCCCCGAAAAATGAGAAGTTATTAAATTTACATAGTGAAATTATCGCAAATATGATTTGGACCCCCCCCCCCTGGAAAACACATATATGTTTTGGAAAGGCGTCGGAAGCGGAAATATTAAGTGTGATATTGAAAAAAATGCAGTTATAAGCATATTCGCACCCCCACCTCCCCACGGAATAGGCATATCATGAATCGGATTAGGCATATCATGAATATGGGAGAAAAAAATTTTGACAGGTACAATTTTTGGGAGTTGATTTTAATCAACTCTCCTATGCAGTTACTCTGGCAAACCGAAAGTGAAACAGTGTTTGGACCTAAGCACAAATAATCACCGCTGACAAGAGTTAGTTCTTGAAATAATAGATAAATTCGGTGTAATGTATACTGAACCATTGTTTTTCAAGAAAACATATTTATGAAACCTTGAAAATAGTCAGATTTTAAAAAGTACGAACAATTTATATATTTTATTTGTAGTCGTATGTATTCCTACGCCAGAGCGTTCAACCAGACGCTCGGCTGTCTCCGTAAATCTCCGACAGAGAGTCTCTCTTGGTAGTCGGAGATTAACGGAGACAGCCGAGCGTCTGGTTGAACGATACTAGAGTTCAATATTGCTTGTATCCAGACATGTGTACAATTTTTAGAAATATTTCGATTACTGATACATAGTTTGATGGAATTAAATATATCTTTAAATATTACACAACATGATTCATATGGTGTTTTCTCGAAATTCTTGTCGGAAAAGTCAGAGAATTCATATTATAAAAATGTACATAATTTAAATAGAGATTAGAAATTACTTGTCATGCTAAATAACATATTGTTGATTATAAAATGAATAATAAGCGATAAAATCAACTCCCGTCAGTACTTCAGTACTTTGATTTCAAGTTATAGGCATACTACGTTACCTCCACGGATTAGAAATTTCATGATTTTGGGAAATAAGTTTTTTGTTTTTGTTTTTTTTATTTTTGCTTGTCAACATTTCTGATGAATAGTGTAGCCCCCCCCCCCCCCCCTACGTTCAATTCGGATCCCCCCTGGAAAAAATTTCTGGATCCGCGCATGTGTTGTAAATGTTAAAGTTAGAGAAATCGTATTTTCCGGAGGTTGACATTATGTAGAACTCTTTTGTTTAAAAAACAAAAACAAATTGCTTTGACGTCACACCATCTCTTTTGGTTTGGTTTAAATATACAATGTACACAGTGCTCTGAACAAAACGCTGGTTTATGCCTTTCTGTTACTCAAGTAAAAAACTGAACAAAATTGATTACTTTTAGGTTTACACGTCACATGTTAATACATGTATGCATAAATATATGATTTTTATCAAATAAATGACATTGTATCTTTAAAAAATTCCAAAATATCATAACTAAAACATGTATATGTGACATGATAGAAATAATTGTAAACCAGAGGTCTCTCTTCCTGTCACACAAAAGTGACAAAAAGGATTTTTGATTCAGTTGGAGTTCTGCCCCCACCCCTGCCAACATTTTCTGAAATTTATATTTAGAAAATTAAATTTTGGGGTATTGACACCCCCACCCCACACACTTTCTAGATGAGCGCCTCAAGGCAAAAAAAAATATTGGGATATTTAAAACAAACTCCTATTTGAAAAAAATGAAGTTAGAGATGCCTCACAACCCCTACCACTGCCGCGGATTATGATTTTGAAGATTTGTGAATTTCTTTTACTTGCTTGTGAAGATTTCAGATAAATATACTCATCCTTAAAAAAACAAAACTGAGACCTGTATGGCCAAGCATTATACGGATAGTTATCCCTACCACTGAGCACCTCAGTCTCGTATACTAATAGCGCACCCTCAGATGGGAGAAGGCATTATTATCCCCTCGCGCAACTTGTTGCGAAGGGGATATAGCATCGCTACTGTGCGTGTGTGTGTTCGTATGTATGTATGTATGTATGTATGTATGTATGTATGTATGTATGTATGTATGTGTGTGTATTCCATTTCAATTTTCTAAATTCCAAGAAAACCCTCTCATGAATATCCATCAAACTTTGTACACTTCTTTGGCATGGTAAAAGGACAAACCCTGTTGATTTCAAAATCAATTGATTAAGTATTTTTTTTAATTATCGTAAAAAATGAAGTTAAAAACATGAATTTTATGTACGACTTGACAATCGACATTTCCGGTAATTTTATGTATGACTTGAAGTTAATCGCTACCGTATACAGTTCAAATCAACAACTTGACATTTTTTGGGATTTAAATCTAGTAAAGGTAAAAAAAAAACGTTTTGTAGCATTTGAGTGTTAGACTAGTGCCCATAGTTAAAAGTTGAAGCGGGCAAGAGATTTAAGTCTGCCGATTTACATCGAAACAAGCAGTCGACTTTCGGACAAATTTTCCCGTATTACTTACAATAGAACTAGCCCAAAATTCAGTAGAGACTTTGACAGATATTGCACATTTATCACGCAAAAATTGTTTTATATTAATAATAACTGCATATATATCTACTATACTATGGGTTAATTTTAATACGACAACTAGCAACTAGAATTTCCATCAGAGCAGACTCCAGAGCGCTTGATTTTCAGAGACGTTTCATAATGTATACGGATCGTTTATGTATGCTTATATAAAAATGAATGTCACTAAATGAATCTAAATTATTAAACTTTAAAGTATATGTGTTGAGTTTCTGCTAGGAATAGGAAAACTGTTATGTAAACCCCCTCCCCCAATTTATACACCACAAAGCTTGGGGATTGGGATTAAATAGATATTACATGTATGTATTCAAAGTGGTTTAAAGAAATACTTTATTTTGATCTGATAAATTTACATGTATTTTCCTAAATAACGTATTCCCCCGTACAATAAGTAATGTCGCGAGGGGATGCTCCGCTTAGCGGTGCCCTTGTTGTTTATT